>CAWYQG010000368.1:0-103000 GCA_963966155.1 Clivina fossor | reverse complement strand
TGTGGCACATACACTACTTGCGAGTTGCGAGTATTAATAAAATATTGTTATCACTTCTATTTATTTTGGAATGTGCGCAAATCATTCTAATTGAAATTAATTTTATCAAATTAATTGCAGATTTCATGATAAGATTTTGTTTAGTTACTTTAAATATTTATTGGTAATATTTTTAAAATTATTTATAATGAAATAAAAAAAATTATTTAATTATTAATATTTATAACATTTATTACATATATATATATATATATATATAGGTACATACATAATATACAATATAATTACAAATAATTTCATATTTAATTAATAATTTGGCATAAAAATGTTAAACAATTTTTAAAAAAATTAAATAATTCGCATGTTTTTGCACATAAACTTTTTATATTTTGACTATCTATTTAATAAAATATGCTATATTATATTTGTGAAATAAAATATTTTCTCTTAATATGAAACACATATAAATAAAATTTAATATTAAAAGTTTTATTGAAAATAACTATTCTGTCGACGGACGTCGAAATACAAAAAAAAAGAAGATATTTGTTTTATGCGAAAATGTTGGAATATAAAAATTTTATCTAATATTTGATCATATTTTAATACGCAATTTGGCTATTTAATATTTTAAATCTAAAATAATTTAAAGAACGAAAAACTTATTAACCACATTTTTTCTTGTTAGTTAGTTAATTACTAAAATATTATTTAAATATTTATAAAATTAAATTATTTATATTAAGTAGTTTTTTTTTTTTTTGTATCAAAACATTTTGTATTAAATTCTGTACAAAGTTTTTAATTTGATATAGTTTCTTGGAATATAGACGTTGTCGTTTCGTGTTTATATTGAATGGAAATTGAGAATTATTGTACAAAAATTGGTAATTGAAAGTAATATACCGGGTGTTCAAAAAGTTCCGGGACGGTCAAATATCTCGAGAAATACACATCGAATAAAAAAACACGTGTCAAATATTTTTCAAAAATCTATCCAATGATAACCCACTCGAACCCCTACTCCCAGCCCCAGGGGGTGCAGATTTGGATTCTATGACTAAAAATACGTAAGCTTTGTCTGAAACATTTTGCTCTATTCATGCTAGATAAGGCTGTAATCGACGGACACACACAAATAAGCGCGCATACATACACGGAGCCGCTACTAAACACCGGTTTGTGTATATGCATGCGCGCAAATGTGCATGTGTCCGTCGATTACAACGCTATCTATCATAAATAGAAAAAAATATTTCAGACAAATAATACGTATTTATAGCCATAGAATCCGAATCCACCCCCTGGGGCTGGGACTAGGGGATTGAGTGGGGTATCATTGGATAGACTTTTGAAAAATATTTGAGACGTGTTTTTTTTTTGTATTTGACCGTCCCGGAACTTGTTGAACACCCGGTACAAAATACTGATTTACTATAAGACAAAATTTACACTAAAACACTAGACAATTAGACACTGGGGTATAGAATTGTTCATGAAAGATGTCCAATTTGCATAATATGACTAACACTAAAATTAACATTTACTCAAATATTTCTTTCTCACTCTCACTTACAAATGTATTGCACGCAATAAGAGGTCGACGTGTGTCGTAGTATATTTACTTCTTCTAAATCGTTTAAAAATCTTACTTTGAACTTTGCCCCAATTTTTTCTTCATGAACAATTTTTCTATAACAAGTATTATTAAATTAAATATATAATTCTGGAAAAATATTAATTATTTTATAGAAAGAACCAAAACAAAAGAACTATTATTAGATTTGGAAAAAATGTAATATTTTTCACCCCATCTTTTTTATAAATTCTAGAAACAACATATTGCAAACAACATGCCCTGATTGTTTTTGGGACTAAGGCGAAATTAATTTTGTTTAAAATTGAACAAGTTTTATATTAGTTTTTAATCAAACTGGTTTCTAGAAAATGTTTTTTTTTCCTGATATAATAATAAGGCTAACGCGATTGATGTTACATGTAATAAACTTCTAACGGCTACAGTTCCGTTAGAAAGCATTTTCGGACATATGTTTATGTGAAGTTTTTTATTTAGATTACTCATAGGAATCATCCGGTGTAGTTTTTCCCCGACGTCATGAATCACCCAGAATATGATAATTGCAAAAGTAATTGTTTCATGTAATAAATTACAATGCAGATTTAAATTTTATTAAGATAAGAAAATAGTAGTGAATTAATTCTATTTTCATTACGAACTTTTGTTAATACGTATCATGATATGTTATAAAATGCCAAAAAGTTGTTGCGGGTCTCAAATTGTAATAATTATATGTAGTTTAAAATAGTTTTAGTAAATATTAATTTGATTTTAATATTTAAAAATATTTTTATCGTTTTGCAAGGAAAAAGTGGTATAACGATTCGTACGATGTCTCTAGATCAGACGAATCCGAACTTAGTGGGTGTATGTGTGTGCGTCGTCAGCTCGCCCGCTCGGTCGTGTGATTGCAACTCCTCCTAGACGGTTCAACTGATTTTAATGAAATTTTCAGGATAAATTTATCTAGCGCCGAAGATGATTATGCAGTTTTGGCTTCTTCCAGTAATGCCAACTTTCCGAGAAAAAACTACTAAAGTTTTTAAAAATTTATTTTGGCTACATAATTTATTCGATTTTGATCAAAAACATTCCTCTAGTACCCACATAAATTATATAATTTTAATAAAATACGGTGTTGCCAACTTTCCGAGAAAAAAATTACTAAAATTTTCAAAAATTTATTATGGCCACCTTATTTATTCCATTTTAATCAAATATTATGCAAATTTTGAATAAAAGTTATATTTTGAAAAAATTCAAAATAGGACTTTTTTCAAAATTTATTCAAAAAAATCTGAAAAAATTCAGTAAAATAAAGAAAAAAATTTGCTATATAATAGCAAAGTAACTTTTTTTTCTAACTCATACTGATTTAGCAGGAAAAATTATTGAAAATTCTAAAAAACATTTTAAAAAAATTCTAGCGCCCAAACGGCACATGCTAGCAAATTAAAACTCAAACCAAATTTATGTAAGTATTTCTCTGAATTTTACTTCAGAAAGAAGTATTCTGCATATTATCGGTATCCCTTGTTGTTGCCCTATATCAACCTGGCGAACGAACATCCTGTATATATATTTCTGTATATAGATGGCGTATTTATATCAAGACAGTTTTGTTTTCGGTTACCATGACCACAGTAGTTGTACATACATACACAATCACGCCATATACTCAACAGGGTGTGGCACAAACTCTTTCCATTATCCCGAAATCAATTTCCTTCAAACATTCCTATATCCAAACAAGCAACTTTAAGTTTCATCCACATTAATAATTCCTCTCTCATACATGCTCTTCTATTCCTACTATTTGAAAACTATTAGTAGTTGTTATTATATGAATTTTTCTATTCCATAAATTTATTTAATACGAAGACGATGGAGCTACAGCAATTTTTTTATTAGAAGATTAGAAGTTTATGGGTAAACCCATATAAATACCACTTTGATATTTCTCGGAAAATTGGCAACCCTGTATTTTAATAATATTATAATTTATGTGGGCACTAGGAGAAACTTTTCTGAAAATTTGATCAAAATCGGATAAATAATGTAGCCACAATGAATTTTTTAAAATTTTAGTAATTTTGTTCTCGGAAAGTTGGCATCACTGGAAAAAGATAAAACCACATGACCCTATCTTGGGTACTAGACAAATTTATTCTGAAAATTTCATTAAAATCGGTAGAACCGTCTAGGAGGAGTTGCGATCACAAAATTTTGACTGAGCAAGCGAACGAGCGAGCTGACGACGCACATCCATACACCCACATAAACTAAGTTCGGATTCGTCCGATCTACAGGCTATATGAAGCATTTATATACAAATTTTTTTTTTGTTGAAAATGTTACAGACACCTACCAAACGTTATACCACTTTTCCTTGCAGTCGAAGTGGTAATAAAAATATAGAACAATTTTTAATTATAGAAGAATATTAAGAATTGTACATTCAAAGCAGGGCCGTGCGAAGACAAAACTGCGCCCGGGGCGAAAACAAAATTGGCACCCCTGAAAAAAAAGGCCGGAGTAAATACTAAAATATAAACTATATTCTATTTATTTGAAAAAATTGAAGATAGAATTTCTAACAATAATGAAATAATGAAATTTGCTTACCTTATACCTTAATTATTCACCCACTTATTTACATTCACAAAATGTTTCATTTCTTAAAGTCACCGTAACACTAGTCACAATAATATTCAGAAAATACATATCGACAATGCCAGATTAACTCCAAGAAATGACATTATTCCATGGGCGGAGACAAAATAGACAACGCAACAATGACTTTGACAGTGAATTAACTGTAATATTATTACTATTTTGGTTTTCTTACTGACTTTCTAAAAGGTCGTATCTATTATTGGTCGGGGATAAATCCTCTTTTAGTTCAATAGATAACCCTCAGACATGCCACAAATAAAATATTTAACAACTTTTATTAATTTGTCGCCTTTCCGGTGTAGTAACAATTTTGGCGTGGCCGAGTTGGGCATTCGGTAGGGGGTCTATTAATCTGGGTGTCCGAGTTGGGCATGGGTTTTTAGTAGGAGTTAGGTGTTAGGTTTGCAAGGGATTATCACAGGTACAATGCCCAACTCGGACGCGGCCAAAAATTTGGCGCCCGGGGCGGCCGCCCCCTTTGCCACCCCCTTTGCACGGCCCTGATTCAAAGTAAAGCTAATCAAATACTCTTTTTGAAATAGTAAAATTCAAGGAATGTTTATTATAATATAACACTTCTTGTTGAGTTTATCTCGAAATACATTTTGAATAACATGATTCTGAACTTCATATCGTATTCCCAGAACGTAAATCCTTGCACAAATTGGGGAATTATTATATCTTTGCCATCACTGCTATGGATTTGCAATAATTAAAATTCTGCAATTAGTTCTCTCTCTCTCTCTCTTTTTATAGTAAAACTTTACTATTATATTTCTGTAATTTCGGTATATTTTTTACAGTGTATACTCTACGTATATCTTTCCGATGAAGATATACATACAGTATATCAAAACCCAATTTGTAGGAATTGTTATTTTTTATATTAATATAAGTATCCATAATACACCAGTGCAGATTTATGAAGTAGGATTCGAAATAAAGGTGTTGCAATTTTCAATTTATATTTGAATTTTTTATTTTTGAGTTCTGGCTACTAGTTTCAGTAATCTTTTACCGTCATCAGGCCAACTATAAATAAATACAGACGAAAGATATGAGTAAAATTATAAACAAATTAGCAAATTTTTTATAAAATTTTCTTTAAATTGACATACAGTAATTTGTTTAATTGAGAATGTAATATATATACATATTAAAATTATTTAACACGTTAAGTACAGGTGTAGAGTTTGAAATTAGAACCCCGTTGACGGAAATTTTTTTATTTGGTGGGTCGCATAGACGGCTACTTACTATATTCTATAAGCTGAGCCTTTCAATGTGGTATTTCGACGAATCACAACGTCCAATACTAAAAATGTTGTGTGGCATACTATTGTGCCTCGCCGCCCGAAGTCTTCTGTCGGCGAGGTGCACCTGATATGCCAAGCCGATCTTAACGTGTTAAATATTGAATAGAATACATAGAATGGGGAAGTTTAGCGTGATTGAAGTTGCGTGTAAAATTATTTTTTCTCAAATATATATATAAAATAATAACAGAAACTGTCATTAAAATTTTTGATAATTGTTTCATTTATTTGTTATTAACAATTTTTGTAAGAGCATTACTGACGTCACAAGCCTATTGTGCGCAAGCGCAGAAAAGTTGGTGAGACATAATTTTGAAAACGTATGTCGTAGTAAATGTTGATTTTTGTTGATTCGGTTACGCCCAGCTAATAGCTTGTGTCGGTAACTATGGCAATACATGTGCGTCTGTTTCAGATGTTGACATAAGTTTTGCGATGACATGTTTTTGCATTTTTTAGGAAATCTGGGCATCTTCGAGAAAAATGATAAATTAAACATCACTTTTTAAGCCAGGTCCAACCAAATAAA
This sequence comes from Clivina fossor, assembly GCA_963966155.1. Taxonomy (NCBI): domain Eukaryota; kingdom Metazoa; phylum Arthropoda; class Insecta; order Coleoptera; family Carabidae; genus Clivina; species Clivina fossor. Next base: position 96,900 of record CAWYQG010000368.1, on the reverse strand, counting down.
GAAATAAAAAAAATACGCTAAACTTCCCCATTGTATATAGGTTAAGAGGGTTCACTTGCATGCACGAAGTTTCTGAGGGGGGTGTAGGCGAGAGACGAAGTAGGCTTAGGGAGGATCCATACAAACTGTCCCCTCTATCAAGTGTACTAGATTGTTTATGAAATAGGCGTGTTATATCAGTCAGTAGCATAGATTACTATACGCTTACGCTTACTGTCTCTTGTGGCGTTATGATGTTTTTTAAGATGCATTTCGAAACTTTCGTGAATATATCGAGTATTTATTTAATTAAATAAATACTTGGATTTTTTTTAAATATTTATTTCCAACAATAAATAAATTTATAGAAAATACGAAATATTCTTGCAAAAATTTCATTTTTGAAAGTCCAAATGTTACAAAAATATTCAAACAAATAATGCTGAATAATAATATAAACTTAATGTTATTCTTTTTTTTTTTCAATTCTACAATTATGCAATATATGGATTTATAACAGAGAGAAATAAAACTGTTAACAATTTTATTATGTAATACAATACCAATTAACCACTTAATCAATTATCCCAAACTTTAACTTACCTATAATTTTATTCATCATAGAAAATTAGACACTCATTCAGAAATATATAAAACTTACAAAGCCATGCGGGCTAAGCTAATTATTAAACAAATTTAAAATAAGAAATAATATTACAATAGTGATGTTTTTTCGTATTTTCGCAATTTTATTTATATTTTTTGTAATATTTATTAGTAAACTATTACTTTTATAAATTAACATAAATTTTGAAAAAAAATAAATAATTATAATTAAAAGTATTAAATTTACTTCTCAATTATGTTTAAATTAATATTGTTGGCGCGCCAGTAAGATTTGGAATATATTTTCGGTCCGCAAGTAATATGAGTTTGATGTCTGTTAAAATAAAATAAAAAAACTCTTCTATTTGAAACGGAACACATTAAATTTTTTATCATTAAAAATATTTGTAATGCTCTTTAAATTTTATAACTAATAGGCTAATAGCTTAAGTAAAAATTAATACTTTTTTAATTATTAACAATTTTTATTAAATTTATATTATAAAACTGTTTTTTTAGAAAGTAAATCAACAAAATATGTTTCAAATATGTTAAAAATAAATATCCAAACACACACACACACACACACATATATATATATATATATATATATATATATATATATATATATCTTGTACCCAATTGATTACAATAATTATTAGCAAATTTTAACAGTGGAACATATAATTTTTTTAAAATAGTGAGTTAAAAAAACATTTTGTTGTAATTGTTGCTATATATTGTAAAATTTATATAATAATTCAAAGTTATTACAATTTATATATATATTATAATGAATATTATATGGAATAATACAAAACAATGTTAAATTATTAATAACATAATCACCTCTTTCTACAAAAGCAATAAGTTTTTTCCTCTCAAAATAACTCAAAAATAAAGATAATGATTTTATATTATTAAATTTGTATATAAAAATTTGTTTCAGTTTTTATACAATTGTTGCAATTACTTGTACGTCAATAAATTAGTTTATTTTTCAATAAGTGTTATACATAATATATCAATATTACTGTTAAATCACCAAACATATTATTAGTTAAATTTTACTTATATTTTTATTACGAATGCCAATAAATAATATTTTTCCGGTCCTCTGTCTAATTATACACGCCTGTAACAGTAATAAAAATAAAATAATCGTACAAATTTAAATACGGTAAAGTAAAACCTTGAACAATACCGTTCCAGATAAAGCATTATAGTTTAATCGATATGATCTTTTACATCACACACCATCAGCTACAACTGTTATGTAAGGAATACCATTTTCGTCTACCTCATTTCTATCTCTAGCTAATTGTGCTTCTTCTTCCCCGGCTTGCAGTAAGGATTGCCATGCACTTTCCATGGAATAATTTTGTTTGGCATTTATTGTACATATCATTGTGCATTGGCGGAATATTTATTGACGCAACAATTTCAGATAACTGAGATAAGCCACCACCAGTACAAATAATTCCGTACACTGCAGCCATATTTACATCTAGATGACTTTTTTCCGGATGATCCGTTTCCAACAATAATGTTATATTGCAAATATCACATTTTAAATGAAATGTTGAATGAAACCCATTTCGTACTTCTTTTATAATTTTCATATTTATAAATGAACAATTAAATTATCTTTATGTGATAACAGTGTTTTAAACCAGTACCCAATATCAACAATTCGTCGGCCAGTTGGAAAGAAAGGAACGGAACTACAAAAGTGAAAACATTCGCTACTTTAAATATATACAAATCTATTATAATTAAAATTATTGCAAACAACATAAAATATAATTGGCACGTTGCACTCACTCAGTAAAATTTACTATTTCACGGCGAAATATTGAAAGATTATATAAAAATAATGTCATAAAATATTATATTTATTTAAATGAAATGTGTAGGTACCATCTGTTAATATATCTGTCACACAAACTTAAATTAAGGTTGTGACATATTGTTTTATACAATTTGTGTTAATAATTCAAACATATAACATCAAAAATGCTCAAAAATGTGCAACGACCTCATTATAGATAAAAAATTTGTGGCATCCAATTGCTATAATTGCTACTTATTAATATTTAATGTATACGTACAATTCCAATATCAAAAAAATTAAAATAAATAATTACAATAACATATATAATATAAAAACAAAAACTTTATTCCAGAAACGTTGCAATGGAGACGTTGCAGTTTTTGATTTGTAGGGTACAAAATAAGTACCTTTGTACTCATTTGGGAAAAGTTTTACTATTTCCCTGCTTGCTTCTTCAAAAGCATAGGCTGAGATTCTGGAAAAATATAAATTAAAAACAAATATTTTTGTCAGGTTCATATGCAGGACGCCATACCTTCCATTATTATTTTTAGTTTCAAGAAAATATATTTTCAAATAATTTATTAGTAAACGAACTAAAGTTCGTCGTGCTGAAGACGTTAATTTATTTTTATTTTCAAGTATTGCTAATCCTTCGGCGTCATTTTTAATTATCGGTTCTCTACCCTAAGAAAAAATAAAATTAATATTGTATCATAATTCACTTTTAATTTACTAAAATAATAAGGTAAATTAATTCATATTAATAGCATTAAAATATATAGATATGAATATAAACAAATAAATGTAAACTTTCTTTATGAATTACTTACATTGGGAAAGATATAACTCGATATGATACCTACATAGTTTGGAATCTCATCAACCACAAGTATGTCGTTGTCAAACGAATCAAACTGTGAATTTATACTACCTGTTCCAGAGGATGAACTACCAGCTGATACGTCCTAAAATAATTTTATTTAAATATAATGAAAAATTTGCACTACAGTTTGTAAATTATAATTTATTACATACATCTTGTGAGGTTTGGCCAAATTCGCAATAGGATCATTTCACAAAATTTTTATTTTGAAAAAACTAATAACAATCGAGAGTCGAATATGAAACATAATTTTTCATAACGAAAAAAAAACAACAAAAGTAATAATTGAAAATCAGTGTATGTAACAAGTGAAGTTCGTAAAATAAATGCACAAGAGTGTAAAAAATAAACACTTGTAAGGGAATATGTACATGGCAACCATGGCAACGGAGACAAGAATTACCCTCATTACGGATGAAAACACATCACATACACACACAGGCAATTGTTCGCATTTTTCCACTAACATTTTCTTCGAATCGCCAACTTATAGGAAATCGATTTTTCCCTACATCTAGATTACAGACAGCCTGGTATATACCTACGTTTGTCCAGAAATACGACTGGTATATTAATTTTTTATAATTTTTTTTTTTGTCTTTATTTGGTCTACACTGTAAAAAGTTTTGAGAATTTAGATAAATTTTTATAGTAAAAATTACTATAAAATTATATGGGAAATGATTTTACTTCATTATTTATGGAAATTTAGCAGAAAAAATGAAATAAAACAAATTTACATACGGACATGTGTGATATGATAATACTAGTAAAATGTAATATTTCATTTAAGAAAACATGGATATTGTAATTGTTACAGATATAATATTACTTATTATTTTACATGCTATATAAAATTACATAATGTAGCTGTAATTTCCCAAATTTTTATCGAAATGTAGCATTTTGCATAAATACAAAATTTATGTCGTAAGATGCCTAATTAACAAATAAAATTGACCTGTCCGAGCGTTTTGCTTGAAAATATTAACATTCCCGTATTCGACATTGGTATAATATACCTATATACCTAGTTCAAATATTGATTTATTGTATCTAGCAACTCGTTTATATTAAATATACACTAATAGCAATCCTGGAATTAATTTCCAATATCAAATAATCGTTAAATTTAATAATATAATGAATAAAAATACATACGTACGGCTGAGCGCGCATCACTTGGTTAGCTATTCTCTAAGCATATACATGCTCGAACAACGGGACGGTCTGTTACTATTCATGCAATCATATAAGAGGTTTTTTTGTCCTTATTTTGCAATTTTATATAATAAAACTTTACTGCTATATATATAATAATAAAACGAATGTTTTTTTACCATTTTTTTAATTTTTTAAAGCTATTTTTAATGGGTATAATATACCCATGTCGGTATAAGGCGGTGCCGTTCGATGTCGGCTTGACGAAGGTAAAATAACGCAATTATGAATTTTGTTTTTTACTTTATCACTACACTGTATGTACATACTCGTAGAGAAACGCAAAATGCTTCGTTTATTAGATTACATTATTAGATTAGCGATATTATAACGGAGTAGCGCGGTCGTAGTAATAGTATATCGCTATATAATAATAGCATTTGCTGATTGCAAAGCTGACATTATTGCATTTGTCACATCATGTCACAGTAGATTTAAGATGCGTTCTATTCTGGCGCTATAGCCAGGGTTGGACTGGCCCATCGGGGCACCCGGGCTTTCCCCGGTGTCAAAAAATTAAAACTGTTCTCCGAGTCTTGCAAAAATTTAAGAATTGATTATTATAAAAAACATCAATTTGTGAAAAGAGTCATTTAATTTAGAATTAAATAAAGAATTACATATAATTTTTATATGTCATTCTTACAATTTATCTTTATTTTTCTGTAATGTCATTTCTATGTAAATTAGAATTTTAAAAAAATATAAAATCATAACTTTTTTAAACAATTTTGGGATGAAAGGTGAGCCTATTCTGCAACTTTTCCCAGACCTAATTTTTTATCAAGTGCAACACTGGCTTATAGCAAACTGTATCGCATTGTTTTCATATTGATACTACAATAGACAGAGTTGGATTGGCTATTGTGGGATATTTTGTTTTTTGATTTTTTTTCAACGTTTTTACGCACTGTAAAAAAAATAACGAAATTACAGAAAAATAGTAATAAAATTATACTACAGAAAATCCGTAATTTTATTTTACTATAAATATTCTGTACTTTTATATCAAATTTCTTTAATTTTTACATAATTCATAATAATCAAATAAAGTAAGTAAAAATAACCTAATAAATATGTAAAATTGCTTACTTTCTGCAAATTGCATCACATACTTAATTTAGAATTACGTATTGGTGGTATAACTTCATAAATTATGTGAAATTACAGCTTCTATATTAATATCTGTAATAATTCATCAAAATAATGAGACTTAGTACATATTTTGTGTAATAAGTGTAATTCATTCATTTCAAAATACATGTTTTATGTAAATTTAGATATTTATGTAATCCAACAATAATATTACAAAACTAAACAAATTTTACCTATCTATGGAAATTTCCAAAAAATTACTGAAATTCTATAAATTTACTAAAAGAGACTTTACTAAAAAAAAAAAATGAAATATTTCATACATATGTACTTTTCCATCTTGTTGGTAATATATCATATTACATAATATTTGTAATAACTCTGATATTATATATTTTTAAACAATTATGAATAAAATTACAGTAGTTGAGTAATTATACCTACTACCTAGTAATACTGGGTTTCATAATTGGTAAATTTATATATTTTTTTTTTCAGAGTGCGTTTATTTGTAAATGTATAACTTTTGTTATTTTTTTCTTACGTCATTAACTTTTTAACTTTGATACTTTTAATTAGTTTCATACAATGGGGTCGTTGCGCTCACTTTTTTTTATTTTTTTAATGAAAAATATATATATTTAGACAATTACATATATATAGATATTAATGTTAAATTATTTGTATTTAATAAGAAAAAAATTATTGAAGTCGAAGGTCAAATTCAAATTTTGTAATTTGTGACGTCAAACTTTTTACAGTACCATCTTGTGGCTAAATCAAGAACAAGTCGATTCTATTAGCAATGTCAAAAACATATACGTAGGCTAACGCCTCCGATACCAATAATAATAATATATATAATACTCGACGACCGACGTCTTGGTCTATTTAACCAACGCCATTCAAGTCAGTTTCATGCGCCGAACCATCTTGTTGCTGTTTTCTTCAACATGGAAAAGGCGTTTGATATGACATGGAGACATGGTATTCTGCACAAGCTTGTTTCTTGGGGCATTCGTGGCCCAATGGCCCTGTTTGTGAAGAACTTCCTAAGTGACCGGTCCTTCTGTGTCCGGGTCGGAGGTGCATGCTCTGCTAGTTATCCACTGGATAATGGGGTCCCCCAAGGCTCCACGATCAGTGTGACTTTGTTCATGATTGCCATCAACGAAATCGCACGTCACGTTCCAGCGTCTGTTGGCAAATGTCTTTATGTTGACGACCTTACTATTTTCACCTCGGCATCGACCGTTGCTTTATGTAAGCATCGGTTACAGGCGGCCGTACGAGAGGTTAGTGAGGCGGCTGCGTCTGTCGGTTTCCGCTTTTCGGCGGAGAAGTCGGTTGTCGTTGACTTCTGTCGACTTCGGAAGCCGCACCGTCCACCGTCGCTCACCCACTATGATGCACCCATTAGGGTTGTTAACGAGGTGAAGTATTTGGGAGTCACATTTGACAGGACGCTAACCTGGAACAGGCACATTGAGTCCGTTGCTGCGAAATGTCGCCAGTCGTTGAATGTCATGAAATGTCTTAGTCACATTGGTTGGGGGGCTGATAAAGAGTCCCTTTCACGAATCTATTCGGCTCTGGTTCTATCCAGAATCGATTACGGGTGTGTCGCCTATTACACAGCGAAGAAGTCTTACTTAAAAAAACTGGATGTTGTTCACAACGCTGGAGTACGCCTCGTATCCGGGGCATTTCGCACCAGCCCGATCAACAGTTTATTTTGCGAGTCGGGTCTCCCGTCGCTTTCGATTCGCCGGCATCGCCTCTGTGCGAATTACGTTGCAGGGATCTGGTGCAAACCATACCATTTCGTACATCCAGTGTTGTTCAACAATCGTGCAATCGAAGTCCAGTTTTTACGTAGACAGTCAAGTACACTACCATGTGGACTACATTTACGTAGATTGTTCGCCGCCATTCCGGATATGCCATCTTCTTGCTATCCGTCGTTGTTTGCCGATCCTTCTCCATGGTCACCTGTTAGGTGTCAGTTTAACCTGCACCTGGCGGAGTGGAGAAAGGACTCGACTCCCTCTGCTCTCTATCTGAACTTGTTTAACGAGTTCATAGCAGAATTCAGTAATGCGTGTGTCATCTATACGGATGGGTCGAAGTCTGCTGGTGGCACAGGTTGTGCTTTTGTAGTAGACGAGACCCATCATGTTGTCCCACTATCGCCCACGTGCTCCGTCTTTACAGCGGAGCTTACCGGCGCCATTCACCGCGCTCTTGAGCACTCTCAAACTGCTCATGGTCCGGAGGCCATTCTTGTGTGCAGTGATTCGCTGTCTGCGATTACTGCGTTGCAGGATGGTTTCTCCGGCGACCCCGTCGTTCGCGTTATCCACGTTAGTCTGGCCAGTTTGGCCAGTGCCGGTATGGGAGTGACGGTGATGTGGATTCCTGGTCACGTGGGAATCCCCGGGAACGTTGCCGCTGATTTGGCTGCCAATGAAGCGGCATCCCTCCAATATGACGGGGTAATGGTGTGCGTAATTTCCGTTTGAGATAGCGGTCACCATGGGCACTGGCACTGCGCTGCGTTTGTACGCTTTATGTCTATAAAAGACAAGTTTTCGGCCGCCTAACACCACCACCATCAATGGCCTTTATTATTATTATTATCATTATTACTAAAGATTCTCAATCTTTTAGCCTCTCAGGGCAAATGGCCTTTGCTGCCGCGCCCTTAAGTCAGCCAAAAAAAAAAAATCAATTGCACTTTTAACAAAAGCAAAACTCTACCAGTAGCTGTCATTTAACATTTCTAATAAGATGTGTGCGATAGATAGAGATAAATACAGATATATGACAATAGGTTGTTCTTGTCTAATTTGAAAAGTTTGACGTCATAAGCATAAGCATAAGTAAAAAACGCAATTTTTCCTAAAATTTTTTTTAAATACTGTAGTCGTTTTTGAATTAAAAAAATGTGTTTTGGCCTTGTTTTTATATAATCTATTAATATTTATTATTGAAAATAGTAAATTTGATTGAGCGCAAGGTTGTTTTTTGAATGAACTTTTCCTCAAGGAACTTTCTACAACAAAGCAATATTTGCTCATTTGTAATCTTTAGCATTTTATGCTTTTTCTGATATTATACATATATATATATATATATATATATATATATATATATATATACCGGGTGTTCGTACGTTAAGTTCGTATGGGCGTTTAACATGCAATTTCGATTATTTGCAAGATACTTCTTTCTCGAGTTGAATTCGAAGAAATACTTACTGTTTTTCAACTCTATTGTCACGCCACTCTTGTTATCAAAATATTTTTTGTTCTTGAACGTTGTTCCCTTATTAATAATATAAACGATCCACTCATTATTATTACTGAAATGACTTTTCTCTTTAGCACTCCGGTGGTAGTTAGTTTGAGAGAGGAAGAACAGCCGTGGTATTGCACATACATAGTTAGATACCTCATATAATAAATCCGGGTTACTAAACACTTAACGTCAATTTCCTGTCAAATTATCAAGAACGATCCCCGATCAACCTCCGGTAGTATCAACAACATATACTAGATACCATTTAAGTTTGTGGAGCTACACAACTAATTTATCATAACATAATTGGTGATGGGTTGTGAGGTTACCACAACAAGTGTTAGATTTAATAAATTTAATATAACCACGATAGAATCTAACCGATTAGTTCCTGATCCTAAATTTATCTGTCATATTTTTAATTGTAATGCTGTTCTTATGACTGCTCTGTTCATATTTTGATATGTACCTATATGCTTTGACAATGATCATATTTCATAACCAATAGAAAAATAATGGTGCATGTTTTGTGCCATTTTATACATACTTAAATACAGAATCACATCATGTATCATCCATAAAGATGAGGCACAAACTCTTTTCATTATTCCGAAATCAGCCTCCTCCAAACATTCCTACTCAAACAAGCAATTTTAGCTTCATCCACATTCATAATTCCTCTCATACATGATATTCTATTCATACTAATAAAGAATGATTTTTAATTGTACGCACTACGCTGTCATTGCGTCAATCTGTGAAACCCTGCATTGATTTTTTTGTCTCAACTTGTTCCGTGGAACGTTCGGCATGCTCCAGAAAGGGGGGGGGGGTAGTTAACCCCTCCGGGCACCCTCTGAAACAAACCCTGTTTGCCAACTATTTTAAATGTATTAATAATATCTATAAGTTTGTATAGTTAAATATACAAAATTTGAATAGAAAAATAAATTAATAAATTGATGACAAAACGAAACAGATATTTTTCTTTTTAATAGTAATTTAATATTTATGCAATATTTTTAATATTTTGTTCTTTTGAATTGAAATTAAAATGAGTTTGAAATAGTAAATATCGTAGCGAAACACCGGCATTACGGTAGTAAAGAATAAATATAAACAAAAATAATAATCAGTTTATTTAAAAATAAAATTAAAGAAAGTGTTTTGTGTACGTACACATTATCTAGAACTTCTCTTTTAATTGATATTTATTTTTTTTAGCTTTTGATGTAAAAATATTTGTTTTGAAAATTCTGTACAATTACAGAAAATTAATTTAAAATTTAACGTAGTAAATATTTTTTCTTATATATTAAAATTAAAAATGCTTTAGGAATTAGTTCTGTATTAATTTATATATATGTATACAAGTATACACATATAAAGAGAACATATAGACTTACTTAGTAACTTGTTTCTATATTCTGTTTATGTATTTATTGTATATATCATTTGTGTAATTTTTCCTGATGATGAAGTACGTAGAGTACGTCGAAACGTCGATTTGGAATTTAACTTAATACAGAAATAAAACCTAAAGCCATTTTATTTTAATTTAAACATGACTGAAATGGTACTTGACTGTTACGCAAAAAGTAAAAATTGGTGTGATTACATTATCTCTATCACTAGGTACATGTGACGGTCGCTAAAAATGATAATACATTTCTTAATACTTCCAAATATGAAACATTTTAGATGACATGATAAAAATATATAAGTATATAAAATTAGTTCAATTTAAATATATATATATATATATATATATATATATATATATATATATATATATATATATATATATATATATATATTAGTGCATTACACAACTTCATAGCATAGAGTCCTGAGAATGTAATACTAGTAATAATAATAATAATAATAACAACTTCCAAAAGAAATCAGTAAAATCCCTGCATATCATAACATACCGGAACTACAGAAAAGCGTTTTATTAGGCACATCTCATATTCTAAGAAAAGTCCTGCTATAATGTATAATTGTATTTATTTATATTTATTGCCAAACTCTGAGATGCATGGTTTGCATCTGAGTGCGACATAGCAACAAATACCAGGTAAAACCTGTGCAACATAAAACACATAATAATAATAATAATAATAATAAATAGTAAATTTGAATGTGATTTTCTTTATTATATTTATATAATAATAATTTTGTAATACTATTATATTATATCACTGTTGTACATACTTGCCTCCACGGAGGCCGTTGTACAATGTTGTGTACCTCTAGAGGTGAAGTAAAGAATAATAATAATAATCCAATAAAAGCAATGTGGCATCAGAAATGTGTTAGAATTCTGCCTGTAGTGGTAGGCGCAACTGGCGAGATCCCAAAAAAATTGCATGATACATTAACAAAGCTACAAATGAAAAAATACATCTACTTGCAACTACAAAAAGCAGTAATCTTAAGTACATGCGCAATAGTCCGAAGAGTGTTAAATAAAGAGTAGCATAATTTAACATAACACATTGAAAAGAAAAAGTAAATTTGAATGTGATTTTCTTTATTATATTTATATAATAATAATTTTGTAATACTATTATATTATATCACTGTTGTACATACTTGCCTCCACGGAGGCCGTTGTACAATGTTGTGTACCTCTAGAGGTGAAGTAAAGAAGAATAATCCTATTTATTTAACTATATTCAGTTATTAGTACAATCTATTACAAAATAAATAACTGAAAGCCTTTATAATACAAACAATTTTGTGTATTTGCTTTATGTAAGTTTGGCAACAAAAAGTCATTTTTATTTCTTAAATTATAATTTGTAATTTCATGAAAGTACTATACATTATTTGAAATATATTTAGGAACTTTATTATTCTTTATTTTAAAAATAAAAATCAATGTTAAGAAATATATTCTTTGCTTGATGTTCATAGAATTTAGTGCACTTAACATACTATTTACATTTGTATATTTATTTACTTTAAGTATACATCTCATTGCTCTGTTTTGAATACATTGCAGCCTTTGTAACTGGTTTTTATTACAAAGAAATAACACAAAAATCAATATCTGGAGCTATTATAGTTTTGTACAGTTACACTGCTTGCAGACAATTTATTTTAGTAAATGGAATTGGCTTGTAAGGAACTTTTTTCTTTTTATAATTTTTTTTTACAAAAACACGTGTTTTTTTTACATATAAAACATTTTACATATAAAACATTTTAATTTGACGTTTCGGCTTATTGGATAACACACATTGTGTGTGGCTAACGTTTTTCTTATAAATTTTTTCTAAAATCATGTAACGAATACATAATTGTTTAACCAAATTACCTACAATTAGTTCATATATTACAAATAACAATGTTCAACAAACTTTATCTCTATATTTTTATCAATGAGGAATATAAAATGTAACATGTACATCAACCTGTTAGGTTATGATTTATATAATAAGCTGAAGATGGCTTTATCCTATAAGCCGAAACGTCAAATTAAAATGTTTTATATGTAAAAAAAACCACGTGTTTTTGTAAAAAAATTTTATAAAAAGAAAAAAGTTCCTTACAAGCCAATTCCATTTACAAAATTATACTTAAGAACAAATAAAGCATACGCAGGACAATTTATTTTACTTGTAATTCTTTGCGATAAGTAAACTTTTTTTGCCATTTTTTATACATACATAATCTATGTGTTCATAGAGGTTAAGTTTATTATCTATAAAAACTCCTAAATTCTTAATTTTATTAATCTGTTCAATTTTTTCATCATTAATTTTTATTATTGCATTATAATCAATTTTTGAATTAATTATCATTAATTTCGTTTTTTTCACATTTAATTTTAATTTATTTATGCTCATCCATTCTAATACATTATCTAATTCTTGTTGAATTATATGAATTCCTTCTTGAACAGAGTCAACTGAGATATACAATAAAATATCGTCTGGAAATAATTTTAATTTACATTTCCTAATATCATTACATTAATAATATCATTAATATATATATATATATAATAAATAACAATGCTCCTAATACAGTTCTCTTTGGCACACCGTTATTAACATCTGTTTGTTTTGATATACAATTATTAACTTTAGTTCTTTGTTTCCGCGGTTTTCTAAATAGTTTTGAAACCAATTTAGACTAGTCTAATCAAACCCGTAATATTTTAATGTTTTTAATAATAAATTTCTATTAATCGTTTCAAATGCTCTTTTGAAATAAAGAAATACAGCTATAAAGGTTTTATTATTGTCAATGTCATTTTTCCAATCGTTTACTAAAAAATTTAATGCACTTTCACGCGAGTGTTTTTCTCTATAACCCGATTGTTCGTCTATAAATATGTTATTATGTTTAAGCACACAAATTTCTGGAACTTTTTCAATTAAACTTACGTCATTAATAGGTTTCAATTCGTCGCATTTGTTCGTATTATATTATATACTTGTCAAATTTCTTTTCAAAAATGAATACAGAAGAGCGAAATATCAACAAGTATTCAGGTGGAAAAATGTTGGGATAGTTGACTGCTATTTTCTTTTCATTGGCTTTGCGTCTATGACAACTATTTTTCTCTAGACTCGAGTGAAATCGTTGTTTTGGCGCATCCCCTAGCAATAGTCCGCAGCCCCCACTACTCCTGGGAACCACGCCTACTAGGTTAGAAACCTAGGCTCGCCTCCCTTGGAAGCCGCGCCTCCTAGGTTGAAAACCGCGGCTCTAGAGAGGATCCGACTGCAGAAAAATTGAAATAGCAAGCTATTTTTTTCTGCTGCTAAAACTATCGCGCATTCTTTTATTGTGCTATTTTACTACCAAAGAATGCGAATACTGAGCTGCTAACAATCTACTTATCGCGATGTATACCTATATTTATTGAAAATTAGAAAATTCAATTTTAGTATATAAGATGACAGGAAAAAGGTCAAATAAAAATGCTCTAGTTTGTTAGCATGCGACTAGTTTCGGTATATTCAGCATACCTTCCTCAAGCAAATCTACAATATTATGACAAAGTAACTTATTAGTAATTAACCAACAACAGAATAAGTACAAAAATATTTTTTACAATAAAAAGTTACTTACGCTAATATGTTTGAACAAAAATTAAACATTTATATGGTTTCAATCGCAGCTCGGTACAATATATAAAATTATTAAATTAAAATTATTCAATTTGTCACAGTGTAAAATAATAATACAATCACAAGTCAGGAATAAAATATAAATAAATTAAAAGTAAAATAAATATAAATACAAAAATGTCAAGAATTTAAAAACAAAATTGATGTGTACACAACCGTTGTATATAACAGACTGAAACATAATTGAAAACAAACTGGATGTTTCAGGTTTTTTGATTTTTTATAAATTCTAAGATGTTACCATATGACGCGCTTAAATTCTCCACGTCCTGTTGTATGTTAATATTATTTTTATTAATTTTTATATAAACCATCTCTTTTGTTAACCTTTTGTTTAGTACGTTTTCTTTATCAAGAATTTTGATATTATCAAAATCGAATTGATGAATGAAATCGATGCAATGTCTCGCTATTGGTTTGTCTGCGTTCTTTTTAACATCATTCTTATGTTGCTGGATGCGTTTTTTAATATATTGCATAGTCTGGCCGGTATATGTAGCTTGGCAATTTTTGCACTGCAGTTCATATATTAAATGGTTTTGTGAAAGTATAGGTGTCGGATGTTTGGTTGTTGATAATATACCCTCAACTGTCTTGTTGTATTTAAAACAGATTTGTGTGTTGTCACGGGTTAATATTTTCCGTAATGGTTCTGATAACCCTTTTACATATGTTAAAGCACAGTAATTAACATTTTCATTTTTGTTAATCTTGTTACTGTTACTTAATCTGTTGTTGTTCATAATAAAATTTACAAGCAGTTTCGGGTAATTATTTTTCATTAATATATCACAAATTTTTTCTTTCACTTCACTGTGGTAAACCGGACTGCTTAATTTTAGTGCACGATCTTTTAAATTATACGCAGTATTCATTTTCTGTTGTTTTAAATGTTGTGACCTAAAATTGAGACATCTGTCAGAGGTTGCAGGTTTTTTGTACCATTTACTCAAAATTCCATTCTCCGATCTTTCTAAGGTTACATCTAAATAAGAGAGACCTTTATTCTGTTCAACTTCCATTGTAAATTGGATAGATTGATTGTAGTTATTGAAAATGTTAAGCGTGTCATTGGTGAACATCTTAGGGACAATCAATATGAGGTCGTCAACGTATTTTCTAATAAATTTAACGTTGTACGGTAAATTAGGAATGCATCCGTCTAATATATGGTTTAAAACTAAATTGGCCAGCGATGAACTTACAGGATTGCCCATGCTTACTTCAAAGATTTGTTTGTAAAAAACTCCATTATATGTAAAATAACTATTGTTGAAAATAAAGTTCAGAATTAATAAAAATTTATCCTGGGTCATATTTGTATAATTCTTAAAAGTGTTCCATTTAGCAATAACAATGTCAGTAACAAATTCACGAGGAATGTTTGTGAACAAGGACACTACGTCTAATGATATTAAAATGTCATGTTCCTCTAAAGGAGGTATATTCTGTATTTGTTCAACTAATTCCATGGAGTTTTTTACGTCATATGTACTTAGATTATTTACATTATTAATCACATTAATAAACCACTTAGATATATTATATGTGGGAGCATTGATACATGAAACAACTGGTCTTAAAGGATTATCATTTTTATGATCTTTAACTAGTCCGTATATTTTAGGACAAGTGCTATTGTAAGTTTTTAATCTTTTTGCAGTTCCATTGTCAATAATCCCATCATCATGCAACATTTTGACTAAGGCATTTGATTTGGTTTGAATGCATTCTGTCGGATCTTTATTGATTTTTACATAATAATTTTCATTACTTAATAGTTCTAACATTTTGTTATTATAATCATGTTTTTCAATTATAACAATCTTTTTGCTTTTATCAGATTTTATAGCAAGTATATTATCATTGCTTTTTAAGAATTTTTTTGTGTCATTATATTTGTTAAGCAATTGTTTATCATTAGAATTAAGTTGTCTGTTATTATTGTTATTTTTATATAAATAATTAGTGACTAAGTTAATGGACCTACATCTAACTTGATCACAATCAAATTCTTCACATTTAGAATTATTTGTAATAATATGTTCAATGTCACTAATCATTTGTATTACCGGTATTTCTTTATTGTTATAAGGAATAGCAACTTTTGGTCCCATATTAAGTACTTCAGCAACATTTTGTGGTATTTGAACGTCAGTGAGATTATTAATGAATTCACTGTTAACTTGTGTGTTAGTGTATTCATTGTTTTTAATAAAATTATTGAATTTCTTAGTTTGAATTAATCTATATCTTTTATAATAGTAGTTGTATTTATTGTCACAAACATGTGAAAATTCAGTAAAATAAATAACTGACAACTCTCTTCTAATAATTTCGTTGTTCTCATTCAATTGTTGTGAAATTTGTCTGTACTTATAATGAACACTGTTAATTTCAATTTTTAATATCTGTTTTTTGAACTTAATTATAGCATTTTCTATTTCAGCTTGAAAAATTTGACAGTCTGACATTAATTTGTAGGTGAATTTAAAATTATTTTGAATGTGATTAGGGAATATGTCGTTGCTTAACAAATATAATGACACAAAAAAATTCTTAAAAAGCAATGATAATATACTTGCTATAAAATCTGATAAAAGCAAAAAGATTGTTATAATTGAAAAACATGATTATAATAACAAAATGTTAGAACTATTAAGTAATGAAAATTATTATGTAAAAATCAATAAAGATCCGACAGAATGCATTCAAACCAAATCAAATGCCTTAGTCAAAATGTTGCATGATGATGGGATTATTGACAATGGAACTGCAAAAAGATTAAAAACTTACAATAGCACTTGTCCTAAAATATACGGACTAGTTAAAGATCATAAAAATGATAATCCTTTAAGACCAGTTGTTTCATGTATCAATGCTCCCACATATAATATATCTAAGTGGTTTATTAATGTGATTAATAATGTAAATAATCTAAGTACATATGACGTAAAAAACTCCATGGAATTAGTTGAACAAATACAGAATATACCTCCTTTAGAGGAACATGACATTTTAATATCATTAGACGTAGTGTCCTTGTTCACAAACATTTCTCGTGAATTTGTTACTGACATTGTTATTGCTAAATGGAACACTTTTAAGAATTATACAAATATGACCCAGGATAAATTTTTATTAATTCTGAACTTTATTTTCAACAATAGTTATTTTACATATAATGGAGTTTTTTACAAACAAATCTTTGAAGTAAGCATGGGCAATCCTGTAAGTTCATCGCTGGCCAATTTAGTTTTAAACCATATATTAGACGGATGCATTCCTAATTTACCGTACAACGTTAAATTTATTAGAAAATACGTTGACGACCTCATATTGATTGTCCCTAAGATGTTCACCAATGACACGCTTAACATTTTCAATAACTACAATCAATCTATCCAATTTACAATGGAAGTTGAACAGAATAAAGGTCTCTCTTATTTAGATGTAACCTTAGAAAGATCGGAGAATGGAATTTTGAGTAAATGGTACAAAAAACCTGCAACCTCTGACAGATGTCTCAATTTTAGGTCACAACATTTAAAACAACAGAAAATGAATACTGCGTATAATTTAAAAGATCGTGCACTAAAATTAAGCAGTCCGGTTTACCACAGTGAAGTGAAAGAAAAAATTTGTGATATATTAATGAAAAATAATTACCCGAAACTGCTTGTAAATTTTATTATGAACAACAACAGATTAAGTAACAGTAACAAGATTAACAAAAATGAAAATGTTAATTACTGTGCTTTAACATATGTAAAAGGGTTATCAGAACCATTACGGAAAATATTAACCCGTGACAACACACAAATCTGTTTTAAATACAACAAGACAGTTGAGGGTATATTATCAACAACCAAACATCCGACACCTATACTTTCACAAAGCCATTTAATATATGAACTGCAGTGCAAAAATTGCCAAGCTACATATACCGGCCAGACTATGCAATATATTAAAAAACGCATCCAGCAACATAAGAATGATGTTAAAAAGAACGCAGACAAACCAATAGCGAGACATTGCATCGATTTCATTCATCAATTCGATTTTGATAATATCAAAATTCTTGATAAAGAAAACGTACTAAACAAAAGGTTAACAAAAGAGATGGTTTATATAAAAATTAATAAAAATAATATTAACATACAACAGGACGTGGAGAATTTAAGCGCGTCATATGGTAACATCTTAGAATTTATAAAAAATCAAAAAACCTGAAACATCCAGTTTGTTTTCAATTATGTTTCAGTCTGTTATATACAACGGTTGTGTACACATCAATTTTGTTTTTAAATTCTTGACATTTTTGTATTTATATTTATTTTACTTTTAATTTATTTATATTTTATTCCTGACTTGTGATTGTATTATTATTTTACACTGTGACAAATTGAATAATTTTAATTTAATAATTTTATATATTGTACCGAGCTGCGATTAAAACCATATAAATGTTTAATTTTTGTTCAAACATATTAGCGTAAGTAACTTTTTATTGTAAAAAATATTTTTGTACTTATTCTGTTGTTGGTTAATTACTAATAAGTTACTTTGTCATAATATTGTAGATTTGCTTGAGGAAGGTATGCTGAATATACCGAAACTAGTCGCATGCTAACAAACTAGAGCATTTTTATTTGACCTTTTTCCTGTCATCTTATATACTAAAATCAATTCGAGAGGTCGTTCAACTTTCATAGAAAATTCAAGTTTTTTTATTATTTTTTTTTGGGAATACGATTGATTTAATTTTTTTTTTAATAAATTACATACAAGTTTAAATTTTGTAACTATATAGGGCGGGTCATGCGGGGCTCAGTTTTAACCATACACGATACAGTCATGAACAGTCGAAGTGAATAGACGTGCTTGATTGTGTCTCTGACTTGTTTTTTTTAAATTTTATCCGAATCAAATATGGGAACTAAAACCCGTCAAAATTCTGTGACCACAATCATGGATAGTGTTCAAGATCTTGTTACTAGTGAGGAATTTTTATCCAACCTAGCAAAAAAACTATTTGCTAAACTTCGTGTGCATTTTGAAGATTTAATATCGGCCAATGAGAACCGGATTCAACAACTCGAAGAAGAAAACACCAGTTTAAAAGGTGAACTTTACAATGTCAATCAAAAACTCGATAGACAGGAACAATTTGTACGACGTAATAATATTCGTGTATTTGGCGTTCCTGAAAATCCCGATGAAGACACTGATGTGACTGTGAGTAAGCTTATCAAAGATAAACTTAAACTAAATATAAACGTGCAAGCCATTGACAGAAGTCATCGTATTGGCAAACCATCTTCTAACAAACCGCGTCCCATCATTGTCAAATTTGTAAATTTCAAAGATAAATCCGCTGTTTTTAAAAACTGTTCTAAATTTAAAAATACTGGCATTTCAATTGTAGAAGATTTAACCGGCGCACGGTATCAAGTTTTTAAATTTGCCAAATCTAAATTTGATAAAAACCATGTGTGGACTCGTGACGGCAAGATATTAGTGAAGTTCAATAACACCGTTTCTGTTTTAAATTCGGTTGATGACGTTTCCAAACTTGCAAGTTAGAACACTGATCATTCATTCTGGCTAGTATATTCTTAATTTTTGTAAACAACTCATAATTCGTTTTGTTTCTGTTTGTAGTATTTACATTTGTTATTTATTTTTCTGTACATATATAGCATATTTCCTTTTGTTAATATTTAATAGTTTGTTGTTTAGTATATATCTTTGTATATTTCTTTTTTTTTTCTCTCTCTTGAGTAATTACACTTTTTAAAATGTTGGTTTATTATCAAAATGTTAGAGGCATGAATTCAAAGTTAATTGATTTTTATAGTAATGTAACGCAATCAGATTTTGATATCGTCGGCTTAACTGAAACTTGGATTACTTATTCGATATATAATGCAGAACTCTTTAACAATTCATATAATATATTTAGGAAGGATCGTAATTGGGCATTAACTGAAAAATCTAGAGGCGGTGGTGTACTCTGTGCAGTTAAAAACAATATTCTAGCATACTCGATTAATGTAAATATTAATAATAACTGTGCTTCTGATATTATTTGTGTCAAATTACAACTATCACACACTTTTTCGCTATACGTATTTACTGTATATTGTCCACCACCTATTACCGCTGAGCAACATTCATACATTTATGAAGCGATTGAGGCAACTATATCGACATCTTCGTCTAACTTTTTAATAATTGGCGATTTAAATATTTCAAAATTGAACGAGTTTTATAATAGTAATTATACAAATAACATAATTAATAATTTTGATAATTTCTGTCTTTTCTCTAATGCTACACAATTTAATAAAGTTCATAATTTGTCGGGACGCCTTCTTGATGTTGTTGTATCCAATATTACTTGTAATGTTACTGCCTCCGATTTTCTTCTTTTACCGGAAGATTGTCATCATCCTGCCTTAGTAATTACACCATCCCTACCTTTCCCCATTACTTTTACTAATTCTACTATCAATCCCGCTTCTCAACTCGATTTTTCGAACGCTGATTATAATCAAGTATATCATTTACTATCAACAGTTAACTGGGATCCATTGCACAATTTTGATAATGTGGATGATGCATTTGAATACTTCTATACTACTATTTATAATATTTTTTCGGTTAGTGTTCCGCTTAAAGTAAGGCGTAAATCTGAATATCCTGTCTGGTATAATAAGAGTATTATTTCTGATATTAAATTAAAATCAAAAATGCGTAAATTATTTAAAACAACAAATAATATTTTCTACAATCAAGAATTTCAGCGACTTAGGACTAAAGTAAAAAAGAATATAAAACTAGCATATTATAACTATATCACAAACACTGAAAAAGAAATTTGTTCTAATCCGAAAGTTTTTTGGTCATACATAAATAGTAAAAAAAATCAGTCCAGGATACCGGGAGTAATGCATTTAAATGATTCTGAACTCAGTAGCACTCAGGACATTGTTCAAGGATTTGCCTCTTACTTTTCTAGCGTTTATACTAGAGATAACCTGCAACATGCACCTACTTCTCCTAAGCCCCCCTTCAACAATACTTCTTCTACAATAAATATTTCGGAACATGATATTTATATTGCTATTAATGAATTAAAACCTTCCCGTAATCCTGGTCCTGACAATATTCCAGCTTTCATTCTAAAGGGTTGTCGTGATTTACTTATTGAACCGCTACATATACTGTAACAGTTCAAAAGTGCGCCAAGGTATAAATATTAAAAATTATTTAAAAACATCATTAAAAGATGTCGGCACTTGCCTAAAAATATAGTTTTTCTTAATTAAATTAGTGATCGAGACAGAATTAAGCAGGGGTGAGAGAGAGACGAGGGACGGGTGAAGAAGGGACAGGTCAGGAAAGAACAAAGAAAAAGAAAGATTGGTTTTTTTTAGAGATCTCATTTTCATCTTAAATTTTCGGTATAGATTTGATTTATATAGTAGATATTTAAATATAGTTATTTATATTTGTGTGAGCATACATCGAATTTACTGAGAGTAATGGAATAATATAAGTGAAGTGAAACACCGTGCACGTGCTCCTGATATATTTTCTTTGTTCTCTTTTTTGTCCCGTATCCCGGTTCTGTTTATTTTAAAGTAACATTTTGCAAGGTTTAATCAAATATATTTAGTGTGTGATAATAAAAAAAAAAAGAAAACCAAGTCCAAAATTTAAAGTTTATCTTCATCATCTTTTGGTATCATTATTCATGAATGAATGGAACATCTACCATATTGTATGTAAGTCGAATTTTGTGTTATTCTTTATGTTGATTTAATAATATTTTGGGATTTTCAAACATTTGGTTGATTTATTATTTGCGTACATTACGTTTGTAGTGGATTAGTTTACGCGTAGAGAAACTAACGAGCGAGTTATTTTTCGCATTATCTTGTATCTATGGAAATATTGGTTATTTTGAAATCAAATTGTCGTTTTGATGAATAAACGTTAGTTTTTTTATAAAATAATAAATCGATAAATATTGATATTTACAACCAAAAATATATTATTATTTCAAGTGTTTTGTTTCTTTGTGATAAATTTGTCTGCGCCAGCGTAATTATATTTTGGTCAAGTAAAATTGAAAACAAATCTAACTTATCTTTTCTATTAATTTCTTTCATAATTTTAACAGACAATATCAATAGGTAGATAAAAACAAAAAAAAAGATTAATATAAATTAGTGCACTGTCGTTGCAACTTTTAGTTATTCATTTAACTAATTTGATTTGCAAAATAAACGATCGTTTTACACATTATTACACATTTACACAAATACAATAAAATAATGTTAAATAATAAATTTTATTATTTATACTTTTTGTAAGATTTCCTCAGAATTTATATGTTAAGAAATTTGTTAACTTTTAAGCTGTGTGATTTAACCTGATTCATTATTACTTATTTATTTACTATCATTTATAAGAACGTAATTATAATATCTAGTAAGTAATATTAAATATTCATATCAGTGTTATTAACAAAAAATTGTCTTATTGGATATTTGAGAGATTTGTTAAAGAACTCTGTGATTAAAAATAATCCCTATTAACTAACACTCATATTATCAAAATTGCATCGTTATCGGAACTGTTTAATGCTATTCTGATGAAACTAAATCCATAGTGTAAATTCTTCAATAGCACAATTATATTACATCGCACCGAAATAGTGCATAATCTATTTTCTTCTCAAACAAGATTTCATCGTTTACGTCAGCCTATGTGATGATAATATTTGACTAAGTGTGACTGAGTGTAATTTAGTGCAACTTGCATACCTCTCAACTCAACTCACTTCAATAAAAAGACAATTTAATCTACTTAATTATGTTTGTTATAGATATTATAATTATAAATGCCAGCTTAAATGTTTCATCTAATTTGTAATATCTTTTGATAATTCTCGTGGTACAATTTTACATATGTACAAAACAAACACAAACACACACACACACACACACACACACACACACACACACACACACACACCTGTTGCAAATAAATATTTTATAATAATTAATTCTTAATTAAATATTATTTTTGTAATTAAAGTTTTTTTTTATTACACTATATTTAGTAAATTTAATTCTTGTTTCTTTTCTTTAACTTTATGTTTTGTTTTGTTGTGTCCCTGTCCTGGCTACGTCTTGTCGTTTAGCCAGTGGCGCCCAATTTTATGCAGTTTAGTTTAATAACAATAAGATTCTTTCCGGCCCACGACCCCGCCGACATACACCTCGCTATCCCGCACTAAAGCCCTCCTAATTATAGGTGTGGCAAGGAAAATAGCGCCTGAACGTGGGGCCGATATTTGTGTTGATATATGTATTGCTATTTCGGCAACTATTAATTAAAATTTTGAATTTTGAGCTTAGGTCACTAAACATAAATTATCTTATTATAATATAGTAAATCAATTCCTACCTGCGCAAAGTCTGTCTTTATTAATTAAAAATTAAATATATATTTTTATTTTTTTTTGATTTAATTTTCTTAATATAAATTTAGTAAATTTTAATTTAATGAATATTTACACATATCGTTATGGATTTAAATAAACTTACTCGAGACGAAATTGAATACGAAATTAAAATTAGAAATGGACCACCGTATACGCCAACAACCCCACTTATTACATTAAGAAAAAAACTTGCTACAATAATAACCGCTGAAGATGATGAACAAGAAATACAACTACCAGATACGTTTGATGTTATTCAGGAAATTACGATTTGTAGTGAGAAGGCCGAAATGCTCTCTGATAAAATCAATAACTTAAACATACCAGTTAAAAAGACTGACAAAATGCTAATAAATTCAAAAATATCTCATCTATTACCCAGAATTGGACGAGTAAAGACAAATGATGTAAACTTATTACAATCTAAAAATAATGTCATCAAACTGTTGCAAGAGTTAGAAAGTTTATGCGATGAAAAATATGACGAAGAACCAATAAGAAATCTTGAACCAGAAATCAATATCACTGAAAAGATGCCAGTAAATAGGAAAGCTATACCTGTAGCTCAATGGAATCTTAATTTCAGCAGTCTTTCAGGCACCATGAGTGTATGAGAATTTATAGAAAGAGTTGAAGAACTCAGAATTGCTCGAAATGTTTCAGAATCCGACTTATTAAATTCTGCGATTGATTTGTTGAAAGGGCCAGCTCATATTTGGTACCGTTCCGTACGTGATACAATTACTACTTGGGGCGATTTATTGAAAAAATTAAGAGACGAATACTAGCCATTTGATTATGAATACGAATTGTGGAATGAAATACGTTCAAGAATTCAAGGTCCTGATGAATCAGTTGGAAACTATTTTGCTTGTATGATAAACCTATTTAATAGATTACCATCACAAATCACTGAGAAACAAAAGTTAGATGTATTGCGAAGAAATATAGCACCATATTATATATTTGGCATAGGAGTCAACGAAATAAAAAGTGTTGAAGAATTACTGCAACTTTGTAAAAAATTGGAAAACAATAGATACATGGCCGAAAGGTTTAATCAATCCCCACAAAAAGGCAAATATCCGTTGGAACCTGATATAGCGTATAAAAGCAATAGAAGTGTATTATATAAAAAGCCCACCAACAGCAACGTACACGCAATAAATACTAAATATTTACCAAGTAAAGACAGAAATTTAAATACAAAATGTTGGAACTGCGATCAAATTGGTCACTTATATAATAATTGTAAACAACATTTGACAAAATTTTGTTATGGTTGTGGAAATAAGAATTATACGAAATATACTTGTCCAAAGTGCTCAAAAAACGCATTGACAGGTACCGTAAATACGGCCGCCGGTACTTCAAAAAAACCGTAAAGGTCGAAATAACAGAATGGACAAATTGGCTGAATACTATTTACAATTTTTTTAAAACGAATGATGTAGCATCGGTTATTCTTCATCCTAATAACGACAATAGACCATTTATTACTGTGAGAATCAAAAATAAAAACTTTATAGCATTAGTCGATTCAGGTTCAAATATTACAATACTTGGAAAAAACGCACTATCAAATATTGAAAAGCTTAACCTACAATTTTTACGTTCGACACAATCACATGTTTGTACCGCAGATGGTGTTAAACAACCCGTTATTGGAGAAGTAATTTTACCAATTGTTGCCGGAAATAATAAAATGCAAAACTTAAAAACCCTCGTCATTCCAACTATTAAATATTCATTGGTACTTGGAGCAGATTTTTGTAGTCAATTTAAAATTAATTTAAATTTTGTAAATAATGAATATATTAGTAACCTCGCTACTAAGAGTAATTTATGTGCTGTGAATACTATTAAAAGCGTGGAAGATCTATCCGATAATCAAAAGGAAGCATTAGAACAAGTAGTTAAGGCTTACCAACGTCTATCTGAAGAAAGGCTAGGATGTACAAAAATTATTGAACACAGAATTGATACAGGAAATTCTCAAGCTGTTAAACAAAAACATTATTCATTATCACCATATATGCAACAACACTTACATAAAGAACTAGATCGAATGTTAGAACTTGGCGTCGTCCAACCATCATACAGTGATTGGTCATCTCCAGTTCTCCTAGTAAAAAAAGCTTCAGGCGAATATAGGTTATGCTTTGACGGTCGAAAACTAAATTCATCAACAAAGAAAGATGCCTACCCCCTTCCGATGGTAAATGATATTCTAAATAAACTGCGTGATGCAAACTTTTTAAGTTCTATTGATTTAAATAGTGCATTTTGGCAAATTAAATTAGAAAAGGATTCAAGAGAAAAAACCGCATTTACTATTCCTGGTAGAGGTTTATATGAATTCACTCGCATGCCTTTTGGTTTGTGTAATGCAGCGCAAACGATGCAACGACTTATGGACAAGGTCTTGGGACCAGAATTAGAACCTAGAGTATTCGTATATTTGGATGACATAATAATTGCTACTGACACATTTGAAAATCATCTTAGTACTTTGTATGAAGTGCTACTACGACTAGAAAAAGCAGGGTTAACTATTAGATTCGATAAGTGTAAGTTTTGTAGACCTAGTTTAAATTTTTTGGGGTATGTTGTAGATAAAGCAGGCTTGCGAACTAGTCCTGAGAAAGTAGCAGCTATTAAAGATTTTCCTAAACCAACTACTGTCACAGAAGTGAAAAGATTTCTTGGATTGGCATCATGGTACCGCCGATTTGTGCCAAATTTTGCAGATGTTACCGCACCATTAAATATGTTAACTCACGGAAAAAAGAAAAGCAATAAAATTAATTGGAACTTGAAAGCCGAAAAATCATTTACAATTCTAAAAGATTCTCTTTGTAATGCTCCAGTATTAGCGAGTCCAGACTTTACTAAACCCTTTACTATCCAAACGGACGCATCCACCTATGGGTTAGGTGCAGTATTAACTCAAGGGAAAGAAGATGAAGAACACGCAATTGCTTATGTGAGCCGTACTCTCACAAAGTGTGAAAAAAATTACTCTGCAACTGAATTAGAATGTCTTGCAGTTGTGTTCGCAATTGAAAAATTTCGACCATATGTAGAAGGTGTTAAATTTACCGTCATAACCGACCATTATTCCTTATTATGGTTAAAGAAAATGCAAGATCCAGTAGGTAGACTAGCTAGGTGGTCAGTAAAATTACAACAGTTCGATTTCGACCTCATCCACCGTAAAGGTAAACATAATTTAGTTCCGGACGCCTTATCGCGCGCTCCAGTTGATGTTGGATTGATTACTATTGATAAAGATGAGTTAGATGATTGGTGTAAAAGTCTAATAATAAAAATTGAACAAAATCCAGAAAGATACCCTGGATGGCGTATTGAAAACGGAATATTATATAAATTTATACATAATTTTAATAAACTACCGCAGAACTTATCTAATTGGAAGATTGTTGTACCGAAAAATAAAAGAAAAGAAATTTTTAGAAAATTACATGAAGATCCTTTAGCAGCACATCTCGGATTATTTAAAACTTTAAAGAGAATACAAGAAATTTATTATTGGCCAAAGATGCGTTACGATATTGTCAAACTAATAAAAGCATGTAATGCTTGCTCTGCTAATAAATATTCACAACAGAAACTTCCTGGTTTAATGGGAAAACAAAAAAACATTTCTTATCCTTGGCAATTAATTTCAGTTGACTTAATGGGACCGTTTCCTAGATCAATAAAAGGTAATACTGTAATCTTGGTAGTGACTGACTGGTTCACTAAATATGTTTTAGCTTACCCTCTACGTGATGCCACAGCACCGAAAATATGTAATATTATCGAAAATGAAGTATTTTTAATATTTGGAGTCCCTCAAATCGTGTTAAGTGACAATGGAACGCAATTTAAGAGCGCAGAATGCAAAAAATCTTATGAAGAAATATGATGTTGATAAAGTATGGTATACAGCTAAGTATCACCCCCAGGTCAACCCAGTTGAAAGGTCTAATAAAGTTATAAAAACGGCAATTAGAACATATGTTGGAAAAGATCATAGACATTGGGACAAGGAAGTATTTCGTGTTACCCAAGCTTATCGAACTTCTGTCAATGAAGTGACTGGTTATACGCCAGCGTTTTTGAATTTTGGACGTACTGTTCCGACTTCAGGAAAATTTTATGGAGATACAAGCACAGAAATCACATGTGGCTCTCGAGCTGAATATTCCGACAATTTGGTAGAATTTCGAACTGTTTTTGAAGATGTTAAAAATAGAATTACAAAATCACATCAACGTAATGAAAGATATTATAATTTAAGAAGACGACCGTTAGAATTTGATATTGGACAGTGTGTGTGGAAGAAAAATTATACCTTATCCAATGCTGCCGAAAAGTATTCTTCTAGTTTGTCTCCTAAATATACGAAATGTCAAATTACCGATAAAAAGTCAAATTTAATATATCGATTGGTTGACGAGAAAGGCAAAGATATAGGATGGTGGCATGTAAAAGATTTGAAAGAATCACCAAATCAAGTTGATGAGTAAGTCATTTAAATTAAGTAACAAATTTTTTTTTGTTTTTTTTTTGTTTTTGTGAGGAGGTGGTGTAACAGTTCAAAAGTGCGCCAAGGTATAAATATTAAAAATTATTTAAAAACATCATTAAAAGATGTCGGCACTTGCCTAAAAATATAGTTTTTCTTAATTAAATTAGTGATCGAGACAGAATTAAGCAGGGGTGAGAGAGAGACGAGGGACGGGTGAAGAAGGGACAGGTCAGGAAAGAACAAAGAAAAAGAAAGATTGGTTTTTTTTAGAGATCTCATTTTCATCTTAAATTTTCGGTATAGATTTGATTTATATAGTAGATATTTAAATATAGTTATTTATATTTGTGTGAGCATACATCGAATTTACTGAGAGTAATGGAATAATATAAGTGAAGTGAAACACCGTGCACGTGCTCCTGATATATTTTCTTTGTTCTCTTTTTTGTCCCGTATCCCGGTTCTGTTTATTTTAAAGTAACATTTTGCAAGGTTTAATCAAATATATTTAGTGTGTGATAATAAAAAAAAAAAGAAAACCAAGTCCAAAATTTAAAGTTTATCTTCATCATCTTTTGGTATCATTATTCATGAATGAATGGAACATCTACCATATTGTATGTAAGTCGAATTTTGTGTTATTCTTTATGTTGATTTAATAATATTTTGGGATTTTCAAACATTTGGTTGATTTATTATTTGCGTACATTACGTTTGTAGTGGATTAGTTTACGCGTAGAGAAACTAACGAGCGAGTTATTTTTCGCATTATCTTGTATCTATGGAAATATTGGTTATTTTGAAATCAAATTGTCGTTTTGATAAATAAACGTTAGTTTTTTTATAAAATAATAAATCGATAAATATTGATATTTACAACCAAAAATATATTATTATTTCAAGTGTTTTGTTTCTTTGTGATAAATTTGTCTGCGCCAGCGTAATTATATTTTGGTCAAGTAAAATTGAAAACAAATCTAACTTATCTTTTCTATTAATTTCTTTCATAATTTTAACAGACAATATCAATAGGTAGATAAAAACAAAAAAAAAGATTAATATAAATTAGTGCACTGTCGTTGCAACTTTTAGTTATTCATTTAACTAATTTGATTTGCAAAATAAACGATCGTTTTACACATTATTACACATTTACACAAATACAATAAAATAATGTTAAATAATAAATTTTATTATTTATACTTTTTGTAAGATTTCCTCAGAATTTATATGTTAAGAAATTTGTTAACTTTTAAGCTGTGTGATTTAACCTGATTCATTATTACTTATTTATTTACTATCATTTATAAGAACGTAATTATAATATCTAGTAAGTAATATTAAATATTCATATCAGTGTTATTAACAAAAAATTGTCTTATTGGATATTTGAGAGATTTGTTAAAGAACTCTGTGATTAAAAATAATCCCTATTAACTAACACTCATATTATCAAAATTGCATCGTTATCGGAACTGTTTAATGCTATTCTGATGAAACTAAATCCATAGTGTAAATTCTTCAATAGCACAATTATATTACATCGCACCGAAATAGTGCATAATCTATTTTCTTCTCAAACAAGATTTCATCGTTTACGTCAGCCTATGTGATGATAATATTTGACTAAGTGTGACTGAGTGTAATTTAGTGCAACTTGCATACCTCTCAACTCAACTCACTTCAATAAAAAGACAATTTAATCTACTTAATTATGTTTGTTATAGATATTATAATTATAAATGCCAGCTTAAATGTTTCATCTAATTTGTAATATCTTTTGATAATTCTCGTGGTACAATTTTACATATGTACAAAACAAACACAAACACACACACACACACACACACACACACACACACACACACACACCTGTTGCAAATAAATATTTTATAATAATTAATTCTTAATTAAATATTATTTTTGTAATTAAAGTTTTTTTTTATTACACTATATTTAGTAAATTTAATTCTTGTTTCTTTTCTTTAACTTTATGTTTTGTTTTGTTGTTTCCCTGTCCTGGCTAACAGGGTGTACGTCTTGTCGTTTAGCCAGTGGCGCCCAATTTTATGCAGTTTAGTTTAATAACAATAAGATTCTTTCCGGTCCACGACCCCGCCGACATACACCTCGCTAGCCCGCACTAAAGCCCTCCTAATTATAGGTGTGGCAATACTTTTTACACTTTGTATTAAGACATCTACATTTCCTACCAGATTAAAAACTTCTTTTGTCACGCCAATTTTTAAAGCTGGTGATCCATCTGATATTTCTAACTATAGGCCAATAACTATCTTGTCCAATATTTCTAAAATTTTTGAAAAAATTCTTTATAAATATGTTTATTATTCTGTTTCTCATTATATTTCTTCTTCTCAACACGGTTTCATGCAAGGTCGATCTACGACTACCAACCTGCTAAATTTCACAAATTTTGTAAACGATGCCTTATGCAATAAATTACAGGTTGATGTTGTTTACACTGATTTCTCTAAGGCGTTTGATAAACTTGACCATTCTCTTCTCTTGAATAAACTTGCTACAAATTTTAATTTGCCACCACATATAGTTTCCCTGATTGCTTCATATTTGTGTGACCGTAAGTTAATCGTTCAGTATAACAATTACAAGTCTGATTCTTATATTTCAACATCGGGAGTGCCTCAAGGATCCAATTTAGGTCCTTTGCTTTTTAATATTTTTATAAATGATATAGTAAAAGATATTAAACATTGCCACATACTTCTATATGCTGACGACTTAAAAATTTATAAAACTACTAATTCACTTTCTGATTGTGACGATATGCAATCTGATATTGACAAACTTTTTCAATGGTCTTTAAATTGTAATCTACAATTTAACATTTCTAAATGTAAAGTAATGTCTTACTCGAGAGGGAAAAATGCAATCTTGTTTAATTATAAGCTAGATAATACAATTTTAATTAGAGTTCCTCATTATAAAGATCTAGGTGTTCTCTTTGATAGTAAACTCAGTTTCAATGATCACATTACAACTATCGTTAAAAATTCATATAAAAACTTGGGCTTTATAATTCCAAACTCTAAAAACTTTAACACGGTAACTTTTACTACATTGTACAATTCTTATGTAAGATCGAATCTTGAATATTGTCTCCAAGTTTGGAATCCTATATATGATAAATACGATTCTATGATAGAATCTGTACAAAAGAAATTTTTGAAATATTGTTTTTTCAAAACACATAAATATTATCCTGAATGTACTTATACTTATAAAAATTTACTTCTGGAGTTTAATCTTATTAAATTATCTGATAGAAGGAAATTGCAGTCGTGTTTATTTTTGTATAAAATTTTAAATAATGTCGTATCTGACTCAAACCTTCTACAGTTAATTACTTTCTATATTCCTAGATTAAATTCAAGATATAGAAATATTACATTTTTTGTCTCTACTTGTAAAACAGTTTTTCAATGTAAATCTCCAGTTATTAGATTGTGTGTTATTTTTAATAATTTGTTAATAGATATTGATATATTTTATAACTCTGTGTATGTATTTAGACACAGACTATTTTCTTATTTTCAAATGCTATGTAATTAATGTAATGTATTACTTATGTTATACTGCATTCTTGTATTCACTTTGTGCTTGTTTTATGTATACTTTCTTTTTCTTTTTTGTTCTTTCATCACTCCATAATTGGGACAATTGTCCTGTCGAGTGATTACATTAAAATAAATAAATAAATAAATAAATACAGTTTTTATTCAGTTTAGTGCGCAGTTAAATCGTAACCGGCATTCTAATGTATGATATTTTTTATTTTTTAGTACACATTTACTTTAGTAATAATAAGTGCAAACTCCGTATTCTGAAACATTTTCGTTAAAAGTAATGTTTCTTTAAAATAAAATTTTTTGGATTCCGTAATGTATATATATTGCAACAAGATTTCTTACGGGATCCAAGATATTTATTTTTTTTTTTAATTTTCACCTCTAGAGGTGAAGTGAAGGATAATATTTGCATTATATCACGAATGTCTGTTGTATATACTTGCCTCCACGGAGGCCGTTGTAAATGTTGTGTATCTCTGGAGATGAATTGAAGGATAATATTATGTTCGGTATTAGCACCTCACCAATACCTTCATCGGCATAACGAAATAGCTAAAATAATACACAAACAACTCCTACATAAATATTTCATTGTGGAAGAAAATTTACCGTATTATAATTACGAACCTTCACCAACTTGGGAAAATGAGAACACCAGACTATACTGGAATAGGAAGATAATAACTGACAAAACGATCGAACACAATATTCCAGATATATTCCTAACACTAAAAAAAGACAAAATCACATATATTATTGATATCGCAATTCCATATGCTGCACATATAGAAAAAACCCAAGCTGAAAATATTCGGAAGTACTTACCTTTAGCCGATGAAATGAAGAATATATGGCAAATGGATAAAGTAAGTAATATTCCAGTAGTTATAGGCGCAAAGGGAGAAATACCAAAAAAATTGTTTGAGGGACTGGACAAACTACAACTTCTTCAAACACTATTTGTCATCAGGCAGAAAACGGTAATATTAAATACCTGGAGTATTGTAAGAATGGTCATAGGCGACCATTAAAAATACCACTACCACTTAACAACAACGGAAACATAGAAAGGCCGAGGCGCAAAGCGGGTCAACCCGTCGCGCAATGCGGGTTATTCCTGGAGGAAAGTGTAAACCGACCAACAGGGCCCAACAGGAAGACCATCTATTCCTAAAAAATTACATACACATAATGTTATATAATAATGAAATGTATATGTTTGTAGTGGTATTTTTCTCATCAAATTTATTGTATTACTTACCTTAACGCTACGTGTAAAAAAATTGTAACTTTTTTAAAAGTGAATAAAGAAATAATAATAATAATAATAATAGTTCATAAAAAATAATTTAATTTTGCATATTATGAGTTATATAAAATATATTTGTTTGATTAACACTAAACATAGCAGTTGGATAGTGCACATTGTATTTTTTTCTTTGATCTGCTAACACTTTCTTATGGATATTATACACAGTGGCGTAGCCAGAAACGTGTCATGGGAGGGGTTACAAAAGAAATGATATTATATCAATCAATAAAGATAATATTATAATTTGCATTAAAAATAAAGAGCAATAACATAATGTTAAGATGAATATTCAGTACTATAATTTTATATATCAACGTAGTTTAATTATATTGCTGACTTTGGTTTTGTGTCGTTCAGCATCTTAGGGGGGTTGGGGGGGGGGGGGTTAACCTCCCGTAACAGCCCTTAAATACGCCACTGATTTATACCAATTAGAAAATTAAACATATGTGGTAAAATGGAGTAGATAATTAACAAAATGTATTTTGTTATTATTATATGATTATTTTAAGCAAACAAATTAATAAAAAACTTAT
This sequence comes from Clivina fossor, assembly GCA_963966155.1. Taxonomy (NCBI): domain Eukaryota; kingdom Metazoa; phylum Arthropoda; class Insecta; order Coleoptera; family Carabidae; genus Clivina; species Clivina fossor. The sequence goes on along the minus strand of CAWYQG010000368.1, from coordinate 63,316 downwards.
ATAAATTTGTCGAAAAATCAAACATTTACTTAAACAAATATTAGTTGGTATTTATCATTTCTTTTAGAAATACAGTATATGTATTTCAAACTATTTATAAACACTTTTATTGAAAAATGCACTTATATAAAGTAAAACGTGCTACACTCAAAACCGATTTGAGTGCAGCGAAGGGAGTAACAGGAACTCCCCGGTGCCGCGGCCGGCTCACGTCGCAATGGGTCGGGGTCCCACAAAATTAAACGCGAAATAATGAGCGGTAAAAAAAAAATAATAAAAGAAATTGAATAGGGCGCCAATAAGTTTATAACGCGTTCCGGAAACTAAACTTATAAACTGTTGCGTTCCTGCTATGATCTTACAATACGACGCTCGCAGCGTACAAACACACAACAACAAAAATAAAAGAAAACACAGGTTACTACTTTGCTTTGAAACTACTACCTTCAGTAGCGTTTATTTAGAGATTTCAAACTTATCGACAAAATAACAAGTAACTAATTGTTGATGTACAAAATAATCAAATATTTACGTTTGTGTTGACGTCATACGACGTCACGTATGAACTCTTCAGAACGACCAGAAATTTTGCTAAACTCGAACAATCGCGCATGCGAGGTGTCACAAACACGGCGATAAATAAATACACAATTAAATAGGTATAGATTTTGCTGCGATAAGTATTAATACATGAAATAATGTCCCTATCGGAGAATATTAGCGCTAAATTCTGTACAGTAGATGGCTAGCAAGATCTATCCTCGCCTTCAGCACTTCGCATGAAGTATAGAGCACGTTGCTTAACGTCAAAAATTTGACAACAACAAATGATTAAATTTAAGAATGGCGTTTTTACTAGACATTCAAAGATATTATGTAAATTTCCGGCGTCTGAATTTACACGAGGTAAGTACACTAATATTTAAATAGTAAAATATACTACTAACGTTTTATTGCCTTAAGAACAATTCGAATATAAATATAGGTTATATTCGACCGGCAAATTGATAACAATATTCAAAACAAATTATACCAATAAATATGAAATCTATATAAAATTAATAACAATATTCAAAACAATTATAACAATAAATGTGAAATCTATATACGATTTGGAATTATTAAAACAGTCAAAAATGCCACAAACACTACGCCGAGATACAGTTTATAAAGCAAAACAAATCAAAACAAATCGCAATCGCACGCCAGGTAAGCGTATAGAAAATTTATCTTTAAGGAAAATGTTTCTTGAATATCCTATTCTAATTGTAGACTGATCGACGAACGAATAATCAAACTCGATGGAGGATCGAGAATGTTTCGGAAAGTTCAAAAAAAAATAATGGCGCGAAAATTACACTCCGAATTTTAATGGTCAGAGGGGGGTAATACGTCACACACGAATATGGACAATAAGAAACACGTTACAAAACAGATACGGAACGAACTCACAAGATGGTCCCAGCGGGCTCTGACCCGTTGCTGGATGAACGATTTGCCGGGCGTGCCAGCTGGTATGATGCGTCCAAGAGAAAATTGGAGCGCTGTCGCGAAGCTGAGAGTCCCGGTGAACGACAGGAGATTTCCTCGGCGTTTGGAGAGCGTAGAAAGGATTTCGGGGTGAAAATGGCTTCCACCGTCAAAAACCGCAACAAATGCGAAATAAAACGCAGTACACACCAAACTGATTCACAATTACACCAATGCACTACGTTCTACAACTGACTATTCGCGGAGCAGTTTAAAATCCTGGTTACCCAGTTATTCAAGACAAAGTGAACAAATAAACCGACCACGAGGCGAAAAAACCTTTTTCAACAAAAACTATCTACGTCTATACTCTGACACAGCTACCACTAAAGTCCCAGTTCGTCAAAAATTTCCGGAAATCGGACGATTTTTCAAAAACCAATGACAGAACCGAAAATTGGTAGGTACGCCCACTTTTTCAAAAATTAAACTAAGATTAACATAATATGCCATTTAAATTGCTGATTATTATATTAAAATAGATCAAATATTAGTTTACAATTAAATATAATGGAACGCGAATTTAAATTAAATAAATAAAATAATAAATAAATAATTACAATAAACAAAATTCTAAATTTAAACAATAGGTGGCGTTACTGGTACGAAAATTGAATAAAACAAATTAAATGTCAAAACGCAAGTAAACAAAACCACGTAACCACTATCTAACCGCGAAAAAATATCAGAATCCAAATGACACACTTCGTTTTAAAAATAGGTAAGTACACAAACATAAATAAGGAAATATGAGTGGAATTCATCACATGATTTAATTTTTAGGAATGAAAGAAATTCGCAAGGGTACAAGTGAGGTTAGATTACAAATATATGAGAGGATTTGAGGTATAAAGGACGATTTGGGATAACAGGAAAATTAAGCATGTAACAAATTCCCCCCTCACTTCCTTGTGAAATACTTTCACAGAAATATTTCACACATGCACATGCAACACAAATGCAAAAAAAAAATAAAACAACAAAACAAAAAAAAAAATAATTTCCAAAATCTAAAGTCAACAGACGAAAATTGCCAAAAGGTCATTATAATGGATTCGAAATCGACAATAAAAAAAAATCGTACGCTAAATCGTCAACAACAGATTAACTTGCATCGTCATCTTCCTCGTCTTTCACAATTCCATGTCGTAAGTCTTTTACGTGCCAGATTCCACAATGTGTACCAGTAGTATCTGCTAGTTCATATGTCACACGTGACAGCTTCTTGACGATACGGAAGGGCCCAATATATTTCGGCGCGAGTTTGCTGGCGAAGTAATCAGCGGCTTTGGACAGCTGAAAATTACGGCGCCACACATCCTGTCCGACGACATACTCAACTGGCCGGCGACGTAAATTATAATGAGTGCTGGCACGGGTGTACGCATGGTCCAGCTGTTTGCGTACAGTGTCGAAGACTTTTTTGAATCCGGCAGGGCGGGTATCGATGGCAGCTCGATCAAACACCATGCGGCCGTCTGGTTGTAGTGCCTCGTCCGAATACTCTTCGCCGGAGAGCACTTGCTCTCTCCCAAAGTTTACAAAAAACGGGGTATAGCCAGTGACATCGTGTACTGCGGTACGAATAGCACACGTGACTGCGGGAAGGTGTATATCCCACGTACGGTGGTCTTCACGGACGTACGATGCCAGCATCGTTTTGATCACTCGATTTACTCGTTCTGTCGGGTTATTTTGCGGATGATACAACGCGTTGTACAACAGCTTTACGTGATACTTGTCGCATAGCTCACGGAACTCTCCACTTCGGAATTGTACGCCATTGTCGCATATCAGATATTGTGGTACGCCGAACATCAGGAACAAACTTTCCTCCACATGATGGACTACAGTTTTTGCTTTCGCTGCCCGCATCGGAAACGTAAGTACGAATTTGCTGTAATAATCGCATATTACCAAGATGTACTGATGTTGATTTCTTGTTCGTGATAGAGGTCCGACAATATCGATGCTCGCTAGTTGGAACGGGCGATAGACACGAGGGCGAGTGCCCAACATTCCTGGTGGTGCTCGTTGAACAGCCTTATGTTCTATACAGACAACGCAGCGATGTACATAGCAAGTGACATCGGCTCGCATCTTGGGCCAGTAATAGCGTTGCTGCAGTCGCCGATATGTCTTTGTGATGCCCGTATGCCCAGCTGTCGCTTGTTCATGTGCTGCTGATAGCAGCACGGCACGTTCATTCTTCGGTACCACTTGCTTCCAGTTATCTGGTTCGTCGGCTAATTCTGGATGGCGATGCGTGGCATGTTTCAATAGTTTGCCATTGTGAATCCGCCACTGTGGATATTTGGCCGGCTTGGCGAGAACACGTTGCTGCATAGCTGTGTACCATTTGTCGGTGTTCTCCGGCGGCTCGGCTTCAACATTTACCACATCAACGACTGGCACAGTTCGCGAAAGGCAATCCGGTACAGCGTGATCCTTGCCTTTGCGATGCGTAATCTCAAAGTCGTATTGTTGGAGTTTCACCGCCCAACGACACAATCTTCCCGACGGGTCTTTGAGATTACTAAGCCATACTAGGCTATGGTGGTCTTTAATCACCTGGAACCTAGTGCCTTCCAAATACGGACGCAGCTTCTGCAATGCCCATACGACGGCGAGACATTCACGCTCCGTGGTGGAATAATTTCTCTCGGGTTTGGTGAGCGATCGGCTCAGAAAACAGATGACGTGTTCTCCGTCGTCTTGCTCCTGCGACAACACAGCTCCGATGCCAAACGCACTCGCGTCCGTTTGCACGACAAATGGACGACTGAAGTCTGGGCAAGCGAGAATCGGGGCGGCTACCAGATGCTCCCGGAGTACTCGGAAAGATTCTTCTGCGGCTGGCGTCCATTCCCATTTCTTACGTTTACGTAAGAGATCGGTGAGTGGAGCGCCGATCGTCGCAAAGTCCTTGATGAAACGGCGATACCACGACACCATTCCGAGGAAGCTGCGAATAGCTGACACGTTCTCCGGCGTTGGAATATCCAGAATGGCTGAGACTTTCTCCGGATCTACACGAAGGCCTTGGCGGTCCACAACATAGCCTAAGTATCGTAGTTCCGGTCGACAAAACTGGCATTTTTCGCGACTAAGCGTTAGTCCAGCAGCTCGAACTCGTTCGAATATGGCGGTGAGTATTTTGATATGTTGCTCGAACGACTCTGAAATTATAATTATATCATCTAGATATACGAACACATGCGGCTCGAGTTCAGGACCAAGAACGCTGTCGATGAGTCTCTGCCAGGTGGCGGGCGCATTCGAGAGTCCAAACGGCAATCGCTTAAACTGGAAAAGTCCTCGTCCCGGTATTGTAAAAGCTGTAAACTCTCGACTATCCGGTGCTACGGGAACTTGCCAGTACGCAGACTTGATATCCATGGAGCTGAGATATTTAGCTCCCCGAAGTCGATCCAATATCGCTGATACAAAAGGTAGTGGATATGCGTCCTTTTTAGTTACCTTATTTAACTGTCGGTAATCGACGCAGAAACGATATTCACCATCTTTCTTGGGCACCATTAGGATGGGCGATGACCATGCACTCGAAGACCGCTCGATTATGTCTTCCGCTAGCATCTTATCCAGCTCGACATCTATGTGCCTCTGCATGACGGGCGAGACAGGATAGTATCTCTGTTTGATCGGTACAGAGTCTGTTTCGATCCGATGGCTGACGCCAATAGCGCAGCCAAGAGCGTCCGGCATGAGTGCCCATTGTTGCTGCAGCATCGTGTCCAGTTGCTGCTGTTGTCGAGATGTTAGCGACGTGGGTCCAACGGCAACTGTGTTGATGGCGACGTCGCTCTCAGCGGAGAAATGCCATTCTCGCCGATTCAAGTCGGGCACAATGTTCATCGCTCGCCAAAAGTCGATGCCCAAAATGGCTACATGCGTGATAGCGGGCGCTACAATGAAACGGATCAGCCTGGTGCGTTTCATTAGCGTGACAGGTATTGTCACAGTACCGAGGCTGGGACATGTTTGCCCATTGGCGACTGTGCACGCTGGTTGTTGTCGGTGGTCAATCTCCAGCTGCAAATGGCGAAGCAGGGACCAACCAGGTCCTCCCAATATAGAGTGCGAGGCTCCGGAATCTAGCAAACCTAGAAACGATTGCCCCAAAACCTGCACCTCTATAAATGGTCTCTGGTCTTCGCCAAGTGTTGCCAAGATGTAGTTCAGAACGGCGACTGTATTGGCTGTCTGAAGATCGGTCGTGGGAATCGTTGTAGGCGGAGAGTCTTGACGACCATTCAAGGTCCCGCCCTTGCGTTTCCCGAACACCTAGTGCAGGTGTGGGTCGTGACGTTGGGTTGCCCACATCGAAAACAGTGCCGGCGCTTGGGTTCACGGCAGTCAACTGATCGGTGTCCCGGTTGTTGACAATTCCAACACGTGAACCGATTAGATGGTTCGACAGCATCCACGTACGCTTGGTTCTCGACCTCCATGGCGGCTAACCGAGAAGTAGTCGCTGGTCGCCTGTAGGCCAAGTCGGGTTCTAACGACTGATCGACCGCTGGCGGAGCACGAAACTGTCGAGTGCGGAGGCTAATGTCCTCCAGTTGTCGGCACACGCAGTCCAATTCATCTACCGATTCTACTGTCCTCAACCCTAAAGCGGCTTGCAAGTAGGGCAGCAGGTTACGTCGTATATACATTATACGTTCGCGTTCGTTGGGTCGATGCGTAAGCCGATTAAAAAGAGCTTCGACATTGGCAATATAAATAGTAACTTTCTCGTCACGGCCCTGCGTTCGATTGCGGATTTCATCCCACAAATGGAAGTCGTAATCGCAGGGAAGGAACGCTTCTCGCAGCTGATGGACTAAATCGTCCCAGTCACGTAGCGTGCCCCTTTTTGTTCGAAACCAGGTCAGCGCGCTTCCTTTGAATAAGTCGGCGGCTGCGTCGAAAAGTTGACGTTTCGATACATTTCTGGATCGACGAAGCTCCTCCACGCGTTCTAAAAAGCTGGATAATCCTGTGGAACCATCATAGCTGACGTTCCATTTGTAGATATGACTGTCATGGCTAGTTCGACGTTGTGGTTCGGATAGCGACAGCGACAATGACTCAAATGCTTGTGCCATTCGTGCTTCGAAGCTAGCATGGGGTTGTGCATGAGGACTGGACGTAAGGACTGGTGGTAAGTTTTCCTCCAACTCTAGCTCTTCGGGTTCATTTAATGATGCTTCATGTACTTTCAGTAATGCAGCGGATGCAGCGGTAGCATATTTAATTTGCAGATCGTTTACCAACTTCGTGCTTCTATCTGTTAGGCTCTGGATATTCTTGCCCTGTTCGTCGTCTGTAGCTACAATACGTCCAAGGCGTTGCCGTACGTGGGTTAGTCGCGTACTTATTCGCTCGTGATCGTTCTGGTAGTTTGTTGCGTCAAACTGATTGACTGCCTCTTCTAACTGATCGATCTTCCGTTTGCAGATATCCAGTTCGACAGTAGCCAGGAAAACTGACGTGGATTCGACAAATGGTGTGTTGTTACGCAGGCATTCACGTAACTGTCTACGCATTTGCGCCACTGTGCCGTCTGGTACAATGCCCCGACATACGAGTTCGTAGTGTAGCTCGTCGCCTAGTAAACGTTTAGACTCCATTTTCACGAAGAATGGAGAAAAAAAAATAAAACTAAATAACCAAGAAAAATTATACTAACTACCACTAATACTAATAAAGAAAAGAACTACAACTACTAAAAAAAAATTAAAACTAATAAAGATAAAAAAAAAACTAATAGAAAAAAAAAAGTACTAACTACTAAATTACTTAATTCAAAAAAAAAAAAAATCCTATCCTAAATTTTTCTACTCCCAAACAAAATAGATATAAACTCTAATTTATAAAGCAAAATATATGCATGCATAAAAAAAGAAGTAAAGTAAAGAAGATAGACTAACTACACTAGTTTTACAAAGAAAATACACAAATTTACTACTGCGTCAAATACACATAACAACTTAGCACGTTGAAGCGCTAATTTGTTAAAATCGTGCCCCACAGATTGGGATGCCACTTTGCTACACTCAAAACCGATTTGAGTGCAGCGAAGGGAGTAACAGGAACTCCCCGGTGCCGCGGCCGGCTCACGTCGCAATGGGTCGGGGTCCCACAAAATTAAACGCGAAATAATGAGCGGTAAAAAAAAATAATAAAAGAAATTGAATAGGGCGCCAATAAGTTTATAACGCGTTCCGGAAACTAAACTTATAAACTGTTGCGTTCCTGCTATGATCTTACAATACGACGCTCGCAGCGTACAAACACACAACAACAAAAATAAAAGAAAACACAGGTTACTACTTTGCTTTGAAACTACTACCTTCAGTAGCGTTTATTTAGAGATTTCAAACTTATCGACAAAATAACAAGTAACTAATTGTTGATGTACAAAATAATCAAATATTTACGTTTGTGTTGACGTCATACGACGTCACGTATGAACTCTTCAGAACGACCAGAAATTTTGCTAAACTCGAACAATCGCGCATGCGAGGTGTCACAAACACGGCGATAAATAAATACACAATTAAATAGGTATAGATTTTGCTGCGATAAGTATTAATACATGAAATAATGTCCCTATCGGAGAATATTAGCGCTAAATTCTGTACAGTAGATGGCTAGCAAGATCTATCCTCGCCTTCAGCACTTCGCATGAAGTATAGAGCACGTTGCTTAACGTCAAAAATTTGACAACAACAAATGATTAAATTTAAGAATGGCGTTTTTACTAGACATTCAAAGATATTATGTAAATTTCCGGCGTCTGAATTTACACGAGGTAAGTACACTAATATTTAAATAGTAAAATATACTACTAACGTTTTATTGCCTTAAGAACAATTCGAATATAAATATAGGTTATATTCGACCGGCAAATTGATAACAATATTCAAAACAAATTATACCAATAAATATGAAATCTATATAAAATTAATAACAATATTCAAAACAATTATAACAATAAATGTGAAATCTATATACGATTTGGAATTATTAAAACAGTCAAAAATGCCACAAACACTACGCCGAGATACAGTTTATAAAGCAAAACAAATCAAAACAAATCGCAATCGCACGCCAGGTAAGCGTATAGAAAATTTATCTTTAAGGAAAATGTTTCTTGAATATCCTATTCTAATTGTAGACTGATCGACGAACGAATAATCAAACTCGATGGAGGATCGAGAATGTTTCGGAAAGTTCAAAAAAAAATAATGGCGCGAAAATTACACTCCGAATTTTAATGGTCAGAGGGGGGTAATACGTCACACACGAATATGGACAATAAGAAACACGTTACAAAACAGATACGGAACGAACTCACAAGATGGTCCCAGCGGGCTCTGACCCGTTGCTGGATGAACGATTTGCCGGGCGTGGCAGCTGGTATGATGCGTCCAAGAGAAAATTGGAGCGCTGTCGCGAAGCTGAGAGTCCCGGTGAACGACAGGAGATTTCCTCGGCGTTTGGAGAGCGTAGAAAGGATTTCGGGGTGAAAATGGCTTCCACCGTCAAAAACCGCAACAAATGCGAAATAAAACGCAGCACACACCAAACTGATTCACAATTACACCAATGCACTACGTTCTACAACTGACTATTCGCGGAGCAGTTTAAAATCCTGGTTACCCAGTTATTCAAGACAAAGTGAACAAATAAACCGACCACGAGGCGAAAAAACCTTTTTCAACAAAAACTATCTACGTCTATACTCTGACACAGCTACCACTCAAGTCCCAGTTCGTCAAAAATTTCCGGAAATCGGACGATTTTTCAAAAACCAATGACAGAACCGAAAATTGGTAGGTACGCCCACTTTTTCAAAAATTAAACTAAGATTAACATAAAATGCCATTTAAATTGCTGATTATTATATTAAAATAGATCAAATATTAGTTTACAATTAAATATAATGGAACGCGAATTTAAATTAAATAAATAAAATAATAAATAAATAATTACAATAAACAAAATTCTAAATTTAAACAATAGGTGGCGCTACTGGTACGAAAATTGAATAAAACAAATTAAATGTCAAAACGCAAGTAAACAAAACCACGTGACCACTATCTAACCGCAAAAAAATATCAGAATCCAAATGACACACTTCGTTTTAAAAATAGGTAAGTACACAAACATAAATAAGGAAATATGAGTGGAATTCATCACATGATTTAATTTTTAGGAATGAAAGAAATTCGCAAGGGTACAAGTGAGGTTAGATTACAAATATATGAGAGGATTTGAGGTATAAAGGACGATTTGGGATAACAGGAAAATTAAGCATGTAACAAACGGCTTTAGGTTGTAGTTCTGTATTAATATTTATTAATAACCAACGTTTTGATGAACATCATCATAATGAAAAAAGGCATTACATTTACCATTTAACAAAGTTATTATATTGTTTCAAGTTTACACTTGGTAGCAAAGAGAGTGCGACGACTTCATTTGTATTTAAAATAAACAAATATTTAAATAAAATTATTCTCAAAACTGGCGTAGTTACCTGTAGTCTAACAGGTAAAGTATTCGACAAACATTCAGAAACTTAAATATAAACTAGTACATACATACACAATCACGCCAAGTACCCAAATGGATGTAACACAACGTTTTTCTCTATCTCGAATATAGTTTTCTCAAAACATTCCTATTCAGACAAGCAATTCTAACTTCATTAGTTCATTTATTTAGTTCTACTCTTATAGCAGTTGCATTGTTTTAAAACCTGTATTAGTTAAAACCAATTTTAAAATCAAGCTCGTAATACGGACCATAGTGTTTTAGAAAACTATAACTTTTTTCTAATTGGCAATAAGTATAAATCAGAATAGTTGTGTAGTCTGTAGAATTATCGGTCAATATTAAGGCGGCAAGCGTCGACCAATCAGCGTCGAGAGAAATCTACCACAACCCTGTGGATATTTGAGTCACGTGATATTGAACTACTCATATAGGTAACTGTAGAGCTTTTAGCGACCTCATTGTAACCGCTTCTGTGCTGTAGGCAACTTACAAGCTGTTTGTGCAAGAAATCGAGTTTGTAAAATTTCGGCGAACGAAAAGTCGTCTCCGTTGAATTTAATTTGTCGAGGTTAGTTCAATTGTTTTATCTTTTCATATTGTTTTCGTTAAATTTCATTTTTGTTTTTATATTAATTTTGTTGAGTTAGCAAGTCAGAGTAATTGCTTTAAAAATTTTAAAATTTGACTTATTAAATACAATTATTTACAAATTTGAAAAAAATAACTAATTTTTATAGTATTACTGTAAAGAGTAATAATTTCAATCTAATAAAAGAATATTTAAAAAAATATTAAGTTCATATTTTTTATAATTTTATTATAATATTTTTTATCTAATTTAATTATTATTTTAATATTTGCAAATGATCTAATAATATGAAATATCAATTAAAATTACCATTTTTTTAAATAAAATTTTGTAATTCTTATCAAATTTTAATGTTCAAATTTGCATTACTGATCCTTATTATATAATATATATATTATATCAAAATCTTAATATAAAATTATGAATAAAGAGATTATTAAATTAATATCATTTCATTTTTATTGCAAAGAAAAATTACATTATTTTACTAGTAAATTATTATTTTCAAAATAATTTTTTTTTTTAAACAAAATTTATATTTTTATCAATTATTTTTGAAATATTAGTTTGAAACGTCGTGTAATTGTATATGTATGTATGTTACAGAATAAAAATTAATTGTTTTTCGTTTTATGCTAATACGAGGTTTGAATTTTTTTTACAATTTTGATATACAATATTTTCCTGTAAAATTAGCAATTTTTGCATAAAAGACCTAATTTTCAAAATTAAATATGCATTGGTATAACATCAAATTTGACAAGAATTTTAAAATTTTCTGCTCGATGGAGACAATCTGACAAATTTTATATTTTAATAATGTTTTAATGTTCGGTTTATGCATACAAAACGAATTATGAATACAAAATAATATACATCCATACATACACAATCAAGCCATGTACCCAAAAGATGCGCTGAAATTAGTTTTCTATAAACAATCCTATTCAGACAAGCAACTCTAGCTTCATTCGCATTCATGAAACCCTCTCATACATTGAAAATATATATGTTAGATTTAAATATATTAATTTTAATAAAAATATTTATTTAAAATTAGTTTTTTTTTTAGAAATTTTATAAATAAAATACTTACCTGATTAGGCTCTTTTCAATTTGTTTGCCAATAACTACGGCACAATGTGCGATGAGTCACAAAACAGACCCTTAGAGCTATAACTTTAAGGACTTTTGATATTTTGTTTTAAGCAATGTAGTGTATAACGTATTAGATTATGATGAGTTGTTTTCCTAATTTTAGGCCTAGCATAAGAGTGTAATCTGAGATTTTAGTTCTCAATATTTTTACATAAGACACATAGAGGCATTTTGGTGAGAGAAGACAAATTATGAAGAAAAAAGAATGTTACAACAAAGAATGTATCAATTTCGAATAAATACATTTAAAAACTATATAAATATATATATATATATATATATATATATATATATATATATATATATATATACAGGGTGCTTCAAAAAAATGTATACACACTTTGAACTTCCATAGAAAATTTATTTACCGTTCTACAAAGTTAAATTTCAGGAAAATAGAAAGCTGAAAGTCCAATGTAAATGAAACATAAATAACAAATGTTAATACTGTTCAAATTGGTGACCTGCAGCATCAAAATTTGTTGGGCCAGTGGATAGGACGCAGGGGGCCAATCGAGTTTCCAGCACGCTCTCCAGACCTTACACCACTGGATTTCTTCTTGTGGGGCACAGTAAAAGATGAGGTGTACAAACGTAAACCACGTAACCTAGACATTCTTTGGAATGAGATTCAAGCAGTGTGTAGAGAAATCTCATTGGACGTTTTGATACGATGTACAGAATCTGTGGTGACTCGTACTCAGAATTGTATTGATGCTGCAGGTCACCAATTTGAACAGTATTAACATTTGTTATTTATGTTTCATTTACATTGGACTTTCAGCTTTCTATTTTCCTGAAATTTAACTTTGTAGAACGGTAAATAAATTTTCTATGGAAGTTCAAAGTGTGTATACATTTTTTTGAAGCACCCTGTATATATATATACAGGGTGTTTGCAATCAAGGTATTTTATTTTTAAGGGGTGATACTACAGGTCAAAACAAGGCGATTAACGCCAAAACACCTTAGTAAAAGTTTTCTAATAAACGAGATATTCATTTTTTTTTAAGTAAAATGGTAGCATATGGTATAATTTTTATTATCCAGCTCACAAAAAAAATTATTCTTCATAATAGTTTTGGATTTGCTTGAAACGAATAAAAATGTAAAAATATTCCAGGTTTTAAATACAGGGTGACTCGGATTTGCTGATTTGTGTTTCAACTTTTAGGTAAAATACCCTTATTTAAAAAATTTGAATAATTTTATTTGAATATTATGTTTAGAATTACAATTTAAGTTTACATACAAAAATTTGTGCCGATCGTCGATTGTTAAAACACCTTAGCAAAAGTTTTCAAATAAACGAGATATTAGATACTTTATTTATGTAAGCTTTACAACTTTTACTTTTGTATGTAAGCTTAAATTGTAATTTTAAACATAATATAATCCTATTAAAGGTCCGGGAAGTTAGCGAAGCCACTTTCACCAAACAAAAAATAAAATATTGATTAATTTGTCGTAAATTAGTCGTAAATTTGTCGTGAAATCAAAAAATTTGTCGCGCCCTATTTTAAAAAATTATTGATGGCTTCGCTAACTTCCCGAAAAAGTTAGCGAAGCCATCCTTCAAAATTAAAAAAATATTAATAAAATGAACCGCGGATGTAGCTTATAATTTATCGTAAATAAGTCGTAAACGAATAAGAGTAATTTTGTAACGAAATTATTATTACAGAAATAATAAACTTAACAAATGTGTATGCGTACAATGCATATATGGATAGAGCATGTACAACAAAATAAAATCGAACAACAATTTTAGTAACGATTAATTTACGAAAATTTAATATCTAATAATTAACGTGAAAAAATTATTTTTTATTTTCTAAATTAGGTGGCCAGCCAATTTACAACGAGAAATTGGCACGGCCACTCTTCGAATAGTTAGTCGAAGATCACAGTGCTTATAACGCTTATTTAAAGAACAAAATGTAACTTTTTGGTATATATTTTTTGAAAACAACAGCTTATAGAAAATTAATAATATAGTTATTAACATAAAAAAATAATAAACAAATTAGTGAGTATGATTTTTTTCAATGTGAAAGCAAATTTTTCTTGCAGTTGCAAACTTTTCGGCCTTAAGAAATAGGTAGGTATAATATGCGACAGAATTTTAGAATAATGTCTATAAAGAAGTTTTTTTATTTAAATTTTTTTTTATATTTTGTACCATTTTTCGAGTTATAAACCTGTGAACTTAATTCATGAATTAGCGCGCGGCAAACCATGTGAATTCTTAACATATAGCCGCAACCTCCGCTATATGTACGTAATTACGTATATAATCGTATTTATTATGTAATATACTTATAGAATAATTTTATGATTTTATATTTATGTTAACTAAAATAGAAACTTATTTGTATTTGACATTACTCGTATCCCGAGAAACGGCCAGACTACTTAACTCATGGTACATTAGTACAGGTGGCTGGCCACCTAATTTAGAAGATAAAAAATAATTTTTTTACGTTAATTATTAGACATTAAATTTTCGTAAATTAATCGTTACTAAAATTGTTGTTCGATTTTATTTTGTTGTACATGCTCTATCCATATACTGGCTGTCCGAAAAGTTTGGACTGGGTCAAATATCTCGAGAACGAAAGGTTGGATTAACACGATTGCAAAGGAACGTTGTTTTTGACACAATTATCTACCGAATTCTGTTGTAAAAAACCACCCCCACCCCTCCTAAGGGGGTGAGCGTAAGGGTAGTTTTAAAATTTTAAATGGAAACCCCCAATTTTTTTTTCATTTTTGGATTTCTTGACAAATTCTGTGTATGGCCCCAAAATTTCACACCCAACCCTTGCCACCCCTCCACAGGGGATGAAAAAAATGATTGAAATAAAAATGATACTGAACAGTTTAAATGCTCAACTAAATCCACAACGAAAATAAACATGTCAAAAAAAACATGTAACCCCACCCAAAATTTCACCCCCAACCCCCGCCATATAAAAAATATATATATATATATATAAAATATATATAATATATAAAATATATAAAATATAAAAAATATAAATATTTTAATGAAAAAAATGTAAGTAAATGCAATGATATATATATAAAAAATGTACTTGCAATATATTGTGACAGCTGTTTATTTATTTACTTCATTCATTTTTTTCATAGCTATCTAAGTTTATTTTTGACATTTGCATTATAAACATAGTTTTTCAAATTTTTGAGAACCAAGATGAAATCGTAGAAAAATGAAACTTGCCTATTCTCAAATAGGGAATGAACCAATTTAAATGACATGACTCCCATCAAAATCGGTTCAGGGGCTTAGGAGGAGATGCGGCAGAAACATATAAACATACAAACATACAAACATACAAACATACAAACATTTGTCAATTAGAGAGATTGATAAACAGCTGTCACAATATATTGCAAGTACATTTTTTTTACATATATCAGTGCATATATTTACATTTTTTTCATTAAAATAAGAGTAAAAAGTACATTTCATTGATATTGTTGTATTATAAAAATTTTGTATGATGCCCAAATGAGCAAAATCTAATATAAACGGCAATAAAAATGCCAAGAGAATGAAGATGGAATATTCGAATCTTTCGTCGGATAAAAAAGAAGAGCTTAAATCAAAAATTTTTAATATATTATTATTATATTTACGTAATACTTTCTACGGGGCGCGCGCGTGCGCGCGCCCTCTATTTTTTTATATTTATATACTGTGTCTTTGTGTTGTGTTTGTTACTATTTTCGACTTTAAACGTGACCCTTTAAGGGTCACGGGTTTCCTAGTTTATTATATTATAAGGCACGATTTTTTGTGGGGTATCACACACCCCTGTGTGTGTTATGAGATAAAAGAATAAGTGTGAAAACAAATGGTTAATATGACATAAAATTTAATGTTAAAATAACAATTAACAATTATGGGGTGTCGTGAGGGGGTGACACCATAAGTTACCGCACTGGGTGACACCAACCCTAGTGACGCCACTGATATATATATATATATATATATATATATACATATATATATATATATATATATATATATATATATATATATATATATATAGTACAAAAGTTTAACGGGATACGGTATTTGGGTTGAAAAATTTTTATAAAAATGCAAGCATTTACAATTCTATCAATTTATTGTATATTCCAATATTTCGCCAGCAATTTGTGGCTTCTTCAGGGAGACACTAAAAATAATTTTATAATTTTACAATTTTACAATTATGTATAAAACAAGAAATAATTTAATGTGAACTATAGGTGAGAATTCTTACATGTATGATCAGAACACTATAAATGCTATTGTATAATATTTGAATGTTTAGAGTTGATTAATATTCCATATTTTCATCGTCCAACGTAAAATGTACACATTACTTATCACGACAGCGGATAAAGGTAACGTTACAGTTGCGATGAATAAAGTAACATACAATGAAATGAGTTCAGCACTGTTAAATGATAATAAATATTATAAAAAATGTAGAACTGATATGATTACCTCAACACAATTAAAATCTAACAAAATTGTTAAAAATCTCAAAGAGAATAAATATATCGGTGAAACAGAGGCGAAAGAACTAACTATTTATAATAGCACAGTTGCCAAGTACTATGCTCTGCCTAAAATTCACAAAGAAGAACTAGCACTGAGACCAATAATAGCGAATATCAGTACTCCGACAGAACCTTTATGTAACTTGATTTCAGAAATATTATCGCGAGCATACAATCGTAATAATGAGTACTTTATTAAAGACTCATTTCAATTTGCTGAATTGATGAACGATACAAAATTGCCAGAAGATTATGTATTGATCAGCCTCGATGTCATAAGCTTGTTTACCAACATAGATCTAGAAATCACAATTACAGCAATAAGAAACAAATGGGAAATTATTAAATTGCACACAAACATACCTCTTGATGAATTTCTAGTCATTATAACATTTATTTATCAATCGAATGTATTTGTGTTTAATGGAGAATTTTATCAACAGATTCTGGGATGTGCAATGGGCTCAAAAATCAGCCCGATAATTGCCCAATATGTGATGGATATGGTGCTGGAATCATGCATACCACAACTGTCGTATAAACTACCATTCTTGTACAAATTCGTGGACGATATTGTGACAGCCGTTCCTAAAACAGGACATGATGAAATTTTACGGATTTTTAACAATTATAACAGTAATATACAGTTTACATTGGAGACAGAAACTAACAGATCAGTGCCATTCCTGGATACTAAGCTAATAAGATCGGATAATCAAATAATTATTCTTGATTGGTACAGGAAATCGATGCACTCAGGTAGATACATTCACTATGCATCTAATCATAGCCACAACTCTAAAAAGAATGTAATATTAAATCTAAAAAATAGAATCATAAAGATTAGTCACCCATCACTGGTACAAAAGAATTTGAAAATAGCCAAAACATTATTGATAACAAATGGTTATCCTACAGGTATGATTAATGCTTTACTGTTCAATAATAGCGTGCAACAGAATATTAATAGGGAGAATAATGAGAATAGTGTAAGCACAACCACCTATGTTTCGCTTACAAACATCGAACCAGTGTCTAAAAAAATTATAACAACATTAAAAGAAGATGACAACATAAGATTTGTAACAAAAAGCGGAAAAATGATACGGGACTTACACACTAGAGTGAAAGAAAAAACCTCAAAACTGGCCACGAAAAACACAATTTACGCTATCAAATGTTCTTGCAATAAATATTACATCGGAACGTCACTACAAAATCTAAAAAACAGAATAACACAGCATAAGAGTGACCAAACAAAAACAAATAAGATGTGTGCATTGGCAATACACCTACGCAGTAATGCACATAAAGCCGATTACGACAATCCGTATATATTAGATGTGGAAAATAATTATTTCAAAAGACTTTGGTTAGAATCATATCATATAACAAAAAATAAAGAATGTGTAATCAATAACAAATCTGATATTAGAAATTCAATCGCTAGTTATGCCAACATAATGAAAATGGATAATACATCAATACTAAATATGTCTTCTTCTTCTTAGGTTGTTTTGTTTTAAATAATTGCGCTACCTTCAAATTTTGTGTCTCAGGTCAATGAACTAATAACTTGCCGATCGAAAAAAATTCAAAAATAGACTTGCGCTCTCGCATTAATTTAAAAATTTTAATTACAGTACCGAACATTGAGTTTTTGTGTTTGTAAATTCTAGGCTTTATTCAAAAAAATTTTTAACGTAGCTTTAGACATAGTATTATATTTTTTTATTATTTGACTGTATTTTATTATTTATTTATTTAACAATTTTATTTTATTTATTTATTTATTTTTTTAACTACTGACTTTTACAACAATATATTTTAATAACTGTATTATTTATTTGATAATTTATAAGTTTTGTGATTGAATGTGTACATTTTACGTTGGACGATGAAAATATGGAATATTAATCAACTCTAAACATTCAAATATTATACAATAGCATTTATAGTGTTCTGATCATACATGTAAGAATTCTCACCTATAGTTCACATTAAATTATTTCTTGTTTTATACATAATTGTAAAATTGTAAAATTATAAAATTATTTTTAGTGTCTCCCTGAAGAAGCCACAAATTGCTGGCGAAATATTGGAATATACAATAAATTGATAGAATTGTAAATGCTTGCATTTTTATAAAAATTTTTCAACCCAAATACCGTATCCCGTTAAACTTTTGTACTAAATATTAAACGGTAGTTACTCTGACTCTATATATATATATATATATATATATATGTATCATAACTTGATACGTCTTATATTTCACTCGTTCGGTAATTGTTTATGCAAAATTAACATCAAGCCTAATTATAACGATCATTAATAAAGTGCAACAGTCAGTATTGCATCTATTCATTTAAGAAAATAATAATGCAGTAAGTGCATAAAGCATAATAAAGTAAATGCAGGGTAAATTTAAAAAAAAAACATAACTTCGCGCCAAAACATCGCAAGTCCTTGAAATCAAGCGGAATTTACGTAGAAATGTTTGAATTTTTACGCTCGCTTGATAATTTGACTCGAAATGCTTTTTGTATACTATAGATAGATGTTGTCAAAGTTCGACAATTTTTAAAGTCAAAACACGTTTTTTTCTGCGGAGTGTGGTAGGGAGCGGAATGGTTTAAATGTGACATGTCATGCATAACCTTAAAGACGTGATCTTAGATTTTTTCGTACAAAAAATTTCATTCAATTTAGTTCAAAATTGGCCGAGTTATACTTATTTGAAAATCGGTAATTTTCTGATTTTTCAAGTGGAGCATTTTTTTTTTGCTGAATGTATATAAAGTCTAACTATATAAAAACAAATATATAATATGTATATATATATATATATATATATATATATATATATATATATATATATAAAATATAAAATTAGATACGACATTAAAAAACAGTAAAGACAAATAATTTTTATGTTCAATTATGCACCCCCCCACTTACAAAATAACTCCGTGATCCCCTCCCCCCCCCCCAATTGGATGGTGAGTCCCCCTAGGTATGTTCTGTTCTGGTTAAGACTAATCGAGTTCTCGAATTAACCAGATATCAAATTTATGGTTAAATTTGATAGATAGAACATATAAATTCGTCAACAGGTTTATGTAACCAGTACAAAATATATTTAAATATTTAACATTTTAACCATACAGATAATTAAGTTTCCAAAAAAACTTCGAAAAATATAAATAGAAATGAGAATTTGTATTCAAAAATATTTCTTTATTATTATTAATATAATAATAATAATAAAAATTTGAGAGTGCAATTTTTTAAATGAAAATTTTAAAATTTGCTGCTTTATCAGTAATAATATATCGGAAAACATTAAATGTATCTGGATCAGATTACACGAAATACGTAGACGTACATATATACTTACCTACATAATCATGCAATATACCCATAAGGCTGTTTCACATACTCTTTTTATTCAGACAGAAATTAGTTTTCGTTAAACATTTACACAACTTTCACTTCATCCACATTCATGTTATATCACTCAGTTAAATAAAAACAATTTATAATTTTAATAATTATTAACATAAAAAATCCGTAAGTTGAGATTTTGTTTTATTTCATATTAAAATTCGAGGTTTCGATATACTACACGTATATTATCATCAGGAAAATAAAAAAAATACATAGATACAATTTGTTAGATAACAAAATAAATAACTAGATTAGTGTTAAGTTACAAAAAAAACTTCATGATCTAAAATTTGAAGATATTAAAATAATGGCAAGACCCATCAATAATTACAGTAGATTGATAAGAAAAGCAATAGATATTTATAAAGAAACAAATAACATCAATCAGTGCGAATGGGCCCTGCATTTAAATAAAATGTGGCTTCCTTTAATTAAAATCTATAAATTTTATGATCTAGTTACTTATTTTGTTACCTCAGAAGGTGTTTCTGTGTTCTGTTTATTTTCTGTAATTGTCGTTTGTATCTTTTTTCCCGATGAAGATGTACGTAGAGTACATCGAAACGTCGACTATTAATAAATACTAATAAAGAACTATAACCTAAAACGGTTTTATTTCAATTTTTTTGTTTAATTAAATTGTTGTTTTTTTTTCTTTTGACTTTGAATATCGGTAGCTGAATTCTAATTTGTTCCATACTCCATTTTTAGGAGAATTTGAGTTTTTGGTAATTTTGGAAATATACGCTTGTTTTCTATCTATTCTAACAATCGTAGATGTTAAATTTTGCTAAAATAAGCATTCAGTATTTCTATTACACAAAAAAATATATTAAATTTTGTTTCAGGGAAATTGTTTATTTGATAATTTTTTTGATTATAATTATGAGACAAATCGATGAGTGTACGGAAAAAAAGATTACTTAAATCTACGTTTTTACTATTAATTCAAAAGAAACTATAATTTTGATCTGTAAAATTGAGTTTTCATAATAGAAATAAATATTTAAATAAAAATTAATATTGTTAAATTATAGTATAACTTTTTAAAAGTTTCGTATGAAATTATTTGGTTTTTCATTAGGAGACACAGTGTTGTCTGGATAAAATTAATGTGAAATATTATTATTATTGTAATTTTCAATTTAAATTAATATTTTTTACCCAAATTGAACAGTAAGGAAATTTATAAAAAGATATCAAAATAGTTATGCTATAACTTACTATTACTAAATTTTATTAAAAGAAATTATTCTATTATAAAAACTCAATTTTGCAGTTCAAGAATATATTTACTTTTGAATTAATAGTAACAAGGTTAGGTTTTAAAGTAATATTATTTTCTTCAAGCATATCATAACATTAATATTACGTTTCCACATTGTCCATGTAGATAGAAATCATTATGTTACTGGTACAATAATTAGTTACTATATACACTAGTAAAGGCAGCACCAAAACATAACTACAACATCCAATGTATTTAGTCTCATATCTAATGCGTCAAGTTAAGTTGATTGCAAATTGCATTGTTTATTTTTGCTTGAATTTGAATTTGATTAATGAAAATGTGTGGAAAAGTACAAAAATATAATGTGCAACACCCAGGATGGTCAGAAACTACATATTCGACCAAAGCAGCACAGTCAAGTGTATTTAATTTGATATCTCCGACGGATATATTCAAAATTATTAACTCAAGTTAAGTTAATGGACAGTTGCATTGTTGATTTTTGTTTGAATTTTAATTTGTTTATTGAAAATGTGTGAAGAAGTGAAAGAAATGCAACATATAACGCTCATGCTAGTCAAATTATATATTCGATCAAAGAAAGATTAATTCTCACAAATCACTTAACAAATATAAATAATAGATGCATATGCAAACTATTCTACAAATATGTCAGTAAGGTTTTAGGTTACTTGGCATATATTTTTATTTATTTTTAATTTAGTTTTGTTTAGAAGTCATTGATGCATAGTCTAACAAGCCGATTCAATGTGAAATTTTGAGAAAAAATTAAATTTCAATATTTTGAGTACGTATTATTAAATTGGTTATAGGTGACAAATATAGTGGCGCTTGCTGCAAGATAGGTTAGGAAAAGAAGTTACTTTGATTATATTTAGAAAAATTTAAGCGTTGTGAAGAATTTTTAGTTGTTTTTAATGTACACAATAAAAAATAATATTATCTATTTGTAGCTATGGAAAAGTATGGTAGCACTTTTTCAACATGCAAAATGTTAAAAAAACAAATTTTTAAAAATCAGTTTAAATATAGTAAATATCATTTTTGCACTAAAATTTTGTGATTTATATTAATAAAATTGTACTAAAATCCTCGCGGAAGTGTACTCAACAACTTCCCAAAGTTTCAAATTTATTTGGAATTATTTTCTTTCACACTTTTCTATATTTTGCCTGGGGCAACCTTCGCGGAAGTGTATTCAACAATTTCCCGAAGTTTTAAATTTATTTGGAATCATTTTATTTTACACTTTTCACTATTTTTTGGAGACCGGATGAATGGTGTAGTAATACATAAAGGACAACCAGAGAGACATACACTCGATTTATATATATATATATATATATATATATATATATATATATATATCGTAGATAGCGTAATAACAGTCTCATTATCTCATAATGTGTAAGAATTAACAATTTATCCAAAACAGGAGAAACGTGATGATTTCGGTGTAATCACCTGCGTTCCCTTTTAGTTACAATTCTAGCCTGCCTCACTGACTCATCCCTAGCACCAGCTAAACGCTTGTCGTTCCCCCGCCCCCATTCGAAGGTGCACAATCTTGTTTATCTTTGTTAGATAATCAAATTATGCAACTATTCACTAAGACTCGATAGTTCGCTCCGACATATATATATATATAAACCAGGTAAAACGACCAAATAATGTAAACTGAAATCGGACCAGTATACATTTTTGTGGTTGAATGTAGTTTTTTTGGTATTTTAAACATTGTTTTTCATGTTATTATTTTCAAAGTTTTTAATTTATTGAATTTTTTAATAATTTAACATTTGCGTAAGAATTAATCATCCGTTATTTGTTAGCATTATTTAGGAAAATGAAAAGAATAAAACTCAAAATCAAATAACACTACAATCAAGAAAACTAAAGATAAAGAAAAGAAGCTGTCACAGTAACAAATGTACGAAAATGGAATAAATAGGTCAAAATTTTAACTTAAATTACCAACAACGTACGATACTATCAACTCTAAATGTAAAATTTACTAAAAAAAATTACCAAATTTTCTTCTTTATTTTTGCTTGATTACGTCATAACATTTATTACAGTTCGTCAAGAATTTATCGTTTTTCACATGTGAAAACATCGAAATCAGCCTCCTGTTTAGAACCAATAGCATTACCACTAAAATATAAAACTAATTTTGAAATAAATAGATTTAAAGGTCAAAAAACTTTACCTACAAGAATGAGGAAGTTAAAATTAGATTTTTATTAAATTTATAGTTCGCATCTATATTAACCTCTACAGGACCGCAAGACTAATTTTAGTAATGATGGATTTATATTTTATTTTATTTTTTATTTTTATTTTTTTTTATTTTATTTTTTTTTTATTTATTTTGTTTTCGAAAATACCACACCGAGGGAGATTATTAGATAATGGCGTATTATTTATAATGTTGACAAATAGTGTATTTTGCCCAAATAATTTGCAATAATATTATATTATTTTATTTAGCAAAATTTTACTGTCATTTATGCCACGACTACATAAATTTATATAAAAAACTTAAAAAAACTATAAACAACAATTTTGATCAAAATTAGAACATTTTTGTCCGCCACTTTGTATCCACAATATTGAATCTGCCATTTTGATTTATTGCTTTTTGACTTCAAAGTTGAATAGAAATTTGTGTTGGTTATGTTTTAATTTTTTGATTTCAGATTTGAATTCGGCGACGCAAAAACATGTGAATATCCATTTTTATCATAATTACATATTTTTATCCGCCATTTTAATTCTACCATTTTGATATGTTTTTTTTTTATATAAATTTTTTACATCAGATTTGAATTCGGCGACCTAAAATCATATAAACAACCATTTTTATCAAAATTAGAGCATTTACAATTGAAAAAAAAAATATTTTCGAAAGTTGCGGACAAGACCGGAAGACTAAAAATAGTCTCCAGACGACTTCCTCATTTATGTATGATTTATCCATTAAAAGAGCCCAAAATGTTGTGGCGTTAAAATTTGAAAAGGTTGCCAAAAGAAGGTGCGGTCCTGTAAAGATTAAACACTAAACATGAACAAAATCAATAAAATTTTGCATCAGTTGGAAACTTTACTAACTAAACGAATTACTTGATAACTTTATTATATAAGAATTTGCATACAATTTCAATTAGTTACCAGCAGTGCTTATATTGGCAATTGGCAATACAGCTTACCGTTGTCTTGTTGCGCGCTACCAAAAACGGAAATTGTCATATTTAAGAGAAATCTCCCCTTGCTGAGAAAATTCTTCGTTCGTGCAAGGGCAGGGGCTAGGCACTTAGAGTGTTGAACTAAAAATGTGACGTAGTACGATATATACAGTCTATGTAGAAATGCAATATTACAATGTAAACATAACGGTACACATAGTTTACTCAAAAATTTGTAAACAGGTCTGACCCGAATATTGGCCCAACCGACAAATAGACCCTTGTCCTTCCATGGCCGCAGCCGAGTTGGGCATTGTACCTGAGATAATCCCTTGCAATCGTAAGGGTAGGTAAAGGTGTTCGAGTTGGGTATTTTTCTACCTGTACCTGTTTTTATTTAATTAAATTTAAATTATCATACGCGCATCAACGTTCTGATACTATTAAATAAAGATTTGTATTTTTTAAATATTATACAATGGCAGGTTAGGATCTTAATAAAAACTGTAAATTTATGAAATATATCTAAGGCATTTTATTAAAAAAATCAGACATATAGATAACATAAACATATACATTTTCAAAACATATTTACACAAAATATAAAATATATCTAACGCATTTTATTAAAAAAATCAGTCATAAAGTTAACATATAAACATATATAATGTCAAAAAATATTTTCACAACATATAAAATAATATGAAGTTATGAGGTTTCACTTTTAGGAGCATATTTGTAACACACTAACTGCACGAAATTTAACGCAGTAATATCAATATTTCCCCGTTTTTTTTAGCATTTCACCGATATAATGCTGCCTAAGTGAAACTTCCTTGCGAAGTTTCTTTATATATTTATTTGCACGATTTATTTTTATGTACGATTCTGTTTGAACATTTTTTAGCATTTCGATAAAGGCATATAAATTTGGGTGGGCATATATGAGTTGTATATACTTTAGCAGCACAACGTTTTTTTGTATTTGTACACCGCCATCGTATTCCATCGCTTGTTGTTGTAGATACACAAAACTTAAAATTGTTAATAACTAGCAATACACGGCCCTTCTGACTGAATATGCGATTTACTTCCATTATTAGTAAAAGTTAAATAATTGATGTTCACGCTTCGGTGAGCGAAAGTTTCCAAGTAATAGGAATAGAGGAGCATGTATGAGAGGAATTATGAATGCGGATGAAGCGAAAGTTGCTTGTTTGGATAGGAGTGTTTGGAGGCGACTGATTTCGGGATGATGAAAAGAGTTTGTGCCACACTCTTTAGGGTACATGGCGTGATTGTGTATGTATGTATGTAATCCCTAAGTCCGAGGCCGAGGATATCTACACCGTAAGGGACTCGGACACCCAGATTAAGAGACCCCCTACCGAATGCCCAACTCGGCCACACCGCCTTCCACAACGTGATTTTTAATATAATTATTTTTAACTGCAAAGCTTGTTGTGTTGCATTATATTTATTAATGTTTTTTGTGAATAACAATATAATTTAAAAAAAAAAAAAATCTGCATTAAAAATTTATACGAATATTTTTAATAAGTATATCACCGATTTTAAAACGGATTAAAAAATAAAAAATAATTTCTCTCCTAGAAAAACTTGGGGCGCACTCTTTACTAGTATTTATTGTATGCGCCCCACGTTTTTCTAGGAGAGAATTTTTTTTACTTTTTAGTCCGTTTTAAAAATGTGGTATATTAAAAATATTTTTTTTAAATAATTATTAATATTAAAGTAGAAAGTGGCGAATATTACGTTGCACTGATATCACTAATGTCACTGATGTCACTAATGTCACTAATTATGTCACTAATGGCACTAATTATGTCTCTAATTATGTTGGCGCCCACTAAACTATAGCCAAGCGTATCCACTAACGGCCTAATATATAAATTCTAATGAGCGAATACTGTGCGAGAGGTTTTTATATCATTTTGTTTTCCTTTGATATTGACATTTTTTAGAAGACAAAATTCAATATTTCGGCGAAAAAATAAACGTTCATTTTTTTCAAAGCTACCTACTAATTTATATTTTTTTAATGTTTGGCAATTTATTATAATAATTCATTAATAACGTTCAGTGGCGCAACCACTGAACCGACGAACCTACCCCCCCCCCCAGGCTAGCAGAATTAGCACAATTTTTATTCGTCTAGTCATATGTTCAGCAGTCACTTCTAACGCTACAATTATTTACCTCAAAGTATTGAGCCATCATTCATTATTTTAAACTATTAATTATTCGATTCATGTAAGATAAAGTGGAAATCTGGCTCCATTATAATGTTCAGAATTTAATTACAATTAAAACGGCACTCAAATATGAAACACAGTAGAAAAGTGGTAAAATGTTTTGTAATGTTCAGTTATTAATAAAATAAATTTATATACTGAAAAGTTTTTCATTTATAAATGTAGAGATAGATTGCCTAAATCGTACTTTTTTGATCTAATACTGTTTATATGAAATTTTCGTACAAATTGAACCTTCCCCAATAAAATTACAGTTTGAAAACAGTACTATTGCTTCAAGGTTATGACCGTTTTGCTTTTTTTTTGCTTCTCTAAGATGAAATCCTTGCCACCCCCCCCCCATCCCAAGATGTTTCTTATTATTTTCCAACTAAAATTAATTTTCTGCTTAATATTTTGTAAATGACAAGGAATAAAAATTTAGTATTTGGCAGTTACGAATAACTTGACATGTACTTTAAAAATACGCAATAAAAAACAGGGTTGCCATTTAAACAAATTAGTGATCACGTTGTATCTCAAATTTGGGACACATTGTATACTAATTTTTTTTTCATGAACAATGCCTCAACTTAAAATACTAATCGACGTGTCCGAGCATTTTTCAAAATAAAAATTGATCTGTGATTTACTGAATTTATTTCAAGTTAGCACTGTATGCATACATAATTAATGCCGCCAATTCAGAATAATCGATAGCTCCAATACTACAAAAAAAAAAAAAATTTAAAGTGAAAATTTTTTTCTCAGTGTTTTGTCTAAATATTTTCTACGATTCAAGTTCCCTGTATTTATTCATAATATGTACTGAAATCCTGTTGAAAGCGTTAACGAAATTAAAATAAAATAGTTTTTTCTTCCTGCTGAAAAGTTTTGCAAAAATGATTTATGCATGTTGCATTTTAGACGATGATATTCTAAATATTATATTACTATATGTTATTGGGGGGGGGGCGGGGGGGGCGGTTGTTTGCCAAAAAGGTATCGTGCCCCGGGCGCCAGTTATGCTCGCTACGCCACTGATTGTTCATTTGATTACTGAAAATGAGGGCAGAAGTGCAAGAACTGGACGCCGCCAGATTTGTTAGAAACTGCATATTTGACCAAATAAACGTTAATTCTCATAAATCACGTGAAAATATAAATAATACATACACATACTTACTATTCCACCATTGTTAGTAAAATTATTGTTACTTGGTATTTGTTTTTAAGTTAGTTATGTTTGAAATGCTTGGAGAAAAAAATAATGTATATTACTTGCAGCAGAATGCTCTCTTTATGTTTCGGCAAGGTTGCTTGGCTTCGGCTCTTTCTCGGCCACAAGTGTTGGGCCCAGATACAATAAAGATCGCTTTCTGCTACTCATAAAATAATATACATACTGTTATTTTATGTTATATTTATTATTAAACGACAAATAATATTTAGAATGGTTTGTTTTATAATAAAAAAAATGAAATAAAAACAAATTTTAAAATGTCTATTAAAATTTCCACAATAAAATTACAAATTTATCAAAACATATAAAATGAATAATAAAATTTTATATTTTAACGATTGAAATTGAAAAATAAAAATAAGTTTAAATTGTAACAAAAATTTTGTGAAAAATATATACAGGGTGATTTGTAAATAATTGGAAATATTTTAACTGGAGTATCCTGGGCTCAGAATATGAAGATTTGACCCAAAACACTTAGACAAAATGTGGCTCCCTACTGAGCTACAGGGTGTTTTATTTAAAAATTTAAAAACGATTTTTGCCCAGTACTTAAAAACTATTTGACGTATCCTTATCATACTTGGCAGAAAGTGTAGGTACCGTACACCATACTAAATTATGTTAAACAAAAGTTTCTGGCTAGTGCCAGTGGCGTACAACAGGGGCAAGTGAGAGGTTGATCCTTCCTAAATTCTACGCACTGGCGGAATTGTCATTTTAGCACAATTTTTCGATTCTCCAATACTTTCTGTGTAAAAAACATACTCTTTCTTCGTAACGATAAAGTCACTATTTTTCGAGATATTTAAAGTTAAACATAAAGCTGCACACTTGGGATATTTTCAAAATTTGCTCAAAAAAATCTGAAAAAATTCAGTAAAATAGAGGAAAAAATTAGCTACATAATAAATAAGTAACTTTTTTCTCTAACTCATTCTGGTTTGGCAGGAAAAATTATTGAAAATTTATATTTTTTGCATTTTAATTTTTTATTTTCAATAATTTTTCCTGCCAAACCAAAATGAGATAGAGAAAAAAGTTGCTTAGTTATTATGTAGCTAATTTTTTTCTCTATTTTACTGAATTTTTTCAGATTTTTTTGATCAAACTTTTAAAAAATGCCAAGGGTGCAGCTTATGTTTAACTTTAAATATCTCGAAAAATAGTGACTTTATCGTTAGGAAGGAAGAGTATGTTTTTTACACAGAAAGTATTGGAGAATCGAAAAATTGTGCTAAAATGACAATTCCGCCAGTGGCGTAGAATTTAGGAAGGATCAACCTCTCACTTGCCCCTGTTGTACGCCACTGGCACTAGCCAGAAACTTTTGTTTAACATAATTTAGTATGGTGTACGGTACCTACACTTTCTGCCAAGTATGATAAGGATACGTCAAATAGTTTTTAAGTACTGGGCAAAAATCGTTTTTAAATTTTTAAATAAAACACCCTGTAGCTCAGTAAGGAGCCACATTTTATCTAAGTGTTTTGGGTCAAATCTTCATATTCTGAGCCCAGGATACTCCAGTTAAAATATTTCCAATTATTTACAAATCACCCTGTATATTGAAAATATGAAAATATGATAAAATATTTTTATATTATTTTATTAGTTAATTTAGCAACATTACTTATTTTAATTATAAAACATGTTGCAGTCTTGTTCTTCCATTAATAATCGTTTCATATAAATATTAAAATCATTTATTAATTGTATAATAATAATTAATAACATTATCCTAGAGGAAAATATACTTTTTTGTAAATAAGTATTTTTTTACTTCATATTTAATTATTCACAATTTAGTGAAAAACAAAATAATTTTTGTAAAATATTTATAAAATTTAATATTCATGCAACATTCATACTTATTGTTTTAAAATAATTTTACAATTTTTAAATTTAAATTAATATTTTCTAACGAAACTATCTAGAACATTTAGATGTTGAAATAAATGTTTATAAATTCAACGTATTTTTAACTTGATATTATTCGATATTAAACATTTTTCTTTGCCCATAAAAATAAATGTTTATCGATTATTTATAAGACAAAAATCGGTCATTTTTTCATTTATATTTTTTTGTAACGAAAATTTCATTTAGGTTTCTGTAATTTTTTTATCGAGTTGAGTAAATATTAAATTATAATTTTTAATTTTCTTGTCTTGTTGATTTACATACATGAGATTAGAATCAAATAAATTATTTATATTTTTATATTATTATTTATATTTCTATGCAAAATATAAAAAGTATTTCAACATTTCTTATTGTATTTATATGTACATATATACACAATCACGCCATGTACTCAAAAGAGTGTGGCACAAACTCTCTCCACTATCCCAAAATCAGCTTTCTCCAAACATCCCTATCCAGATTAGCAATTTTAGCTTCATCCACATTTATACTAGCACTCTGTCATGCATGCAGTTCCATTCCTACTACTTGGAAACTGTTGCTCATGCAAGCCATTCTCTCAATCCCACCACTCCAACTACTCGTCGGACATCCACCTGCAAACGTACACTTTTAAAATTATTTAGATAATATCTTTTAACCGAACGTTCATTAGGCATTCGCTCAAGATAATCGAATAATTATTTCAAAATATTTTAATATTTATTTTTATTTTAAATATTATACTGACACAAATTTCTAAAAATATTTCATAACCGATTTTGTTTAGATATTAATGAAGCAATTACACAATATTAAAATGTTTTTCTAGTTAGCAATATAAAATTTAATTCCAAATTATAAGTCTTTTATGTATAATAATAATGAAAAATAACAATACATTATATTGTTAACATAGCTTATAATATATCAATATCATTTATTCTATAAAAATAATAGTATATTATTTAACGAGCAAATAATGGCACGAGCGTAGCGAGGGGAATAAAACATCCGAGTACATTGTAGGCATTATTTGCAAGTCAAATACTCTACTTTGTCTACAACTGCTTATATATTTTTAATATTGTACTTACTTATTCAAATCTATGATCAGTTAACAACAACTAACTAACTAACTAACTACAACTGTCATTTTATTACTTTGACTGATAACTGCTGCCATCTGGCGTAGAGATATTTAGTTTGTTGATGTTGCCTAGCAAAGAAGCGTGCGTACGGAAATCAAGTTAATAAAGATCGTTTCTTTATTTCCCTTGGTTAATAATGACTAATATTTTATTAACCTTGGTTAATAAAGACTAGTATTTTATTTCCCTTGGGCTATAAAGACTAATATTATTTATCTGATTTTATATGTATAATGACCATATAACAAAGCAGTTGTAGATAAAATTAATTACATTTCTAATGGAGTCGTCATTGTATATAATTTTTTATTTATAAATAAAATACATAAACATAAATTTTAACGCTTCACGGCAATGTTTTACATACGCATACTTATAAATGTCAATATTAATTTTAAATATTTATATTATTAAATGAAAATTTCATATTACCTGATCTAGTAAGCAAGAGTTCAAATCTTTTAAATTATAAATTAATTAAAATTTTAAAAGAATAACATCAATCATTATGAAGGCACTGATTTAAATAAAATTTAATTTCCATTAATTACAAATTTATAAATTTTATGATCTAATTTTGTTACCTAGTAACTTGTTTCTATATGTTCTGTTATTTACTGTAAATGTCATTTGTATCTTTTTTCTGGTGGTTGAATTTGTGGAAACCTCCATTTTTGATAAATATTAATACAGAACTAGAATCTAAAGCCGATTTATTTTATATATATTGAGTTCTGAAAGATTTTTTCACTATGTTATATAGTTATTTTTTTTTTGTTTATATGATTTTTAATTTTCGTTTTTCTTTTTTTAATTAATCAGTAAGTAAGTAATTAATTTTTAATTCTCTAAAAATAATAAGATGATTTTATTTTTCCAGAATCAATCAAAAATGTGGACGTGGATTGTTTTAATTTTCATAGCAATGGTAAATCTAATTACCACCTCAAACGCTCATATCATTCATTGTGTTTGCAAAAATGTATCGCCCGACGATTCCATATGTAAAGATCGTTCGTTACAAGATAAAAAAGAAAAAGACGACAAGGAAGAATATTACAGGAACTTAGACGAAAACTTTATGCGCTTTAGGAGATCAGATTTGTATTCGAGTTTTCCTCAAAATTTTGACGAGAATTTCATTAGATACAGAAGAAACAAAGTCCCTATCCGATTCTGGAATGATCTTTATAAATATCCTCGCTATACTCCTGGGGGTCAGGACAAGAATAATAA
Source organism: Clivina fossor (assembly GCA_963966155.1). NCBI lineage: Eukaryota > Metazoa > Arthropoda > Insecta > Coleoptera > Carabidae > Clivina > Clivina fossor. Next base: position 31,210 of record CAWYQG010000368.1, on the reverse strand, counting down.
TATTAACAGTACACTCGCAAAGGGACTAGTTCGAAAGTAAGTGATGAGATTTATAGAGAGTGCGATTTGGACGAATTCCTGTTTATCAAACATATAATAAACAGGATTTCGGATTAGGAGATCATTTAAATATAGAAAAACTGTTCCCTTATACTTATCCAATTAGTATTTTACCGTTGCTAAAACTACATGTTGAACATATGTTGAATTAAAATAAATGTACTAATGGGGAAGTTTAGCGTGATTCAAGTTGCGTGTAAATTTATTTTTTCTCAAATATATATATATATATATATATATATATATATATATATTAGGGTGGACCTTAAATGGGGTGAAATCAAATTTTAACCGGGCCGCCCCTCAAAATGATCCAAAATTAAAAAAAAAAATTGTAGTAAAATTTTTTCCGCGTAATATTAAGGTTTAAGGGTGCCGAAATGCACTTTTCTACTTTTTATTTACATTTTTTGGACAATTTTTTTTTTGGTTATTTTTTTATGGTGTGCCATTAAAAAATACATTTAGTCCTAAATTTTTACCCTCCTACCACCAACCCTTACTTTTTAATAGCATTTTATATTTTTTAACCCCGGTCGATAGCTGATCAATGGGGTTCCGTTTAGCCAAACTCAATAAAATAAAAATAAATAAATAAATAAATAAATAAATTTGTAACTTTGGAAAGTTGTTGAGTACACTCCCGCAAAGGATTCTAGGGCCCTGGGTGGCGTAGCCCCCTCTCCCCCCCGGGGGGGGGGGGGCAGGAAAAATATAGAAAAGTGTGAAAGAAATTGATTCCAAATAAATTGAAAATAATTATGATATGAGAAATGCAATTGATTTTTTTGTAATACAAAAAAAATTCATAAAAAATTTAATATACACATTAAAATAAAGGCAAGACAACGTTTGCCGGGCCGGGCCGGCTTTTCAATCTTTTGAGCGATAGTTTGATCATCTTTAAATTTCTTCAGAATAATATCAGAATCATTACCACACATTATCGGGCAATTATAGACTGTATTCCACCGCTGAGTGGATTTTTTAAACGTCCTATTGCCTCGAAAAGAAATGAAGTCCCAAAATGTGTAAAAATCCGATTTTATGTAGATAAAAAGTAAAAAAGTGCATTTCGGCACCCTTAAACCTTAATATTACGCGGAAAAAATTTTACTACAATTTTTTTTTTTAATTTGGGATCATTTTGAGGGGCGGCCCGGTTAAAATTCGACTTCACCCCATTTAAGGTCCACCCTAATATATATATATATATATATATATATATATATATATATATAAAATAACAACAGAAACTGTCATTAAAATTTTTATTAATTGTTTCATTTATTTATTATTAACAATTTTTGTAAGGACATTACTGACGTCACAAGCCTATTGTGCGCAAGCGCAGAAGAGTTGGTGAATGTTGAATTTTGTTGATTCGGTTACGCCAAGCCAATAGCTTGTATCGGTAACCATGGTAATACATGTGCGTCTGATTCAGAAATCGACATAAGTTTTGTGAAGACATTACTGACGTCATCACGACATGTTTTTACATTTTTTAGAAAATCTGGGCATCTTTGAAAAAAATGATAAATTAAACATCACTTTTTAAGCTATGTCCAACCAAATAAAGAAATGAAAAAATACGCTAAACTTCCCCATTGTTCTAGTTAAAAAGAAAAACTAACCTGAACCCTAAGTAGTTATTATTGTTATCAAGATTAGAAATATATGTTTTACCTGAATATTTTGACGATGTTATTTTTATTCTATGTATAATTTACAAAATATAAAACAAACTTTTAGGTAAAAAATTGAAATATACATTATTTTATTTTACTAAACGTATGAATAAACTAAATAGCACGATTCTTGCTAAAAATTACAATAAGGTTTTCATTTGTTTTGTTTATATTTTTACCAATTTGACTGCAAGGAAAAAGTAGTACATATAGCGTTTGGTACGGTGTCTGTAACATTTTCAAAAAAAAAAAAAAAATTGTATAGAAATCCTTCATATAGTCTCTAAATGCCGAATTCGAAATTAGTTTATGTGGGTGTATAGATTTGCGTCGCCAGCTCACTTGGTCGGCAGTCAAAATTTTTTGATCGCAACTCCTCCTAGACGGGGTTCAACCGATTTTATTGAAATTTTCAGGATAAATTTGTCTAGTACCCAAGATAGGGTCATGTGGTTTTATTTTTTTCCAGTGATGACAACTTTCCGAGAAAAAATTACAAATTCGTTGTGGCTACACTATTTATCCGATTTTAATCAAATTTTCAGAAAAGATTTTCCTAGTGCTCCCATTAATTATATAATTTTACTAATATTACAGTATGGTCAACTTTCCGAGAGAAAAAACACTAAAAACGATTAAATTTTAATCAAATTTATACGGAAAATACTCTTAGCATCTACATAAATTATATAATTTCAGTAAAAAAAAACAGGGTTGCCAACTTTTCGAGAAAAAAATTACTAACATTTTTAAAAATTTATTATGGCCATGTTTTTTAACCGATTTTATTCAAATTTTCACAAAAGATTTTCCTAGTATACATATAAATTATGTAATTTTAACAAAATATAGTGTTGCCAACTTTTCGAGAAAAAAATTAGTAAAATTTTTAAAAATTTATTATGACCACACCATTTAACCGATTTTAATCAAATTTTCACAAAAGATTCTCCTAGTGCCACGTAAATTATGCAATTTTAACAAAATACTAATCGAGAAAAAAATTACTATAACTTTAAAAAAATTCATTGTGGTTACATTATTTATCGGATTTTGATCAAATTTTCAGAAAAGTTTTTCCTGGTGCCCACATAAATTTTAAAATTTTAGTAAAATACATTGTTGCCAATTTTCCGAGAAAAAAAATTAATAAAGTTTTTAAAAATTTATAATGGGTATTATTTATTCGATTTTAATCAAATTTTTGCAGAAGATACCACTAGCGCATACATAAATTATATAACATTAGAGAAATACAATGTTGCCAACTTTTGGTGAAAAAATAAAAATTTCATTCCTATTTCTTTTCATTTATATGCTAATGTCAAACTGGTCTATATATATATGGGTTTACCCATATAGTTCTAATCTTGTTTGAAATATGTATTAAGCAAATTAAGAATATAAGGTTCATTTAAGTAAAACAATATTTTAATTTATTATAAGATATGAAAAATTTAATTTTAATTTTATACAAAATAATATTAATGAAAAATTTGTATTTTTTTTGTAAATATTCATTGATTCGTTTAAGATAATTGTTTTGTTTGATTAAAGTAAACAATAAACTTAAATTATTATTTTATTAATAGATTTTAAACGTTTCACGTATTAGTCGATATAATTTAAACTTTATTTAAAATTGATTAAATAGTATATACGAATTTTGAAAATAATACAAAAATTATGTACCCGTGACGATATGTGTCATAATAATCTCTGTATGGATTTTTCTATGCTAATGACCTGCTTTATATACTCAGCATGCTAAAATATTGTGGAAAATACTATGTGTAACAAAATATGTAAAAATAGTAAAAATGTTAATTGATGAAATATCATTTGGGTTAGATTTGATAATAATTTCTTCTATTTTAATTATGCCACAAATCAAAAATGTATTTTTATTTAGGAAAGTCGTTCATTTTATCAATATTTTATCAATATTTTTTTTGTATTAAGCAATATTCTTAAAAATAAATATTAAAATTAATTAATTCGTTATAAAATCAGATGTTAAGAATATTAATATTTACATTTGATGATAAAGGATTGATTTAATGTCTGTATAAATTAAAAATAATTTTGATTTGAAACTAACGAATTAATTTTGATAATATATGGAAATATTTTGCGTAATAAATTAAATATTACTACCAATATCAGTATACTATATTCTAATATACTAAATATACTAAAAAAAATTTGAATTTATATATATAATAACAAAATTATATATTAAGAAAATTAAAATTTGATACATTTTTTAACAATTTTTAATATTTAATTTAAATTGTATTGTCCAGTTAATGTATATATACTATACTAAATTTAAACATTAATTTATATATGTTGGGCGCAAAACCCGAAAACGGCCAATGGTCGAAATTTTTGCTCAATCCTAGGATTAGACGTTTTAAAATGACCAAAGCCCGAAGTGCAGTTCAATTTCGGGCTTTGGTCCCCTCCAAACAGCCAAACCTAAGATTGTACAATTAAGAAACAACCAAAGCTTAAAATAACGATTATTTCAGTTTGTTTGTAGACAAGACTGAACAGGAATAATTTCGCGCGTGCGTAGTGCGAACTAGTGGTACTCAGTCTGAACGTTTTGTGAATTAGTGTACACGTATTCTCTCTTTAACGATGTCTATTGTCAGTGAACACGAGTTTATGTTAGTATTAAATACTTACATGCAGAAAGGTGTATCGAGTAATACATTTTTGCTTACTCTTGATAAGTACAACGACTTATTAATCGAAATAAAAACTTCGATATGTAAAAAAAGACCAAAAACCACTTACATCGCTGGATAATCGACGCCTTAAGAGGTATGATATTCTAACGATTAGTAATGTGGAAAAGCTTATAAAGAAACGATTCACAAATGATGAGAAAATAAAATATTTTTGCCACACCGATGAGTTATATGGAATTATTCACAAAGCGCATATAGACACTGGACATAAAAGGACTCGGTGCATGTACAAAGAACTAAAAAAGAGGTACAATAATGTCACGCGTGAGGTGATTGATATTTATTTACAATTATGCGGACAATGTCAGCTGAAAAAGAAGATAAAGAGAAGGGCTTGACAAAATTTGTTTTCTTAAAGCCTTTGAAATCCAAAAGAGCTGAGGAGGTAGCTTACAATTTGTTGGACATTTTCTGTATAACAGGTGCTCCTTACATCCTCCAAAGTGATAATGGCAGAGAATTTACAGCAGCTGTTATAAAGGAACTTGCTGATATGTTTCAAGTTAAAATAGTTCACGGGAAGCCAAGGCATTCTCAAAGTCAGGGAAGTGTGGAGAAAGCGAATCAGAATGTTTGAGACATATTGGTTTGTTGGAGGGCCGATAATAAGAGTACCAATTGGGCTAACGGATTACGATTCGTCCAATTGAAGAAAAATAGGTCTTTCCACAAGGGTATCAATAGAAGTCCATACGAAGCAATGTTTGGGGTTGCTGTACGAAATAGTCTATTGGATTCAGCTATACTCTCTGAAGTCCTTCAAAATATTACCACAGAGAATGAATTGGAAAATTTATTGAATAAAAATTCCAATGCAGATGGCTACAGCGATTCGGAAATAGAAAAAGAAAATCATTCAAGTTTCCAAGAAAACTCAGTCGGTTTAGCCAAACAAAAAGGAGTAAGTGATACTACATTTATATTATTTTATTATTATTTTATCTACCATTTGCTACTGTGTTTTCATTCATATTTAGTTGGGAAAAAAAATTAATATGCGTTTCTCTTCTTACAGTGTACCTGCACACCTGAAGGTTTATGTGAAATTTGTATTCGCAAAGAAAGAATCACACAAGCACGTGAAGCGTCATGCACATCTCAAAAGGAGCAAGCCGATGAAATGCTTCGGAAGTCCAACAAAAAATTCCCACCCGTGAGCGTTGGACAAAACGTTTTGATAAGAATCCCAGAGGTAGACAGAGGACGTGCTGCACCAAGAAATGTAATGGCTGTTGTTATAGATCGAAAAGTAGAAAGCGATCTCTATCAGTTTATGAAAATTAAAGATGTTCCACAAAAACAGTTAACATTACGAACTGCTGCAGCTGAAGATTCTCAGTCAAAACAAGGTTTTGTGAGATGTGGTTGTAAAAATAACTGCGCAAACAGGAGATGCAATTGTTTGAAAAGGGAGGTTAAATGCAACTCGAAATGTCATTCATCGTCAACTTGCAGAAATAAATAATTTATTATGAACATTCGCTTTGTTTCACACTTCATTTCATTTTTGAGAGTATTGTACTAAGCGACCTATTTCTTCAATGTTATATTGTTTAGTTACCATTTTGCTGCATTAGTAATAGGCACTGTGTATTTTGTTTTTTACATTGCGTTTCATACCTTGACATTTATTTTCTAATCAAATTTTAAAATATTATAGTTATTAGTTCTGTAGTTATTTGGATATTATGGGTTCATAAAGAAGAGTCATTATGTTTTGCAAGTCGTTTCATTTATTAGTTTTAAGTTTTTCGGATGTAAGTTCCTATGTTTTTAGATAACAATAGATTCCACCTTACTATTGCAGTTTATTTTAATATTTCAACTAGTCATTAACAAACGTTTGAATATATTTTCAACTTTGGTCGTATTATAATTGTACAATCCGAGGTTTGGCTGTTTGGAGATGGCCAAAGCCCGAAATAGAAATGAAAGTTGGGTTTTGGCCGTTTTAAAACATCCAATCTTAGGATTGAGCAAAAAATTCGACCATTGGTCGTTTTCGGGTTTTGCGCCCAACATATATATTTATATATATTAAGTAAGTGTAACTGTCGTGTGAATATTTAAGATTTGATAAAGGATATCGGAAAAAGGTTTAATTCGCACATGTATTGCCATGGTTACCGATATAAGCTATTGGCTGCAATAAAATGTGAAAATTTCTGCAAAAATTTTCAAATTTTCTCCCCTTCCCTGCTCCGAGGGGGATGGAGCTGGGGGACTCAATTTGCAAATCCAGAAACAGTTTTTTATGGAGAATGCAACTGTGCAATAAAAAATGGGTATTTCTATTTAAATTTTAAAACTTGCCCCCGCCCCCTCCGCCAGGGGAGGTGTGGGTGGTTTTCGCATATCACCCCTAAATAGATTTTTAAAAATAAAGAAACACGTGTTTTGTAACTTTGTAATCCGATGTTCCGTTCTCGAGATATTTAATAGTTTCTATTCTTTTTGGACACCCGGTATATATATATATATATATATATATATATATATAATTCATTAATCTGGTTAGTTGATAGATATATCATTAACTATGTATATATATATATATATATATATATATATATATATATATATACCCACATAAACTAATTTCGTATTCGGCATCTAGAGACTATATGAAGGATTTCTATACATTTTTTTTTTTTTTGAAACTGTTACAGACACCGCATCAAACGCTATATGTACTACTTTTTGCTTGCAGTCAAATTGGTAAAAATATAAACAAAACAAATGAAAACCTTATTGTAATTTTTAGCAAGAATCGTGCTATTTAGTTTATTCATTCGTTTAGTAAAATAAAATAATGTATATTTCAATTTTTTACCTAAAAGTTTGTTTTATATTTTGTAAATTATACATAGAATAAGAATAACATCGTCAAAATATTCAGGTAAAACATATACTTCTAATCTTGTTAACAATAGTAACTACTTAGGTTTCAGGTTAGTTTTTCTTTTTTACTAGAACAATGGGGAAGTTTAGCGTATTTTTTTCATTTCTTTATTTGGTTGGACATAGATTAAAAAGTGATGTTTAATTTATAATTTTTTTCAAAGATGCCCAGTTTTTCTAAAAAATGCAAACACATGTCGTGATGACGTCTGTAATGTCTTCGCAAAACTTATGTCGATTTCTGAATCAGACGCACATGTATTGCCATGGTTACCGATACAAGCTATTGGCTGGGCGTAACCGAATCAACAAAAATCAACATTTACTACGACATACGTTTTCAAAATTATATCTCACCAACTCTTCTGCGCTTGCGCACAATAGGCTTGTGACGTCAGTAATGTCCTTACAAAAATTGTTAATAATAAATAAATGAAACAATTAATAAAAATTTTAATGACAGTTTCTGTTGTTATTTTATATATATATATATATATATATATATATATATATATATATATATATATAGTAATACAAAATAATGGTATTGCAGCCAGGAGTTGGGATTTAAGCCAAAAACTCAATTTTTATTATGTAGGCAAGCTTTCGAAAAATTATATTTCCTTCCTCAGGCCTTCTACAAATTTGAAACAAAAAAATACACAAATATCAATGGATACAAAATTTCAATTAACACATAGATAACAATAATTACATAAACATAGAACTTACAATAACGGAAGAGTTTATACTCCATCAAAATTTATTAATATAAGAGTTATTTTTGTACATATTAAACATGTAAAAGTATGTAACACGAAATTTTGATTAGTCATGTAAATAAAAAAATAAATAGTCGATACAAATAAAAAAATAAATAGTCGATACAAATAAAAAAATTTTTAACATATGAAACAAACAATTTTGATATTGGAAAAAATACCACTGTCAAGGTCAAGCCAACTGAAACAAAAATTATCATGAAATTTAATTGAACGAAACGCAAAAATGAACAGTACGAGACATCTGTTGTTTTATTTAAATAGTTTCTACGTGTGAAATTGTCAATTTTTTTTTTTTTTTTTTTTTTTTAAACATATTTAACCTAACTTAACGATAAAATTAATTACTATTATTTTAATATTATTCTTAAAAAAAAAAAAAAAAAAAAAAAAATTGACAATTTCACACGTAGAAACTATTTAAATAAAACAACAGATGTCTCGTACTGTTCATTTTTGCGTTTCGTTCAATTAAATTTCATGATAATTTTTGTTTCAGTTGGCTTGACCTTGACAGTGGTATTTTTTCCAATATCAAAATTGTTTGTTTCATATGTTAAAAATTTTTTTATTTGTATCGACTATTTATTTTTTTATTTGTATCGACTATTTATTTTTTTATTTACATGACTAATCAAAATTTCGTGTTACATACTTTTACATGTTTAATATGTACAAAAATAACTCTTATATTAATAAATTTTGATGGAGTATAAACTCTTCCGTTATTGTAAGTTCTATGTTTATGTAATTATTGTTATCTATGTGTTAATTGAAATTTTGTATTTATGTATTTTCTTGTTTCAAATTTGTAGAAGGCCTGAGGAAGGAAATATAATTTTTCGAAAGCTTGCCTACATAATAAAAATTGAGTTTTTGGCTTAAATCCCAACTCCTGGCTGCAATACCATTATTTTGTATTACTAAATATATCTCAGCCATAATCTTCTATATCTATATATATATATATATATATATATATATATATATATATATATATATATATATATATATATATTTGAGAAAAAATAATTTTACACGCAACTTGAATCACGCTCAACTTCTCCATTAGTACATTTATTTTAATTCAACATATGTTCAACATGTAGTTTTAGCAACGGTAAAATACTAATTGGATAAGTATAAGGGAACAGTTTTTCCATATTTAAATGATCTCCTAATCCGAAATCCTGTTTATTATATGTTTGATAAACAGGAATTCGTCCAAATCGCACTCTCTATAAATCTCATCACTTACTTTCGAACTAATCCCTTTGCGGGTATACTGTGAATATTATTATTCTTGTCCTGACCCCCAGGAGTATAGCGAAGATATTTATAAAGATCATTCCAGAATCGGATAGGGACTTTGCTTCTTCCGTATCTAATGAAATTCTCGTCAAAATTTTGAGGAAAATTCGAATACAAATCTGATCTCTTAAAGCGCATGAAGTTTTCATCTAAGTTCCTGTAATATTCTTCCTTGTCGTCTTTTTCTTTTTTATCTTGTAACGAACGATCTTTACTTATGGAATCGTCGGGCGATACATTTTTGCAAACACATTGAGTGGTTTGAGAGTTTGAGGTGGTAATTAGATTTACCATTGCTATGAAAATTAAAACAATCCACGTCCATATTTTTGATTGATTCTGGAAAAATAAAATCATCTTATTATTTTTATTTATTAAGTATGAAAAACTAAAAATTATTGTAATACACAAATAGAGAATTAAAAATTAATAACTTACTTACTGATTAATTAAAAAAAGAAAAACGAAAATTAAAAATCATATAAACAAAACAAAAATATAACTATATAACATAGTGAAAAAATCTTTTAGAACTCATTATATATAAAATAAATCGGCTTTAGGTTCTAGTTCTGTATTAATATTTATCAAAAATGGAGGTTTCCACGAATTCAACCACCAGAAAAAAGATACAAATGACATTTACAGTAAATAACAGAACATATAGAAACAAGTTACTAGGTAACAAAATTAGATCATAAAATTTATAAATTTGTAATTAATGGAAATTAAATTTTATTTAAATCAGTGCCTTCATAATGATTGATGTTATTCTTTCAAAATTTTAATTAATTTATAATTTAAAAGATTTGAACTCTTGCTTACTAGACTGTGTTCAAATGCCGATCAGGTAATATGAAATTTTCATTTAATAATATAAATATTTAAAATTAATATTGACATTTATAAGTATGCGTATGTAAAACATTGCCGTGAAATCTCATCACTTACTTTCGAACTAGTCCCTTTGCGAGTGTACTGTGAATATTATTATTCTTGTCCTGACCCCCAGGAGTATAGCGAAGATATTTATAAAGATCATACCCTAATCGGATAGGGACTTTGCTTCTTCAATCAATTAAACCTTTGCCGATATCCTTTATCAAATCTTAAATATTTATATATATATATATATATATATATATATATATATATATATATATATATATATATATATATATAGGAAGATGTTGTTTGATAATAGCTTTGTGTAGGTTACCGTTAAGTTCAGCGAATTTCGATTGTTATCATTGATATTTTTATATATTTATATATAAATTTATTCAAAAACTATTTTAAAATTCTAATATAATTTAAAATTTATTGACAAATGTATTATAGAATTAAAAATAAATATAATATTTTGATTATATATTAAGGTACTAAACCTAATAACAAATAATAAAACTCTTATTTTAATTAATTAATAAAATCATAAATTTTAGTTATATTTGGCGAGCTGAAATATGTATTAGATATATGAACACATAATCAATATAAAATTGGTCTAAAAATTCAACAGAAAATTATTATTATTATTATTAGTAAAATTAAAGAATCTTAAATAGGTATAAAATTAAATTGTATTTATTTATAAATCAAATCAATGAAGAGTACCTATTCGCTATTCAAGTAAAAATTAAATTTTATATAACATATTTATTTGCAATTTTACGTCAAATTAATTATATGAGTAAAATTATAAAATTATTCATTAATTTGTTAAATAGGTATGATAATAAATTTCCTATTTCATCAATTTTTAATAATTTTTTTGTATATGGATTTTCTTGTAATGCAAATTTTAAATATATATTTATAATTTTGTTATAAATATATAATTTTAATATTAATGTATATGTATATAAATATGTATATGTGTTTTAATTTAATAAATGAAACACTTATTACAAGAATTTTTCTTTTATTATAAATGTTCTTTTACATATTTATATATTCACACTTATGTATTTTACAATAAATATTTCAATTACAATAGCACAAATTCTTTTAAAGTTAGTTCATTTCCCTTGTGCATTAAATTGACTGTTTAAATTGAATACCGTCGCTGGTTTTGGCTGTAATTCAGTCGATTTTTTATTAAATAAACTTCCTCTTTTGAGTCACTTACAATTTTGAATTTATCACGTTTAACTCTTATTTGGATCTTGATTCTATTCTATGCTATAAAAACTTTAAATAGTAATATATGAATATTATAGTTTATGAACGACAAAAAGTAAAATTTTATTTTAAAATTTATCTCTAGTTCAACAGTAATAAATACAATATAGCAGTTTTAAATTACAAATTATAGAATACATAATTATTATAATTACTACGAATAATCTCTCTGATTTAAATTGCATCTAAAGTAATTTTTCAAATTGGAGATGATTTACGAATTTTTTTTTTAATATTATTAAATTAGAAGTAGCTATATTTCTTATATTCTTGTATATTAAATGAAAATATGAAATGATACATTACTGAAATTTAAATTTATTTTTTATGACGAATTTTTGTTGTTTAAATCTTGATAAATGGTTTCTTCCATAAATAATCAATATCCTCTTTTGCTAAATTATATTTTTTTAAATAAATATAATTAAACTTTTCGTGAAAACTAGGGTTGTGGAGTCGGAGTCGAGGAGTTGAAGAATTTTGTTATTTAAATGCGTTTTAAGTTTTATCGACTTCTTTTGAGGTACACTTGTAACGGTTCAATGTTGTCGACCGTTGCAAAACCGAAAATAGTAATTAAATTAGAGAGAAAAGACAGAACGGGGCGAAGCGACCCCGGGGTGAGGAGAGTGGGTGACGATCAGCTGCATGGAGAGCGGAGAGGATGTGTTGAGTGGCATGGTGTGTTCGAATGTGAATAACCGACTAAAAAATATTAATTCGTTTTTATTAAAATACTAAAATATCTAAATGATGAAAGATTCTTGATTGGAATCAATATAAAGGATATTTACACTGTGAGTAACTTCTAAATTTACATTTTATTTGATTCAGTACAATAGTTTAATTTAATGGCTGACGATTGCCAGTACCGATGAGCACATGTTCATTATTAGTATAAAAAAGAAAAAAAAAATCATATTAGTTTAACAAATTTCAATTTAAATAATAAATATATTATTATTATAAGTATAATTACTCACTTTATTTCTTATAAAGTTAAAATATTATTTTATATTTTACTGATATATAATTTCACAAAACAATTTAATTAATTATTCAGATTCGGACAATGCCGACACGCACCGCAATTCTGTTGTTACGTTTTTACGGATTTAAAAAATATGCAAATTTTATTGTGAAGTTGATTTTCTGGTCACTAAGTTTGTTAACTGCGGTAACACGACGGTGTTATGATAAATTTAAGTGTATTTAATGAGATTTGGGATTAATTACAATAGTTATTGTCGAGCGTTCTGCTTAGGCTGGAAATTTAGGTGCGCATAAAAATTGGTTGCGAGGCGTTGCTTCGCGTATCGTAAAATAAGTTTGGTTTGGATTTAATTATATTTATCGATAAAAAAAAAAATAAGTTTGTTATCGATCAGTTGAAACCAATCTTTATGACATTAACTTTAGTGTACATGCATTTGTTCCGAATTGCATGCATTGTGGTTTATTACTATTCAACGCTAGCGATTTATGTTCCTTTCTTTATTCCTGTTCCTATTTTCTTTAAAATTTCGCATCCGTGTTATATTTAAATATCAAAATTCAGTCAGGAGTTGTATTGAAATTAATAAATTTATATTTGTACATACTTATAAAAATAAAATATATTGAGTGTCAATAATTTAATTAGGTTAAGATATAAGTATATATTTTGATATTTTGGTAAAAAAAGGTGTTTAAATTCAAATTTGTTATATTTAGTGATAATAAATTATGATGTTCAAAAATAATACCTTGTAATCTTGAAGCTAGTGATTTTTTTTAAAATTAACATTATAAATATAAATTAAAGATTGTATGAAGTTACTTATAGTTTCAATTTTAAGAGACACACATATTGTTATTTCCTCTATTTTAAATTGTAATACGATCCTAAAAGTTAATACTACTAGCTTCTCGCAAAATTATAGCAGCTGTAGGATTAAGTTATATTGTACTTGCCTAATTTAATATTCATATGTAAATATATTTAGTAGTTGTTATTAAAATTAATTTAAAGACACAGTTGATTACAAATATAAAATTATAAAACAAAACAATCTTTATTTCATTTTTTTGTGCAGCTATACTATTAGCTACCACTGTTCTGGTTTACAGTGATTTTTATTTAAACCAGTGGCGCTCAAAAATATTACCAACCGACCCACAACCCAGCTCCCTAAATACCCATAACTAGCTCCCGGCCATGTCACTACTTAACCTGCAATCCCAACCTGCACCTTGACGCGCCAAATCTCACACACTATTCGCATCGTACAGAAAAGACCGTAAAATATATTATTTTTATTTACTATATGTAATAGTATAAATACGGAATTTAGGTATATTCTTTAGTTAATTTAATATAATAAAATATAAAAATCATAATCGAACTAAAAGTTGGAGCTGGAGGTAGGAGTTGGAGTCACACAAAACAAACAAAAATTGGAGTTGGAGTCATAGTTGACTGTTTTTTTTTTTTTTTTGACTCCACATCCTTAGTTAAAACTAATAAAATTAATAATGAACTAATTCTTAAGCATGTATCAACAGTTTTGTTTTTTTAATGCCTGCATGGATTATGAATAGGACGAAAGAAGAATTAGTTGAAATAGGAATTAATTACGCAGATATTCTAATTAGAAGTCTGTTTTTTATCATCTTAAGTTTGTCTTTAATCTATTCACGTCTTTTACGTGCTTAAGATTTTAATTATGTCGTATATAAAATGAAACAGAGAAAAAAGATAATAAATGTCTAATAAGACGAAATATTAATCGACAGCTTATTAGAATAATTTAAATTTTTTACCATATTTTACGAATAAATAATTTTTCTTATTCTGTAGAAAAATTTCATAAAGAATTCTTTGATAAAAGTTTTTGTTATTTTTATTAAACAATTCTGGTTTTATTCTATGCAGATAATAGAGAATATTTGTTTTATAGAATTTTATTATTATTTTATTTATTTATTATTAGCTAATAAAAGGATGCTAATTAAATACGCTGAAATACGTCTCTAGACTAGCTATATTTAGAAATTATTAATAATATATTGTTCAAAGAGTATGATGGCTATACTGCCGTAAATTATTTGTATAACATGCAAATAGAATACTCTAGTTTTTGTATGAATATATCTAGTATAAGAAAGTTTGAATGTTACTGGCATTTTAAAATAATTATAATTTAATAATTTTACAGTATCCAAAAAACTGTAATTAATTTTTTGAAACTTAACAAATTCCACACTATTAATTGAACAATTCTTGGTACGTTTATTTATTCAAATATGTTTAAACTTTATCTGGGTTTCGCTGTATGTGGTGTAACTAGGAAGAATCAAGTACGAAATATTAGTGTATGATGAGTGTGAAATTGAAAAAATATTGTAGCAAAAGTTGATGTTAGTCAGTTAAGATAGTTCGGACATCTTGAACGAATACCTAATGAATGTTTGAGAGTGTTTTGCGTGAGCGAAAGTTTCCAACTAGTAGGAACAGAAGAGCATGTATGAGAAGAATTATGAATATGTATGAAGCTAAAGTTGCTTGTCTGGATAGGGATGTTTAGAGGAAACTGATTTCGGGATAGTGGAAAGAGTTTGTGTCACAACCTTTTGGGTATATGGCATGATTGTGTATATATGTTATGCATAGACGCATTTCAATTAATTTTTCATAGAAAAACTGTCAAAAACTTTTATAAAATCAAATGCAAGCAAATTGCATTGAATCTCCTGACAATACTTATCGGAGATAATTAAATTAAATTTGCGAAAAAAAATTTAAAATTTAATTAATTAAAGTTGACTGTGTGTTAAAACAAACTGAGCAGTTAGTAACAAATAAATTAAGCGTCGCAAGAAATCCTGATTGAATTTGAGTGAAAGTTTTGATGAAGCATGCCAGTCAAGGCAAATGAATGCTCCTTCGCTAAAATTAAATATGGATGCTAAGTTTAGCATTTGATATACTAATTTACTATATCAATTATAAACAACATCTTAGAAGAGGTCATTAAAGGAATTATTCCATTACGTTGTTAAATTGAGTTTTGCTTTAATTAGTGCGAAAACGAGAACAGAATATAGTCATTCCTTGAGCTACTGCGTTTACACGTCCTACTAGTTTTCTAACCAATTTACTGCTGCTTATATTCTGCTTTCTTGTCCATTATTGATTCAATCACACTTTGCTACTTATCGCGAAAGAGAGATTATAAATCATACTACTAACTAACTTAAGTAAAATTACACAAATTTACGATTTTAGTTTTATTTGTTGCTGTAGGTTTTATTTGAAAGTATAAAATTGAACATATATACAATTTAGGCTGTCCGTAAAAAAAAATTTCCAGTAAGGCTAAAATCGATAATTTTACATCGAGAAACCATCAGAAATAATATTTTTTGCTTGTTTTTACGAAAGTAACAGGTTTCTTTACACAACTGAAATTTTCGGAAAACGTGTGTCGTTTATATCGCGTATGTATTAACACGCGTTTTTCCAAAAATTTCAGTTGTGTAGACTCTACAGGATCATTTACACTCTAGAGGAATCTGTAACTTTTCTATAAATAAGCAAAAAATATTATTTCTGATGGTTTCTCGATGTAAAATTATCGATTTTAGCCTTACTGGAACAAAATTTATTTTACTGACACTACAAAAACACGCGATGTACCGAAAAGGGTGTGGCACAAACTCTTTCCACTCTCCCGAAATTAGTTTCCTCTAAATAACCCTATCCGGATAAGTCACTTTAGCTACATCCACATTCATAATATCTATCATACATGCTCTTCTATTCCTACTACTTGGAAACTTTTGCTCACGCAAAACATTGTCAATGACACCACTCTAATTACTTATCGGAAATGCACGCAAACGTATACCTTCAAAATTATTCATATAGATTTTTTTGTTATTACGAGTATTAATATAGTTACAAATCTTTCACAACTCATATTTAAAAAAAACGGCTTTAGGTTGTAGTTCTGTATTAATATTTATTAACGTACGTCTTTATCAGGAAGAAAGATGCAAAATTTATAGTAACTTGTTTCTATGTTCTGTTTATTTACTGAAAATGTATTGTATTGGTTTGCCTGAAGACATAAGTTGAGTTCGTCAAAACGTCAATTATTAATAAATATCGTTGGTTTTTTGTACGAATTTTAGCCGTGTTTTTCAAAATTAGTTTCAAATGGATTAATTGTTTAATATTGTATAACCAGAGATTGCATCATAATAGTAAATATCGGGAAATTATATTATATAAGAGGTAGTACATTATTCAGATAATTAGGACAATTATAAAATATGAAGTAGTAGATGCAATTTCAAGAATTTTCTTCCAACAACGGAGATCTATGCAATGTGATACATTTTCTGTCAAAATAATATAATTTTGTAATTTTAAGTAAAATAATTAATTTACCATATTATATATGTTTATTATTAGTAAGTAAACTTACATAAAATATACATATTTTATATTTATATAATGTAAAATTGTTCTTGTAACATCTGTAAATTTACATAGTAAATTAATATAAATCAGTTGTCCCGGTTTTTTATGTAAAATTACCGTGTTTGTTTTTACAGTGTATCTTGTAACAAATATAAATTTATTATCAATTTTTCTGTCAATGTGATTTGTTTTAAAATATATTTTCTAAATTAGGTTAGATTAGGTTAGGTTATTTTTATATTAAAATTAAACATGGAAATTACATTACTTATTTTTAATATATAAAAATTATAAATAACTATTCTGTTCTCATAACTCATGTTTCTAAATAAGAAATGAACAATTAATTTCGTTGTAAGTTATATAAAATTTTAATACAGCCTTCGAATATAAGGGGTGTAACATAGCAACCCTTATTTTGACAACAAAAGTTTCAACATCGGCTTTAATAGGAAAATGAAGTCACTTTTCATTAAGCTGACGTAGCCTTGGCACTTGAGGTTGAGATTGAGGCTGCTGGTAAAAATTGTTTTATTTATAAATTTCGCAGCAGCTGTACTTGCTCATGCGCAATATCTCGAAAATTAAAAATTTGACAAATGTTGAACAAATGGTAGCCGTCAAATGTTATACATAATTGTTTGTTTTATTTCTAACTATACTGTAATAAGATGTTAACAAAAGAACAACAAATTCTGGGTATTACGGGACTTTTGTTGTGTTCCGCTGGAATAATAAGATTAAAATCAAAGAGATGTCGTCGTTATAAAACAAGACCTCTTAATAGAAATAGGCAAAATAAAGGTGCATATCAGTACTTTTTAAAAATGAAACAAATAGGTTCAGAACAATTTTTTAAAATTACGCGTATGACTGTTCCATTATTTGAGATGTTATTAACAGATATTACTCCACATATAATTAAGCGAAATATATCTGATGGAATTGGTCATTACTTTACAGTAAGTAAAATGTAAAAAAAAAAATTCTATGAAATATAATTTGAAACATATTTTCAGTTATCTTTCACAAGGTGGAAGTTTAAAAAATTTAGCTTGGACATATCACGTCGGATTAGCTGCAGTTCATCAAATTATTCATGAAACATGTCGTTATGGAACCTTCTTTCAGTAAAATACTTAAAGAGTCCATCTAGTGAACGGGAATGGAAAGAAACCGCTGAAGGTTTTTTTCAACATTTGGAACTTTCCTAATTGCATAGGTGCTTTAGATGGAAAACATATTAATATTCAAGCGCCATCTAAAAGTTTATCCCTATATTTTAACTACAAAAAGAATTTTAGTATTGTACTATTAGCTGCATGTGATTCTAATTATTTTTTCACATTAGTAGATATAGGAGCATATGGCTCTCAAAGTGATGGTGGAATTTTGAAAGAAAGTGTTTTTGGAATTTTTTTTGAAAATAACACAATGAATGTACCTCCAGCAGAATGCATTCCGAATACAAATATAAAAATTCCATACGCTCTAGTAGCTGATGAAGCTTTTCCGCTAAAAACTTACATTATGAGGCCATATCCCGGAAAAAATCTTTCTACACAATATAGAATTTTTAATTATCGACTTTCGAGAGCACGACGATTTATTGAAAATACATTTGGTATTTTGGTTGCACACTGGCGAGTTCTAAAACAAACAATCATTGCCGATGTAGAAAATATCGAAAATATTGTAAAAGCTTGTGTAGTATTACACAATTTTTGTAAATTTCAGGGAATTGGAAACTCTACATCAAATTATGCCGATACTAATAACGAAGATAATGATATTTGGAGACAAGAACTTGAAGGAATGACACTACAATCTGTCGGTCGACTATCAAGCAACAATGCTTCCAGAATTTCAAATGAAATAAGACAAAATGTAGTACAATACTTTATATCGCCCATAGGTCAATTGCCTTAGCAACTAGATAGAGTAAATAGAGGAAGGCAACCCCTATGAGCAAATCAATCTATATGTTTTATAAAATACTAATCACTTATTTACGTGATTCTTTATGAAATATAATTTATGTTACATAGTATAATCACTTGTTAATTATAAATTGAAAATTTATTTAATAATATTGAAATTAATTAAAATTTACAATTATATTTTGTTATATTATAATCTACAATTTAAGTAAGATATTTGTTATTATCATCATACTAATGAATTTATACTTTTATTTTTACTTGCGAAGCAGTGTAATGAGTTTTGTTTTGTTAATAAATTTCATTATTTATGCGTGATATACATATAATTTAAATTTATAACCTTGAAAGGAAAATAAACACATTTTACTTAAAATAAATTTATTATTGAAATAAATATATATATATATTGTGACATTTAGATGAAGAAAAATATTAGATGTTCAAAGTTAAATTTTATCAAAGTGTTCAAATTTTGAAATATTTTATTCATCTGATTTTTATCCTACCTGTCACCCATAATGGGCACGGCGTCAGTTGTTTGGAGGAGAGCTAGGTCGTAGGTGGGGTTGGTAGGAACTTTATTTTGTGATGTTGGTAAATTAGGTGGGCGCCAGTCAAAGCGGAATGTTGACGCAAAATTGAGAAGCTTTGACAAATCTCAAAAAGGAACTTAACAGGATAGGGATTTATTTCATTTTTCGAGAATTTGTTTCGGAAATGCGATAAATAATTAAATAAAAAATTACTTACAATTTTGTAATACCATGTAGTTATATTGTATGATATTTAGTACAGTGTAATCTAAGTCGGTTGTTTGATATCTGCTGGTTAGCGGGTGGTCTAGCTAAAGGAGATCTTCTTCTGCGTTTTCGTCAGCGCCGAGGAGATGTCAGAATGCACAGCGCAACAAAGCGGCGTGATCATGGAAGGAGACATCATGAAAATGATCGCCCTCGAAATCGGAATACGCCCCGCGGGCTTTAGTACGTCATAAAAAATCATCCAGTCAATAATTCCTGCTCGATTTAGAGTATGGTCGATATCTTTCATCTGTTGATCCAAATTCGGTTTCCACAATTAACTGGTGCCGCTATACATCTGAATCTCGCTCGGACACCGTTGAAAACGACAGCCTGTTCATCTAAACATGAGGGGGCACAGCAGATTTATCCAACATAATAAACATGATAAAATCAAACAAATCGAACTTGAAATCAAAGTCGATACAATCGAAATGACAAGATAGGTAATAGTTTCATACAATATCATCAATATAACAAATTAATGCAAAATCAAAATACTTTACAATTTACAATTTAAAGTACACAGCTCATAAGTTAGCTCAAGTGACGTTAATGAATTTAGCAAACAAAATAAATATCAGATTACAAAATTTAAGCGATAATAACAAAATTCAATCAGCAAACAAAATAGTAACAGCGGTATAATCTCATAAAACAAAATTTAAACGATAATTGCATAGTTCACTTAGCAAACAAAATAGGTAACAACAGTATAATCGCAAGATACAAAAGCTAAGTGAAAATAGCATAGTTCAAAAAATGATACAAGCAAAATTAAAATATTCAACTAGAAACAAAAATACGTAACTCAAAGAAAATTCACCAATACTACAATAAAATGACTCAACAATATTTTCTAGCTAAATAAGTTAAAGTTACTTGCTCAACAAAAATATTCAATTTCAAAATAGTACAACAATCAATAAATTTGCTACTTACAGTTTACTGCACGTCATTCATACAAC
Source organism: Clivina fossor (assembly GCA_963966155.1). Classification (NCBI taxonomy): domain Eukaryota; kingdom Metazoa; phylum Arthropoda; class Insecta; order Coleoptera; family Carabidae; genus Clivina; species Clivina fossor. Next base: position 10,344 of record CAWYQG010000368.1, on the reverse strand, counting down.
AAAGAAAAGGGATCACGAAGAGGGAACATAGAACATGGAACAGAGGGGGGGTCGCGAGCGCAGGAGAGACAAAACACGAAAGTACTTTAGCCGATCTAGACCGAATGTCTTTCCCGTAATCTGTAAATCCGGAAGCCAATGAACGCATTCTGATCTTATAGGCGTGGCCCACGAAAACATAGGGTATTTCACCGAGAATTACGACGTGGCCACCAAAAAATATACTACAAACAAAATATCATCACAGCCGATATAGCTTCTTCAGCCTAAAATTTAAGCGCTGTGATAATAGCAAAATTATACGATACGATAAACCAAAAAATCATCGCAACACGAACAATGGCACGTGACCTCAAAATAACTCGTATTGCAACAATCCCGAACTCTACAAAAGTTCAAACATTAAAACGCCGATCGTTTTAAACGCGAATAAAATTATCAAATCCGTGCTCGCAGCACGGCACAAAAAAACTTGAAGATCATAACGCGCTCTAGCAAGGGCTCGAAATTTACAAATACAGACAATGATACGCACTAAAGAACTTTCACAAACGGAAAGCGGGAAGGAAAATCTACTAGTATTTACAAAGGAAGAAATGAGGATTGGAACGGGAATCTGTGCTGCTTCAAGGTTAATTTGTCAAATTAAAATTACTAATCATCAAATAAACTATAACGATACAAACTCTAATAAATTGAACTCTAGAAATTATCATTCAAAACAAAATAACTTACAAAATTATTCAAGAAGGAAATTGGCTTTACAAAAAAATACAAAACGAAATCAAATGTAAGTTGACCATCATTGTATTCACGAGAGCGAAAATTTACGATACTAAAATAATCCAAACATCAAAAAATCTCATGAATAACAATTCAAACATAATACAAAATAAATAAATTGTCAACTTACACCATTTCAAATCCAAACGAAACAATCCCATCTTGAATACATACTTTTTAATACCGCATGGTAAATTAACCTTCAACTCATCACAGATATAACGAAGACAAAACCAGTAGAAGTCTGCTCAGCTCGGTAATTCACGCAAGAGAGGGAGATTTTCACATGTACAAGCCTATTTATGTGCCTGCTAATTTCACAATTTAAATCAAATATTGCCAATTCACTAAAAAATAAATACTCTATAAAAATATCATTTTTTATACAAAATTTGACTCGTGACAAAAAGTGTTTTTGTCACAATATATATATATATATATATATACACATATATATATATATACATATATATATATACTGGGTGTTCCATTTTAATCCGCCACCTGCAATAACTTTAAAATCGTGCATCGGACAAAAAAATGTTTCGGATAAAAAGTAAATGGTTTCGAGGGGGACATCTGATGCAGAGACACTTGCCCCCTCTGGACTCCCTGGGGGGCGGGAAAGGGGGGCAACTTTGAAATTTTAAATGGAACACCCTATTTTTTATTGTAGATTCTGATAGGCCATTAAAAAGTATGTAAATTTTATTTTAAGACTTTTTTTTTATCTTTGATAGATGGCGCTGCAAACAGCATTTTTTTTTCTCAGTTTATCAATCTTCAATTTGAAAAAAAAGTGTAACTAAGTACGATATTCAAGATTTTTTCAGTTCTTTGGGAAGAGGGGGGGCAAGGATCACTGCACCAAATATCTTCCTCGAAACCATTAACTTTAAGTTAATGGTTTCGAGGGGTATAACTTTAAGCTAATGGTTTCGAGGGGATATCTAATCCAGTGACCCTTGCCCCCCCCCCTCTTCCCAAAGAACTGAAAAGAACTTGAATATCGTACTTAATTACACCTTTTTTTTCAAATTGAAAACTGATAAACTGAGAAAAAAAATGCTGTTTGCAGCGCCATCTATCAAAGATAAACAAAAAGTCTTAAAATAAAATTTGCATACTTTTTAATGGCCTATCAGAATCTACAATAAAAAATAGGGTGTTCTATTTAAGATTTCAAAGTTGCCCCCCTTTACCGCCCCCCAGGGGGTCCGGAGGGGGCAAGGGTCTCTGCATCAGATGTCCCCTCGAAACCATTTACTTTTTATCCAAAACATTTTTTTGTCCGATGCACGATTTTAAAGTTATTGCAGGTGACGGATTAAAATGGGACACCCAGTATATATACATATATATATATATATATATATATAAATTAATTATGTTTCATTTTCTATGAGTTCTACGATTTTCAATCTTGCATTCTTTGCCTTTTCTTCGCTCATATCATTCAATGCTTGTTCGATGTATTGGGCAAATTTTTTATTTTTTGCCTGGTTCGGTTGTGCAGGTTCAGTTGTCATTGACATTGCAATGTCTTTGGCAACATTTACTAACGCATTCAAAGGATCTTCCTTTCTTCTCTTTATAACTGTAAATAAATTTATTAATTACAAATATTATAATAGGTTTTTCATATACATACGACGTCCAGTCGATGTTGAAGGAGTATCTGTTATTTCTACCGCTACTTCTTCTTCTATTACTACTACTTCTTCCGATTGCTAATTCGCGGGGGCAACAATTGTTTCTTCCGTATCGGAAAATATTGGTTCCGAAAAACTCGTAGAAGTAGTAGCTGCAGAATCCGGCCTTTCTTCAACAGATTTTTCGATTAATTTAGTCATTGTTTTTGTTCTAAAAAACATATAAATTATGTTATTTTTTTATTATTTAATCTGTGGTTAAAATATATAATTGTTTTTTTGATAGTAAAACTCACTTTTCTTTTTATAATACATTTGTCATAAAATGACATCGCATCCAAATATTTCCACTTGGGTTGCGATGCAGAGCCTGAGCCTGAGGGAAGTTGGGTACGTCGCATCGTTCTTTTGTAAATCTGTCTCTCACTGTCTTCCAATGTCGTTGACAAACTTCAACTGTAAAATTTAGTAAATTAAAAGAATAACATTAATGGAAAAAACAACAACACAAGGATTTACTATATTTTTCTTTATAATCACTGCTCCGATATTGCAATTTTTATCTGTAATTTTATTATTTAAATTATTATAGTATATTTTATATAGGAAAAATTAAACTTTTTTGAACAATTTGCTGTATCAACAGATTTGTAATAAAAGCGACATTTTTATTTACGCTATATTTTACATGAAAATTTCGATATATTTAGAGTGAACAAGAAATTTAATGTGCTTTTATTAAATAGTTATGTTAGGCTGACACAGTTTCTACATTTTTACAATTTATACACTTTACTATAACTGTGTTTGTTAAAAATTTAGTAAACGTTTTAGCTTTTAATTTATGATAATTTATTTAGTATTAACAACGGTTTAAAATATACCTTTTGTCTAATATATTGACAAGCGAATCAAACACAATAAATAAACAAAACAGAACACTAACGTAAAGTAAAAAGTAAAAATAAGTCTTTATTTAGCTATTGCTATTATTATTTTAATATAATAAAATCTTAGGCGGCGCTACAAAACAATAAATTATAAATGTAATATATTCTAATAGTGTTAACTAATAATTCTTACTAAATTAGTGTATTGGTTGGATGAAAAATACAATAAAATATTACACTTACCAGACACTTCCATCGCATTCGCTATTTCGTTCCACGAATTATTTTTGAGTGACACATCTTTATAATTTTTATTCTTTTTATCGTACAGATGTGGATACGATTCAATTATTGAAATAAATTCAAATAATTTTGAGGAATCCATTGTCAGTTTCAAATTGCTTGTAGCACGTGTTTCAATAACAAATATAAATACAAAATGCAGTATGACAACATATGCGTTACCAACTTAAATAAGGAGCTAACTGCCTCAACCTCAACCTCAACCTCAGTCTCAGCGTCAATCTATAAACCCGGCTTAATATAACGGGGAAGGATTAGGTACGTATTTAACACATTTTGAAATTTCAGATATCCGTTATATACGTATAAAGCGTGAGCTATGACCTTGATACACATACACACGTCATTTGGAATCTGTCAGCTAAAAATAAATTTCCCTTAAAGACACTTATCATTTGTCAGGCAAAACAAATCCAAATTTCAGCTGATGAAAAAATTTAAATAAATTGTTATGTGTGCTCTTGAGTGTGATGAAAAAAGATTAACGGGGATCGTATTAACTGGAGCTATATTAACCGGATTGTGGATTAAATTGGGCAGTATTTTTTTTTAATATTATATAAAATAAAACTGACAAAATTATTGGTTTGTTTAATTCTTTTTTTGAATTTCTTTACAAATTATTCGTTTTTTTATCTGCACCTTTATTTTTTCCGTTCCGCCTTGAATAATTGAGAGTCTAGTGTACTTCAATCAGTGACGTAGTATTATATCATGTGATGCAAACGGTGAAATGGGCTTCTCTAAGTAATTTTGTTACAATTTTTACATATTAATTTTTAAGCAAAATTTTTGACACTAATATTTCTACAATAATTTCAAAAAAGATGATAGTTTAAAATATTTTCTTTTTAAGCAAAGCCAGCCTCGTAGTTGAGGCGATAAGTCAATCGCTTCAAACGCCAAAGTTGATTAGCAACCAAAATAGACCTAATTAAGTTATCGATAAAAATGTTCATAAAAACTGTAGCAAAATGTGTAACCTTTTTTTTATTTTTATTTTTAATTCTATGCTGGCTTTACACGATGCATTTTTCTATATAAAATTGTATAGTTTTCTGTACAAATTAAATTTTCTGCATTACACGATCCAATATTCGATTCTATGTAGGAATCTATACAAAAATATTTTATATATGCGCACGCTTTGTCCGTGACAAGCTATATTATAAGACACTATATTTTTTAATAAATAACATTAAAATTTCGTTAGAAAAAGTTTCAATATGGCATTTATTATTTTTTCCAGATTTTATAACTGTAAATATATACTATAATAATTTGCTGAATTCTACCGTTGTTTTTTTTTTGCCCTAAACTCTATATTAATGAAACTACGTCACTGACTGCGCCAAACAAAATAATTTAACAATAAAGCGATAATTTTGTAATGAAATTATTCACACAGCAATTAACATAGTAATTTATAATTACAGTAAAAACAAAAATAGAAAATTGCATATTATTTGTGTCAGAACAATCTAGCTAAAATGTACATACACTATAACTATATGTACATATGATGATAACTTATTTTATATTTTACGCATTATTATATTAATTATTATTATTTATTTACTAATTTAGTGACTAGATTATATAAGAAATAACATAATAATTTATACTGAAAAACAGTTGGTTCTTCCTGTACAGCACCTTTTGTTGAAATTTATTTACAGTTTGGGGTTCATGCGTGAATAAAACTCGCAGTAATAAACAGTAATACACTATATTGTCGACACATAAAATAGAAATACAATAAACATATACAAAAGATATAGGCAACATGTATAACGTAACAGACAATATGTTTCTCAATCTGAGATCGCGAGCGGACTGGCCGACCAGCCGACAAATTCACCATCACGCTTGCAACCCCTGATGGTGGGGCACCAATCATAAACGAATAAAACTCAACGGAAAATACCTTCCGAGAAACTGGGAAAGTTTGCCTTCGGAGAAGGTTGAATTATAATTAGTTTTGGGAATTTGTCGTTTGGTCGTATCAGTTTATTGTACACAACAATCTTTTGAACACATAGCTACTTTGTTGCTACAACAGTAATAGTCGAAACATTAAATATTAATGTGAATATTATGAAAATGTACAGAATTTTTTAATAAATTTATTATTATTATTAGGGTATGTCAAATTTAAGAAAGGGAATTATCAAATAAATAATATTTTTATGTATAGCTATATATGTAATTTATTATAACGTAGATTTGTTTAAAATATACGTTTTTTTTTTGTTTTACTATCAGGAATAAATTCGGAATAATAAAAACCTATTCTTACCTCTTTTGTTTATGAAAAGTTGATTTTATTTTTTTGCTGTTACTCTAATTAGAAACTTTTGTAATTCTTAAAATTAAAATTTTGCAGAGGCGTAAAGATAAATTTCTTTTTACTACACAATTATAAAATTTAGCTATTTAAATATATTTAAATATAAATTTGAATATATTTACGAGAATTTCCTAATTATATGTTCAGTTTATATTGAACAGATAATGCTAAAATATTTTACTCAGTTAAATATGTGTGACGATATTTATATTGTTAAAGCTCAACATTAAAGTGTATTGTCTAAGTCGTTGAAATATGGCCTTGCGCAATACTTGTACGTTTACATGATATTGTTCCGCAAATTGAAATATTATATATTTTAACTTAAATAAGAAGAATAGAAGAAAGATGATGCTGTCTTACTTAACTCTAACATTAATTATTAAATAAATTTCTAAATATTGAAAAATATAAATACTATTTAAAAACATAAACACAATGCTGCGACATACGTCACATTATATATGAGTTTGTCTAATGTTATAGGAGGATAGTAACGTATATCGTAAGAAAACGTACACTTACTTTTGTAATGCCTTATTGCGTGGCGTATATTATAGCAACATCGTATGTGTATAATGTCATGAAAAATCAACTCAATTCTAACATTTATATGTAAAATATATAGTGGTATATCTTAGTGGTCGCAAAAATATCAGGAAGTTTTCGTAAGCTCCCGATAAAGCTAAACTAAAGAAAATTGTAATACAAATAACATTGGATCACGTGACTTCATGGTAATGGATCGTTTAACATAGAGAGTGCAAAAACTCTTTATTTAATTTTATACGTACAAAGTTAAGTCTTAATTTTATTCCCGATTTTATTCCTAATTGCCAAATATTTCGTAAAACTAAGTTTAATAAAATAGATATACATAATTTTACATAATTTTTAATTGAAAAAATAAATACCCTGTTATTATTACTACTAATGAAACAGTTTAAATTCATATTCATAACTTTATACTAAATATTTTATTAAGATTAATATAAAATAAATATTTTATAATTCAATATAGAGCTATGAATACTAATCCATATGTTTCTGACAGTCTATTACGATAGTTTTACATTAATAAGAAAATTACTTAATAACATATTTTTTTAAAAATCTGTTAAATTGTTCTTGAATTATAATGTAAATGAAGTAAATATATTTACAAGAAATAATACGATAAATTTGATGAATAGGTTTATTGCTGAACATATTATAGTATGCTACTGAAGTTGATCACATTTATTTCATGTATATATTTGATATCTAGACAGACAATAAATGTGAAATATTTTATAATATTTCTGGCCCCAAATGTGTTAATAGTTTCGTTATGAAATAAAGTTAATTTCTCTCCAAATTACACAATAATGAGTAAAATATTATTTCCAAAATATTTTAAAACAACGTAAATAGTTTTTTTACATGTTTACAAAAATATAATTATTAAAAAATATATAGTGTGTTATTTTTATGATGTTTATTTATTGTTAACTTTTCTACTTAAAGAGGTAAAAAATGGATTATTTCCTGGATAGCTTATTTGTAAAAGTCGATTTTTAAATAAAATTTATACAGAATTTAAATCCTAAAACCTTTTTATTTTATTATAATGAGTTCTGAAAGATTTTTTGCTATATTAGTATATTTATAGTTTCAAAATAAAAAGAGTTTGTGCCACACCACACTTTCGGGTTTATGGCGTAATTGTGTATGTATGTATGTAAAATAAAAATTATAATATGTTTTCGGATATCCGGATCTCGGATCCTGATCTCAAATTTGGATATACGTATCCGAATTTCAATATTGTACGTGCATTATTTATCTTTAAAACATAATATATCGTTTTTCTGCATTTGTCATTAAAAAATGGTAACATCTTCAAAAGGAGATATTAATGTTGCAATTCTATTCGCATCAAGTAAGAAGAATTTCATTTACTAGACATAGACAAAGGCCCCTATTCTCATGAAAAAGTCATTAATTTCATAATAACTTTTTGAGTACTTTTGGCAAAAATCACTTTTATAAATGAGGTGAGAATACGGGTCAAAATATCTCATAAATGTGTACACAATTGCAGTATTTTATCAACAAACAAAAAAAAAACATAATAAATATAACATCTTACGTAGCTAATTATATTATTTCTTTTGTAATATATTTTTTTAGGTAAAGATTTATGGAATTTATACTTATATTGTAAATAATAAATTAAAATACGAATAATTTACCCATTACGATAACAGAGAAATTAAACGAAGATTTCCAGAATATTTACAGAAAATATGAAATCTCTTCTACTGAACATACACTGAGTATTAAGTATTGCAAACATGATAATATTTGTGTGAACATTTACGTATTTATACCTAATACTTATTATATTCTGTTATTATTTGAGTGAGAACTATCAAGATATCTATGTGTGCATGACTAGAATCACCATGTTAAAATTTCCAAATCAAATTAATCCAATCAAGACAATTTAACAGCAACTTACCAATAACAGAGAACAACATTTAAACGTTCAAACCTAAACCTGCGTTGTAGGTGTATCACTTAGTTCCTTAGCAAGAGAACCCCTAATAGCCGGATAATACACACACGGTCTGGGACTAGGAACTCGCATTCTACCACTTCTCCTCTGCGAATCCTTACTAAGTCCATCTCTACTTATAGATCCATTGCACAATCAGTGGGGATCCGGAAAAGAAATTCTTTGCGTTTATCACCAATGGAATCCTTCTTAATATAGTGGGATTTTTCGGCATCTTCGGCAATATAATCTCAATGATAATCTTAAGTCGGCCACAGATGAAATCAAGCATTAATTATTTGCTAATTGGACTGGCACGATGTGACACTGTGTTTATCTTAACAAGCATGCTTCTGTTTAGACTACCAGCGATATTTCCATATTCCGGATATCTATTCACCTACTATTACAAAGTTTATCCGCATATAGCTCCCGTTTTATTTCTGCTGCTCGTGATTGTTCGTATGGCGAGTGTTTATTTAACTTTGACGGTAACTTTGGAGAGATTTGTACAGGGAAATCTCATCTCTACTCACGTACGTATTGCTCCTATTCAATCGTATACTTTGACGATCATCACAAGACATAAAACTATCATCATGAATTGCTCCATCAGGCGAATCGCGGCCACCCTGGCCGAACAATTCGTGACCACAAAACAGCTTCAGGAACAGTCTTTTGAATTTCTTACCGAAGATGACATATATGATGAAGTTAACGCTGGAATTGATGGTTACCAAAAGATTACTGATTTTGACCAGCTGATAGATTATGACGTCGTGGAAAGCTTCCAGGGTGTTGACAATTAAAGATAGGATGTTGCAGAGGAAAAAGACTGTCACAATACACAGGAGCATGGTGGCGAGACCGATTTCACGACGTTGCAAGCGAGAGAGACGTTGACGTTCTGCGTTTGCTTTGCGTACCTGAACAGAAAGAAAATTGCTAATTCACAATTAGCAATTTGCACGTGATGGAGGAATTAAAACCTCGAATTATTAGTTTTTATTCATTTAATTTTTAGATAAAAATTATGAATTTCAAATGTACTCTATTTAAAGCAGATATTATTCAATTTTAACAAAAAATTTATTTGTTTTTTTAATTACAAATTCTTATAATAAAATAGTTTTTCCGCAAATTATAGGTATTACATAATATCTAATTTACAGGGTGTTTACGGTCTTTTCTATATTGTTTTAGGGAGCGATAGTACAGTAGCTGTTATAAATTTGATTGTTTTGTGGTTCAGTTTAACTTTTAAAATAAAACAAAATAAATTTTGCAAAATTCAATGTTGTAATGTGAATGCCATAGTAAATAAAATAAAAAATACTATCATAAAAATATAATATATTCTTTTGATTTGAAATTTGCATATTATCTCCTATATATACCTCCTAGTATCATATATATATATATATATATATATATATATATATATATATATATATATATATATATATATAAATAGAATAACATGTCAATATATTATAAATTTAAAATATATTATTTCGTATTTTTGAAATATGTAAAATGGATTGTGAAGACAGTTTAAAAATGGCATGTCAATACGAAGTACATAAAACAAATGTGAAAATATGTACGTATTGAAGCTTATGCCCCCGCGTTAAAGACGTTTGAAAAATGGTTAATGTTTCCAAGTTATTTGTGCAGTAAACAAACGGTGTTTTTTTCCCTATATTCTTTTATTATTAATCCATATACGAACACTCCAATACTCCCGTGGGATACACACGTATCCCACGCACATTAAAAATGGTGTTTCGCAGTAATATATTTTTTCTTCGCTGACGTGCCTTTTGA
>CAWYQG010000367.1:0-242960 GCA_963966155.1 Clivina fossor | reverse complement strand
TATATTTATTTTTACTAGTAAAAGATTGTATATTTATTTTTACTAGTAAAACATTGTATATTTATTTTTACTAGTAAAACATTGTATATTTATTTTTACTAGTAAAACATTGTATATTTATTTTTACTAGTAAAACATTGTATATTTATTTTTACTAGTAAAACATTGTATATTTATTTTTACTAGTAAAACATTGTATATTTATTTTTACTAGTAAAACATTGTATATTTATTTTTACTAGTAAAACATTGTATATTTATTTTTACTAGTAAAACATTGTATATTTATTTTTACTAGTAAAACATTGTATATTTATTTTTACTAGTAAAACATTGTATATTTATTTTTACTAGTAAAACATTGTATATTTATTTTTACTAGTAAAACATTGTATATTTATTTTTACTAGTAAAACATTGTATATTTATTTTTACTAGTAAAACATTGTATATTTATTTTTACTAGTAAAACATTGTATATTTATTTTTACTAGTAAAACATTGTATATTTATTTTTACTAGTAAAACATTGTATATTTATTTTTACTAGTAAAACATTGTATATTTATTTTTACTAGTAAAACATTGTATATTTATTTTTACTAGTAAAACATTGTATATTTATTTTTACTAGTAAAACATTGTATATTTATTTTTACTAGTAAAACATTGTATATTTATTTTTACTAGTAAAACATTGTATATTTATTTTTACTAGTAAAACATTGTATATTTATTTTTACTAGTAAAACATTGTATATTTTTTTTTACTAGTAAAACATTGTATATTTATTTTTACTAGTAAAACATGTATATTTATTTTTACTAGTAAAACATTGTATATTTATTTTTACTAGTAAAACATTGTATATTTATTTTTACTAGTAAACATTGTATATTTATTTTTACTAGTAAAACATTGTATATTTATTTTTACTAGTAAAACATTGTATATTTATTTTTACTAGTAAAACATTGTATATTTATTTTTACTAGTAAAACATTGTATATTTATTTTTACTAGTAAAACATTGTATATTTATTTTTACTAGTAAAACATTGTATATTTATTTTTACTAGTAAAACATTGTATATTTATTTTTACTAGTAAAACATTGTATATTTATTTTTACTAGTAAAACATTGTATATTTATTTTTACTAGTAAAACATTGTATATTTATTTTTACTAGTAAAACATTGTATATTTATTTTTACTAGTAAAACATTGTATATTTATTTTTACTAGTAAAACATTGTATATTTATTTTACTAGTAAAACATTGTATATTTATTTTTACTAGTAAAACATTGTATATTTATTTTTACTAGTAAAACATTGTATATTTATTTTTACTAGTAAAACATTGTATATTTATTTTTACTAGTAAAACATTGTATATTTATTTTTACTAGTAAAACATTGTATATTTATTTTTACTAGTAAAACATTGTATATTTATTTTTACTAGTAAAACATTGTATATTTATTTTTACTAGTAAAACATTGTATATTTATTTTTACTAGTAAAACATTGTATATTTATTTTTACTAGTAAAACATTGTATATTTATTTTTACTAGTAAAACATTGTATATTTATTTTTACTAGTAAAACATTGTATATTTATTTTTACTAGTAAAACATTGTATATTTATTTTTACTAGTAAAACATTGTATATTTATTTTTACTAGTAAAACATTGTATATTTATTTTTACTAGTAAAACATTGTATATTTATTTTTACTAGTAAAACATTGTATAATTATTTTTTACTAGTAAAACATTGTATATTTATTTTTACTAGTAAAACATTGTATATTTATTTTTACTAGTAAAACATTGTATATTTATTTTTACTAGTAAAACATTGTATATTTATTTTTACTAGTAAAACATTGTATATTTATTTTTACTAGTAAAACATTGTATATTTATTTTTACTAGTAAAACATTGTATATTTATTTTTACTAGTAAAACATTGTATATTTATTTTTACTAGTAAAACATTGTATATTTATTTTTACTAGTAAAACATTGTATATTTATTTTTACTAGTAAAACATTGTATATTTATTTTTACTAGTAAAACATTGTATATTTATTTTTACTAGTAAAACATTGTATATTTATTTTTACTAGTAAAACATTGTATATTTATTTTTACTAGTAAAACATTGTATATTTATTTTTACTAGTAAAACATTGTATATTTATTTTTACTAGTAAAACATTGTATATTTATTTTTACTAGTAAAACATTGTATATTTATTTTTACTAGTAAAACATTGTATATTTATTTTTACTAGTAAAACATTGTATATTTATTTTTACTAGTAAAACATTGTATATTTATTTTTACTAGTAAAACATTGTATATTTATTTTTACTAGTAAAACATTGTATATTTATTTTACTAGTAAAACATTGTATATTTATTTTTACTAGTAAAACATTGTATATTTATTTTTACTAGTAAAACATTGTATATTTATTTTTACTAGTAAAACATTGTATATTTATTTTTACTAGTAAAACATTGTATATTTATTTTTACTAGTAAAACATTGTATATTTATTTTTACTAGTAAAACATTGTATATTTATTTTTACTAGTAAAACATTGTATATTTATTTTTACTAGTAAAACATTGTATATTTATTTTTACTAGTAAAACATTGTATATTTATTTTTACTAGTAAAACATTGTATATTTATTTTTACTAGTAAAACATTGTATATTTATTTTTACTAGTAAAACATTGTATATTTATTTTTACTAGTAAAACATTGTATATTTATTTTTACTAGTAAAACATTGTATATTTTTTTTACTAGTAAAACATTGTATATTTATTTTTACTAGTAAAACATTGTATATTTATTTTTACTAGTAAAACATTGTATATTTATTTTTACTAGTAAAACATTGTATATTTATTTTTACTAGTAAAACATTGTATATTTATTTTTACTAGTAAAACATTGTATATTTATGTTTACTAGTAAAACATTGTATATTTATGTTTACTAGTAAAACATTGTATATTTATTTTTACTAGTAAAACATTGTATATTTTTTTTTACTAGTAAAACATTGTATATTTATTTTTACTAGTAAAACATTGTATATTTATTTTTACTAGTAAAACATTGTATATTTATTTTTACTAGTAAAACATTGTATATTTATTTTTACTAGTAAAACATTGTATATTTATTTTTACTAGTAAAACATTGTATATTTATTTTTACTAGTAAAACATTGTATATTTATTATTTACTAGTAAAACATTGTATATTTATTTTTACTAGTAAAACATTGTATATTTATTTTTACTAGTAAAACATTGTATATTTATTTTTACTAGTAAAACATTGTATATTTATTTTTACTAGTAAAACATTGTATATTTATTTTTACTAGTAAAACATTGTATATTTATTTTTACTAGTAAAACATTGTATATTTATTTTTACTAGTAAAACATTGTATATTTATTTTTACTAGTAAAATATTGTATATTTATTTTTACTAGTAAAACATTGTATATTTATTTTTACTAGTAAAACATTGTATATTTATTTTTACTAGTAAAACATTGTATATTTATTTTTACTAGTAAAACATTGTATATTTTTTTTACTAGTAAAACATTGTATATTTATTTTTACTAGTAAAACATTGTATATTTATTTTTACTAGTAAAACATTGTATATTTATTTTTACTAGTAAAACATTGTATATTTATTTTTACTAGTAAAACATTGTATATTTATTTTTACTAGTAAAACATTGTATATTTATTTTTACTAGTAAAACATTGTATATTTATTTTTACTAGTAAAACATTGTATATTTATTTTTACTAGTAAAACATTGTATATTTATTTTTACTAGTAAAACATTGTATATTTATTTTTACTAGTAAAACATTGTATATTTATTTTTACTAGTAAAACATTGTATATTTATTTTTACTAGTAAAACATTGTATATTTTTTTACTAGTAAAACATTGTATATTTATTTTTACTAGTAAAACATTGTATATTTATTTTTACTAGTAAAACATTGTATATTTTTTTTTACTAGTAAAAGATTGTATATTTATTTTTACTAGTAAAACATTGTATATTTATTTTTACTAGTAAAACATTGTATATTTTTTTTTACTAGTAAAACATTGTATATTTATTTTTACTAGTAAAACATTGTATATTTATTTTTACTAGTAAAACATTGTATATTTATTTTTACTAGTAAAACATTGTATATTTATTTTTACTAGTAAAACATTGTATATTTATTTTTACTAGTAAAACATTGTATATTTATTTTTACTAGTAAAACATTGTATATTTATTTTTACTAGTAAAACATTGTATATTTATTTTTACTAGTAAAACATTGTATATTTATTTTTACTAGTAAAACATTGTATATTTATTTTTACTAGTAAAACATTGTATATTTATTTTTACTAGTAAAACATTGTATATTTATTTTTACTAGTAAAACATTGTATATTTATTTTTACTAGTAAAACATTGTATATTTATTTTTACTAGTAAAACATTGTATATTTTTTTTTACTAGTAAAACATTGTATATTTATTTTTACTAGTAAAACATTGTATATTTATTTTTACTAGTAAAACATTGTATATTTATTTTTACTAGTAAAACATTGTATATTTATTTTTACTAGTAAAACATTGTATATTTATTTTTACTAGTAAAACATTGTATATTTATTTTTACTAGTAAAACATTGTATATTTATTTTTACTAGTAAAACATTGTATATTTATTTTTACTAGTAAAACATTGTATATTTATTTTTACTAGTAAAACATTGTATATTTATTTTTACTAGTAAAACATTGTATATTTATTTTTACTAGTAAAACATTGTATATTTATTTTTACTAGTAAAACATTGTATATTTTTTTTTACTAGTAAAACATTGTATATTTTATTTTTACTAGTAAAACATTGTATATTTATTTTTACTAGTAAAACATTGTATATTTATTTTTACTAGTAAAACATTGTATATTTTTTTTTACTAGTAAAACATTGTATATTTATTTTTACTAGTAAAACATTGTATATTTATTTTTTACTAGTAAAACATTGTATATTTATTTTTACTAGTAAAACATTGTATATTTATTTCTACTAGTAAAACATTGTATATTTTTTTTACTAGTAAAACATTGTATATTTATTTTTACTAGTAAAACATTGTATATTTATTTTTACTAGTAAAACATTGTATATTTATTTTTACTAGTAAAACATTGTATATTTATTTTACTAGTAAAACATTGTATATTTTTTTTTACTAGTAAAACATTGTATATTTATTTTTACTAGTAAAACATTGTATATTTATTTCTACTAGTAAAACATTGTATATTTTTTTTTACTAGTAAAACATTGTATATTTATTTTTACTAGTAAAACATTGTATATTTTTTTTATCCTAGTAAAAACATTGTATATTTATTTTTACTAGTAAAACATTGTATATTTATTTTACTAGTAAAACATTGTATATTTTTTATTACTAGTAAAACATTGTATATTTATTTTTACTAGTAAAACATTGTATATTTTTTTTTACTAGTAAAACACTGTATATTTTTTTTACTAGTAAAATATTGTATATTTTTTTTACTAGTAAAATATTGTATATTTATTTTTACTAGTAAAACATTGTATATTTATTTTTACTAGTAAAATATTGTATATTTATTTTTACTAGTAAAACATTGTATATTTATTTTTAATAGTAAAACATTGTATATTTATTTTTACTAGTAAAACATTGTATATTTATTTTTACTAGTAAAACATTGTATATTTATTTTTACTAGTAAAACATTGTATATTTATTTTTACTAGTAAAACATTGTATATTTTTTTTACTAGTAAAACATTGTATATTTATTTTTACTAGTAAAACATTGTATATTTTTTTTACTAGTAAAACATTGTATATTTATTTTTACTAGTAAAACATTGTATATTTTTTTTTACTAGTAAAACATTGTATATTTTTTTTACTAGTAAAATATTGTATATTTTTTTTACTAGTAAAATATTGTATATTTATTTTTACTAGTAAAACATTGTATATTTATTTTTACTAGTAAAACATTGTATATTTATTTTTACTAGTAAAACATTGTATATTTATTTTTACTAGTAAAACATTGTATATTTATTTTTACTAGTAAAATATTGTATATTTATTTTTACTAGTAAAACATTGTATATTTATTTTTACTAGTAAAACATTGTATATTTATTTTTACTAGTAAAACATTGTATATTTATTTTTACTAGTAAAACATTGTATATTTATTTTTACTAGTAAAACATTGTATATTTATTTTTATTTCAGATTGTATATTTTTTTTACTAGTAAAATATTGTATATTTTTTTTTACTAGTAAAATATTGTATATTTTTTTTTACTAGTAAAATATTGTATATTTTTTTTTTACTAGTAAAATATTGTATATTTTTTTTACTAGTAAAATATTCCATAATTTTTTTTGCTAGTAAAATATTCCATAATTTTTTTTACTAGTACAATATTCCATAGAATATTCCATAAAAACAATAGAATTAGCAAATCTAGTGTAGCCCAACATATTTATGATACTTGCCACAGTTTAGATATCAAAAATTTAAAATTAATAAAGCAAGTTACGAATTTTAATCAATTAGATATTTTAGAAAGTCTTTATATTTTCAAAAATAAAGGCAAACTTATAAACGCAGATGACGGACCAATCCCACGATCTATTCTTTTTGACATACTACCCAATCAAAATTGACCACTGACTTTTAATCAACCCCACCCCCCTCCCATAGTTTTACTTATTTAATATTTTATTTTTATTTTTCCAACTCACCAGTGATCTCCGACAAATGCTTAAGTGATTATGTACTTTGGATCACAGGTAAGATTTTTGTAGATTTTATTTGCTACTGAAGATGGAAGCTTAGCTTCCGAAATACGTATTTAGCTTTATTTTAATTTAAGTGTGGTTTTGGGATTTTTTATAATATTAATTTTATAATATTATTTTTATTTTAAGTACATATTATGTTACAAATATTCACAAGAAAAAATATTTACAAAGAATTTAATATGATACGCTTCATATTTTTTTGATTCACAAGATAAAAAATTATATTTTAAAAACTAGCAAATATGTATCAATTAATTACATTAGTATCGCGCGCTGTGAACTTCATTCCCAACACATTCATTCACGATTCTGTAGAAGTGAAATGTTACAAAAACAAAAGACAGACTACACTTAACTTATTTTTGCATTGAATTAAAAATGTATGTACCTATTTATTATTTTATTTTGGAATTTATTATTATTTTTTCTTAAAAGTTTTTTGGTTATATGTAGTTTATAGTTTTGTCCAAGAATTTATAAAATAAAATTATTGAAAGAAAAATATGGATTGTTTAATTTTATGTAAAATTCGCTTAATTGGGGCAGCCGCTTAATTGGGCCAAAATGCTCTAGTCCCGATGTGTCCCAATTAAGCGGAATCGCCTGTATTACATTTATTAACATAAATATTACATTTATTAATGTATT
This sequence comes from Clivina fossor, assembly GCA_963966155.1. Taxonomy (NCBI): domain Eukaryota; kingdom Metazoa; phylum Arthropoda; class Insecta; order Coleoptera; family Carabidae; genus Clivina; species Clivina fossor. Next base: position 235,314 of record CAWYQG010000367.1, on the reverse strand, counting down.
TATTACATTTACTAATGTCATTATTACATTTATAATTTTTTACACTTTTATATCAAAATATTTGTATAATTACATAAAATAAGTATTCAAATGTAAAAATACATAAAAATAATATTATAAAATTTCTGTAATAATTACAGATTTTAGTAAATTTACAAAAAAAATGAAAATTACAGTGAAATTCATTGTAAAATTACCATGATTATCATTGTAAATTTACACCGATTTTTTACAATGTATTGACGCAAGGAAAGCAAGAATTGGGAGTTACTATTCAGTGTATCAACCTTGTTTGACATTTATTCCTATTTTGTATTTAAACTTTTACTAAATAGTAACGTTTGACAATTTTTTTAAATCGGAAATAAAATATGAGAGGTATCATGAATGTGGATGAAGCCAGGAATCTTTATAGAAAACTGATTTCGGAACAGTGGCAACTTAAAATAAACATATTTTTAAATACAATAAACTAAATATTTCAAATTTATAGCACTTTTACTCAAAAAATATCAATAAAGTTTGGACAAATATGCATTATTTCTATTGAAGTAAATGTTTTCTTTGTATTTGACATGAATTTTATATTGAATATGACAAATTCAATAACAACTTTCATTAAAATGGTAGGTGTCGTGTCACTTGCGTACGTGTCAGATGCGTACAAACATTATTTAGTATCACTTGCGTACAAATAAGGGTCGGCTCAAGCCCAGGTAGTGAAGGTACTTAAGCCGAGTGTCAGATGCGTACTGAGGTTTGGGAAATGTAGAGTTGTCATTTGCATCTATAGTGGTATATCATTTGCGCCACGAAACCCTATCATCTGCTCCACTGTTGGCTTAGGGTAGATTAGGTTAAGGTTTAAGGTTTAGTTATGTATAAGCGCCTATATTGTATAATAACATAACTAAACCTTAACCTAACCTACCCTAAGCCAACAGTGGCGCAGATGATAGGGTTTCGTGGCGCAAATGATATACCACTATTGACGCAAATGACAACTCGATATTTTCCAAACCTCTGTACTCATCTAACACTCGGCCTTAGTACCTTCACTACCTTGGCTTGAGCCGACCCTTATTTGTACGCAAGTGATACTAAATAATATTTGTACGCGTCTGACACGTACGCAAGTGAGCCTATTACAAAATGGTAATATTTATTTATAAAAAATTAATAAAATTTAACTGTTTTATTAATTTTAATTCATATTTTATTCAGGCAAATAATAATTTATTTATTAAAAACAAGCATTTTTCAAATAAATTAGAAAAAAAAAGCGATTTAAAAACCGTGAAAAACACTTTTGTATTTTTTTGTTTAAAATTTGTATAAAAACCAAAAATGTTATTCCGAAATTTTTTCTCAAATATTTTTTATCAAAATTTTACAAAAAATGTAAATTAACATGAATCTTTTTTCATAATTGCTGATTTTTACTTATGCCGAAAGTGATATTAATAATTTGAAAAACAAATAATATTTTTTTTTTTCTCAAATAATTCCAACTTTTTGCCAGCCATTGTACATACATATACTTATTCAAATACATATAATGTTTATATAAAGTTATTAAAGAAAATCCAACAAACCCGGTAGTTAATAATTCAATTATGAGAAAGTATTTTATTTAAATTTAAAATTAAATAAGAACAATGTTTAAATATAAGGTGTGAATGAATATAAATTCTAGTTTACAAATTAATATTCGAATATTTTTATTCATATATAATATTACTCTTTATAATAATTTAAAGAGTAAATTTGAAATTAATGAACAATATTATGACACAGTAATACCATATTAAGTAGCATACAATTTTCCATTTATTTTTTTATATAACAAGATTAGAAGTATATGGATAAACCCATATATAGACTACTTTGACATTTCTCGGAAAGTTGGCAACGCTGCATTTTAATAATATTATAATTTATGTGGGCATTAGGAGATACTTTTCTGAAAATTTGATCAAAATCAAATAAATAATGTAACCACAATTAATTTTTTAAAAATTTTGTGATTTTTTTTTTCGATAAGTTGGCAACACTGTATTTTGTTAAAATTGCATAATTTATTTAGGCTCTAGGAAAATCTTTTATGAAAATTTGATTAAAATCGGTTAAATAAAATGGTCATAAATTTTTTTTAAAAATTTACTAATTTTTTTCTCGGAAAGTTGGCAACATTGTATTTTATTAAAATTACATAAATTATATGAATACTAGGAGAATCTTTTGTGAAAATTTGAGTAAAATCGGTTGAATAACATGGCCATAATAAAATTTTTAAAACTAGTAATTTTTTTCTCGGAAAGTTGGCAACACTAAATATTAATTAAATTATATAATTATTAAAAGCATTAGGAAATTTTTTTCTGAAAATTTGATCAAAATCGGATAAATAACGTAGGCAATATGAATTTTTAAAAATTTTAGTAATTTTATTCTCGGAAAGTTGGCATCACTGGAAAAAAAACAAAATCACATGATCATCTCGGGCACTAGACAAATTTATTCTGAAAATTTCATTAAAATTGGTTGAACCGTCTAGGAGGAGTTGCGATCACAAAATTTTGTCTGACGACCGAGCGAGCGAGCGAGTGAGCGATCGAGCGAGCGAGCTGACGACGCACATCCATACACCCACATAAACTAAGTTCAGATTCGTCATCTACAGGCTATATGAAGGATTTCTATACAATTTTTATTTTTTTTTTTGAAAATGTTACAGACACCGTACCAAACGCTATACTACTTTTTCCTTGCAGTCAAAGTAGTAACAAGAGTTAAGTTGACGTATTTCTTTTTTGAATATGGTAGCTGTGATATTATTGATTTTACAACTAATATTATGTTGACATAAATAGTTTTTGTTTCAAATATGGTAAATGGTAGCAATATCTATTGATTTCTAGAAGTTATTTCCCATGACTACTAGAACATAATACGTATATTGTTTATGATAATTTTTGCATTACATAATACGAGTACAGTTTAGCTTATTATTTTCAAGCTGATTTAATTCAGGACAGGTTACGCTATAGTCGCTATTTTGTCCATAATATTTGATGACGAATGCATTGGTATAAATTACATATAAGCGTTCATACCAAAATTTAAATTAAATGGTATTTCTGGTATTAAAACCTTGTAATATTGAACTGATACTCGTATTGGTTGCGTCTGAGTGGTTTGGAACCCATTATATTGCTATTTTACTGTAATAATTTACATAATATTACATTTTTTATTAAATTAAATTCTATTTTTTCCAAATTTTTATAGATTTTAAAAGTTTAATTTTTATACTGAAAAAAAAACACTTTTCAAACTGCCGCCATTTTCGAAGTTTTTCGAAATTAAAAAAAATCATCCGTGTTATGGTAGATTTTTACCACATTTACTGCAAGAAAAAAGTGGTACAGCGTTTGATACGGTGTCAGTTACATTTTTTTTTTTTAAAATTGTGTATATAAATCCTTCATATAGCCTCTAGATGACGAATCTGAACTTAGTTTATGTGGGTGTATAAATGTGCGTCGTCAGCTCGCTCGCTCACTCGCTCGGTTGTAAGTGAAAATTTTGTGGCCGCAACTCCTCTTAGACGGTTTAACCGATTTTAATGAAATTTTCAGGATAAATTTGTCTAGTACCCAAGATGGTCATGTGGTTTCATTTTTATCCAGTGATGCCAACTTTCCAAGAAAAAAATTACTAAAGTTTTTAAAAATTCATATTGGCTACATTATTTATCCGATTTTGATCAAATTTTCAGAAAAAATTTTTCTAATGCTCCCATTAATTAAATAATTTTATTAATATTCAGTGTTGCCAACTTTCCGAGAAAAAAATTACAAAAGTTTTAAAAAATTTATTATGGCCACGTTATTTAACCGATTTTACTAAAATTGTCACAAAAGATTCTCCTAGTATTCATATAATTTATGTAATGTTAACAAAATACAGTCTTGCCAACTTTCCGAGAAAAAACTTACTAAAATTTTTAAAAATTTGTTATGACCACTTTATTTAACCGATTTTAATCAAATTTTTATAAAAGATTCTCCGAGTGCCTGAATAAATTATGCAATTTTTAAAAAAATACAGTTTTGCCAATTTATCGAAAAAAAAAATCACAAAATTTTTTAAAAATTCATTGTGGCTACATTATTTATTCGATTTTTATCAAATTTTCCGAAAAGTTTCTCTTAGTGCCCATATAAATTATAATTTTAATAAAAATATTGTATTACCAACTTCCCGAGAAATGTCAGTGGTCTATATATGGGTTTACCTATATACTTCTAATCTTGTTCATTTTAGTTTTAGTTTATTCTAAGAAAACTTTTGTATTACGTTTCAGAACTTCTGTGGGGACGGAACAAGTAGCCAATATTTTTTTTTGACAAGGTCTGATAAATTTACGGGTGGTGTTATAGTTTGAAAACATTTTTTGTCATAAAAATTTGAGAACGTAGTTAAAATATATAAAGAAACCCGAAACATTTGCATAATTATTTTTCAAAGAAAAAATTACCCAAATTTTGTCTATTTTCAGAGCGGCCGTTACAAAAATTTACTGATGTTTATGAAATTATTAGTATTTATTTTATTTATTGAATAATTTAATAATAAATTCTAAAAAAATTTCAAAATACAATAATAGTAGTATTTCTTATTGTACAAATCTACATTACTTAATTACTTTTTATTTATATTTTATTTAAATAAAACATTGCATTTTACTTCAAATAATTATTAAAAATTGATATAATAAAACTTAAAATATTTGCATTTATAGTTAAATTAAAAATATTTAAAATGTTCTGAAGTCTGCATGATTTTTACTAGAATTTTAAGGATTTTACCATGATTTTACTAGGATTGTACCATGATTTTACAGATTTTACCATAATTTTACAGATTTTACCATGATTTTACTAGGATTTTAAGAATTTTAACAAATTTGTGCACCAGATTTTACAAGTGGTTTCCCCCTCGATCTATAACTAATACATGAATTGTTTTGTTATGCATATTAAAAATAGATGAATATAGTGTTTGTTTATGTTAAGTAACCTGTCACTCTTATATATCTTAAAATTGACTTAACGTTAGTACACAGGGTTCAAATGGCGCGTAACGTAAATTCAAAAATATGTTGAATTTCATATTGAATTTGTTCGTTTAATACAACATATTTATTGTAACTGACTGTTCTGAAAATTACATAATGAATGTTGAATTAATAATTCAATAAGAAATTTAATATTATTAATTGATTTATATAAAATAAAAAAGAAATAGAAATAAAAATTTTTTTAACTGGCTCTAGTTTCTACTAAAACGATAATTACTGTACCGAAAAAATACCTGATATGCAATATCCTATGTAGAATAATAGGAATTTTTTTGAAATTTTTTGGTTTTGGGAAATAGAGAAAAAAAATTTTTTTCCAAAAAATAACACATTTATTGCTTTTATTTTCCAAACTATATCCCCGAAAAATTTAAAATTTTTATATATGCTTCATAATTATATTATACTATGATTAGGATTATTTTTTTTATTTAATTATTGTTTTAACAGATTTTTATAATTTTAGAATTTTATAATTTTTTCATAAGCAAAATTTTCAAGCAGGTGCTGACGCATACGGCAAATTTGCAAACTAAATGGCAAAGCCAGTATTACACAGTATTATGATATTATCATAAATAGATTAATTTTATTTTATTCTTTTATATATGATAAAGATAATATTAACAATTTAATAAGAAACTAAGAAATAATAGTAAGTTTTTAATATTATAAAAAAATAATAATACATTTTGAAGCTTATTGTGCGTGGAATGATATTGACGTATGAATTACGTCAAGTTATGTTATTTTATATTATTATTATGACATTTCAGAAAATGAAAAAAATATGAATTTTATTTCAGAATTTAATATATTTCTATTAATTTTTCAATTTTTATCAATACAAAGAAAATTTTTTTGTTTACTATAATTGTAATATATATATACCATATATATATTTATATATATATATATATATATACATATATACCATATATATATTTATATATATATATATATATATACATATATACCATTTATATACATATATTTATATATATATATATATATATATATACATATATACCATATATATATATATATATATTTTTATATATATATATATATATTTTTATATATATATATATATATACACCATATATATATGGTATATATATGATTAATAAAGAGCATATGAGAAGAAATCTTGGATTATTATAGCCTAATATTGATATTTTGATAAAATATTTTTTTTGTTGGTATGCCGTGGTCGATTTATTTTCGTCGCAGACGTTTCGCCCATATATCGTAGATGGCATCTTCAGTGCTTGGTGACTAAGTACTGACGATGTCATCTACGATGTATAGCGAAACGTCTGGACGAGAATAGATCGACCACGGCATACCAACCCAAAAAATTCTATTTCGTTTTATTCGTTACACTTTTGTGCGCAAATAATAATAATTATTATAAGTTTACATTATTATAAGTTTAAATAAATATTTATTTTACTAGACATTCGCTACATTTTCCATTCAAATAGAAACAAAATATGTGTATATTTCAAAACTTTTTTTGTAGAATTATTGTAGGCATGATTTTGTAGTAAGACAAGTTTTGTTTTTTCTTTTTCTCGCTCTCATTTGTTCTATATCTGTATACATATATAGATATCTACATATAAACAAACATTGCAAGCGAGATAGAGATATAATTTATGCAAAATGTTTATTGGGTTGCTACAATGTATTATTTGTCATGTAGCAAAAACAATTTTTATTATAAGAGCCTGTTTGCTATATCGTGTTTATTCATTGACGCTTATTTTTAATCCTTATAATATTTGAATAATATTTATTTGGTCGGAGCCAGAAGGGCCTACAATTTTTTAGGGGTCATATGGAATGTAAATGAATTTTAATAATAATTTAATAATGTCAAAGTGGTTTATATACTTCTAATCTTGTATTTTAGCTAGTCGAAAAACTAGCTTATAAAATCAAACCACATTCGACTAGCTCCATTCTCGCTTTGCGAGAATATTATTTATATATTAATTTGTATAATTACAAAAAGCAACAAATTTAGACAATATATCTGTCATATATTTATGTCAAATGAGTATAATTATTTTCAACTGAAATACAATTTTTTAGTATGACATTTCGGAAATTTAAATAATACGAATTTTATTTCAGAGTTGACTAAAATAATATATGTACATATGTCTATAAATAATTATTCGCTCGGTATTCAATTTCGTATACAATTCTAGCAACTTAGAGACCTAACCGTTACACAGCGTACCCTAAAATTTCGCTACCTGTTTGAAACATACAAACATTCCATTCTTATCTACGTTTTCGTATTTCTACTTCTCACCCCTCTACCTCACTTACCCCATACACATCTTGTGTCATTGCGAATGATACATTGTATTGCCCTGTTACTTTTATATTTAATTTTATTGAATTATTTTATAAAATGTACAATAAATATTTATATATATATATATATATATATATATATATATATATATATATGTATATATATATATATATATATATATATGTATATATATATATATATATATATATATATATAAATATTTGCCCACAAAAGTGTAACGAATAGAACGAAATAGAATTTTTTGGGCTAGTACGCCGTGGTCGATCTACTCTCGTCGCAGACGTTTCGCCATACATCGTAGATGACGTTGTCAGTGCTTAGTCACCAAGCACTGAGGATGCCATCTATGATGTATGACAAAACGTCTGCGACGAGAATAGATCGACCACGGCATACCAGCCCAGAAAATTCTATAAATTTAAATGTTTTTCTTATTGTTCTTTACAGTAACTAGAACTACTGCGTTATTTATAAATTAAAAAAAATTAATTTCTTAAGTTTGCAGACAAATTTATTTATTTAAATGTTTATATACTTTTTAATTACAAATATTATAATAAAATTACAAAAAAACACAAAATTAAATTAGTTATTACACATAACTAGAGAAATTATCAAAAAATTATAATAGTATTATTATTTTCATATACATAAAAGTCAAACTTAAAAAAAAATCAATTTCTATTTAATTTTAAATAAATAATAAAATAAAAATTATATTAAAAAGTTATAATACATCAAAACATATGTGAAAAATAATCATTTCTGTTTTCTTATTTTAATTATGGAAAATAAATATAAACAAATAATAGTTATTTTTTAATTAAAATAGATGTTTTATATTTTTATTTCGTATTTGTTACATAACTAACAAAAATAATATCGTTTGAAACCAACTTTATATTTTGCTGGGTTGGTTTCGTTGCATAGGCAACACAACCAACACAGCAAAATACGAAGTTGCATACATAATACAAAATTCAGCGCCGCCTGCGCGGTTTTGATTCAAACTATATCACCCTATGTACTAACGTTAAAATTGAACACAGAGGCTTCGAAGTAAATGTAAACACAAAAACGTTTTAAAACAAAACTTTTATCTCTCTCTCTCTCTCTCTCTTTCTCTCTTATTAATAAAACAAAACATGAAAACAACATTTCGATTGACACACTTTATTTAAAATATACTTGAATTTATTTAAAAAAAAAATATTTTGTTTAGTAAAATTAAAATCTAGGGGGGGGGGGGGGATATATAAATATTATACAATTTAATTTTAAAATAAAGTGTAATTAAAATTTTCGAACTATAATTGTTTGGCGGAAACTAATTTCTATATAAATGGAATGAGTTTGTGCCCTACCCTTATGGGTGATTGTAAATGTATGCTATATAATATGTATATTAAAGACAGAAATACAAAATTAGGAAGAAAAATAAATCTGTTCAAAAACTTACAGATTGACAATAGAAGTCTTGCCTAGTAAGTGGAGCGAATTCTCCACTGCATTCCATATGTTTTTTATACACACACGAATGCTTAGTTAATTTACACGACACGATAAACAAGCACTTCAAATCACGAAATATATTTAAACATCACGAAAAGTCTTAATCTTATCATTCGATTAATAAAATTACACAATGTTTTCGCAAAATAAGTATAAAATGTTCTATTGCGTACACATATAAAACACAATACGAGAAGACAAGTTGCAGTTTTTATGTCCAAATGTTCAACTTATTTCACATTATCTCACAGTATACGTCGAATAAAACGAATTAGAATAATATTCATTTATATTGTCCAATGTCAATATCAGTTTTTTTTATAACAGTAACATAATTACAGAAATTTAAGACACTTGACTGGAAGCCATCTTTTATACACTGAAAAGCAGACATCATCTTGTGAAAATCTGTATAGAACCGAACCACGCATTGTTAAAGTTATAAGTAACAAAATTAGCAGAAAATAACATTTTTTATAAACTAAATAGGCTTATTTTCTTATCATTAACAATTAATTTTAGTTTTCAAATCGAAGATAGCACTTAAACGCGTAATGACCTAATGACCATTTTAAGCGGGAAACTGTGTGTGTCGGCCATGATGCTGGTCAGTGATCCTCAAAATGTTTTTACAATTATAACATGCAAATATGTATAACTAATTATTAAAATATTGTAATAATTTTATTTTTCATTATTTTTATAAAATTGTAAATTACAATATATATATATATACATATCAAATATTTTTTAAATAACTTTAAAACATATAAGCATAATTAAGATATTGTGGTTCTCAAAATGTTTTTGTATTTAATTATAAAAACATCTCGATTATACTCTATTTTTTTTAAGAAAGCAGAAGTAGGCGGTACCAGCGCGGTCCGTTTTACACTGTTCCAAATTAAATTATATATATGAAAATTAAAATATGTTATTTTTAAAATAAAAAAATTATTTTTAATATAACACAAATGGAATAACACAAATATAAAATCGTGATATCACTGTAACACAAAATATTAAGATGGTCCCGTTGAAACATGTTCTGCACGTACCATTGCACATGCGCGATATTTCTGTTGTGTTCGCTACCAGAGGCGTACGAACATTAATTCATTTTAAAACTACTTAATTTTAAAACATTTCTCTTAATATATACTTTCAAAATTATTTTTAAATATATTTATTCACTAACTTTTATATTTTAACATTATTTAAACTTCTGTTTCCGTGTTAATAATCAAAAAATACGCTAGCAATATATCCACTATAAACTTTCGTTTCTACGCATATGCTTATAAATTTGGATTGAAACAACAGAGACAAATAGAAAAAGTTGAGATAGAAATTTATTCTTCTACAGAGTAAACTTGCCCACAATTTTAACCAATTACAAGCAAGGAAAAATAGCTCCTATCTTCTGCCTGTCTGTCTTCTTAAAATAAATAGAGATTATTAAAATATTTAATTATTTTATTTTTAATTATTATTTATAAATTCGTACATTACAAGATTTATATACATATATATGAAATATTTTATTAAATAATTTTAAAACAGTTATAAATTTAAAATTTTTACCTTCGTAACCACCTGATAACCAATATTTCTGGCCTTGTTTATATGACGTGCTGTCTTTATTTCAAATATTAGATATATTAAATATAAATACTTTTATTATTTTAATATTTGTATTACATTATATGGATGATATTTATAAATAATTAAATAAAGTAATATTAAATAAAATATATATCATAAAATATTATAACAAATTTGACATATGTACGCATGCGCAGTTTGACAATTTATATCAAGTTGTTGAAGTGGTTTTGTGAAAAAAATAGTGCGAGATTGTTGCGTGAAGTTTTGCAAAGCAGTGTGGCGACCGGATTCACATTTATCCTTTTTCAGGTACGTAATCAACAACACTTTAACCTAAAAATGTTGAGTCTTGGTGAATGAATTCATTTCATGTAAAATTATTATAGTTTGTTTCATATTGTAATAATTAAGATAATACAACAAAAAACAATATCATTATATCTTTTAATTTTATGTCAATTTCAGTTTTCCTATTAAAAATGAACCAGTGGCAAGTCAGTGGAGAAAAAAAGTGCCTTGCAAAAGATCATTGGGAAAATATTTATGCGTTTGTAGTGCTCATTTTAATGAGTCGGATTTCGAATACATTGGTGCAAAACGATTTATAAAAAAAACTCCGGTGCCAAGCTTGTTTCCGAGTGAAATTAAGATGCCAGTTCGTATATATTTTATCTGCAAATGTGATTGTATTGATGATTGAGTATCTTTCGAATTTACTTTATATAAATTGACTGCTATTGAAGTTGAAAAATCGTATTTCAATTTGTATCTCAATTTTTTTATCTTCAACAGCATTCAATTTCGTATGATAGTTCAATTATTATCAATAAGTTTTCTTATAAAATTAAAATGACTAAATTTCGTTTGTTATAGGCTGATGTGGAATTGAAAAAAGACATTCAGCACAGCACTTCCGAAATTATCGTTGATGTTTCACAAGATGCAAGTGTCTACGTCATGCAAATTGATAATCGAAACGAGGTACATTATTGTATACAGGTGTATGTATATAAAAACAATAAATTTCAGTAAATATATAGTATTATAGAGAAGGATATAGGTACGTGATAAATGTCGACTGTATGGTTAAGTGCTGTTGAAGGATATCGAATACTCAGTTTAAGTGTAGAATTGATTTTATTTAAATATTCTTTTCTCAACGTTTCGAAAATATTACTAAACGTGCTCGTATATTGAAGTTGTGAAAAAAACAGTTTTTTATAGTTACATTGATTTTTTATGATATTATTTCATAAAAAATTTAATTATTGACATTATTATTGTTGCATGCACAAAACAAAACGGTAACACATATAATTTTTTATAACTTTAAAATTGGAATACTATCACCAAAGTTACATTTTAGATTAGGTTAGGTACGTGCAAGGAAAAAATAATAAACAAATTACACTTCACAATTGTTTGCCAAAATTGTATTAACATTTATTATAATTACATATTACATATATGTTACATTAATTTTAAACAAATCGTTGTAAGTATGTAGGTATAAAAATTTAAACATTACACATACGTAAATTTGATTTTTTTTATTATCACTAACTTACATTTCGAATTCATATCTAAATAGATTTCTAATAGCTTTTATTTGAGTCATTTTAATTAGAAGACACTTATCTAATTGCAATTATTTTTTATATGTGTTATTTATTGACATGATTATTATGTCATTTCATGAATTACTATGACGTAATCACTTTTCAAACAAATCTTAGCTCACTTTAATATCTAATCCAGTATTTAATTTGAACAAATTATATTTAATAATTAAATTAATTATTTTTTTATACATAGTGTATCTGATTGAAATAGAAAATTGATATATGTGTGAAAATATTTGTAAAATTACAAAAAAATATGCATATAAACATTAAAACAAGTAAAAACTAATTAAATAAATTTTTTTGCTATCGAAATATAATTTTATTATTATTTATTTGTGAATTCAAGTAAAGTAACGCATTCGTTTAGATTATATAATTTAAATATGATTAGTTTCGTATTCGGATCAATCACTCTAAAAGTTTTTTCGCTTAAATTTTGAGTAATTTAACAAGGAGAGAATTGAAAGGTTCGCTACTTTATTTGAAGAAAAGTAAAGCCCTAAACATAAAAATTACTTATCTATACAAATGCACGAAATTTTAATCTCATTAAGTTATTGGTTTCATTAGATAAGATATGAAATTAGTTTGAGATATAAAAGTGAAACACTAAACTAATTCTTTCCCCTCGTTTAGATGGCGCAGCAATCACCGATCCCGATACCGAAGAATCGGAAGAAGATGGTACTTATTTCATCGATCAATCGGGTCATTATTACCATCAGGCCAGCGCCGATCAGCAGCCGGTTATGGCCGTTGTGTCGGGTGTTGATGAAGAAGAGAAATTTGTGGTGAATGCTGAAGATGATGATGATGAAGCCGAGGGTGATGATACGATGATTAGAGCGGGCGATGATAGTACGAATCAAGTGTTGATTCATTCCGATTGTACGATTGTACCGAGCGATGCTAGACAAGGTAAATAACTATTAACTCGCTTTCTTCTTGTCTGTTTGTTTGTAACTGCCCCGATGAGCTAGAGACTTGAAACATAGGTTCAGAACTGAATGACACGGCAATATTAACTAATTTTTAAAAAAAATTTAAATACAGAAACTACAGAACTACATTTTTAAAACGGATTAAAAGGTTAAAATTGATTTCTTTTAGGCTTCATAGTAATCATATAAATTAAATAATAAGTATTTAAAATTGCTCACTTTCTGCAAAATTGCATCACATACTTAATGTAAAATTACGTATTATTGCTATAATTTCTTAAATTATGTAAAATTGCGGCTTGCATATTAATAATAAGACCAATATTAAAGTATTTTAAGTCTAATTCATTAATTTCAAATTACATTCTTTATGTAAATTTGCAAATGTATGTAATTACACTAACAATAATATTATAGTACTAAACAAATTTTACCTATTTGTGGAAAATTTCTGACAGCAAATATATTGAAGTTCTATAAATTTACAAAAGAAACTTTACTAAAAAAAAAAACTAATATTACATACATATGTACTTTTCCATTTCGTTGGTAATATATCATATATTATGTTTGTAATATATTTATTTTTAAACAATTATGAATAAAATTACAGCAGTTGAGTAATTATACCTAGAAATACTGGGCATCATAGTGTCTCACGGCTTGTAGATAAAATTACATAATTTTTTCGTTAAGAGTGCATATAATAATGGTGTCACAGTAATCTCCTAATTCGTTCGATATTCGAGTAACTAATATGTTTTTGTTTTTTATATATTTCTCCCAACCCAAAATGCTCTAGATACCGTCACACTCACGAGAAACCTCACAAATGTCACGAATGCGACTACGCAAGCGTCGAACTCTCGAAACTAAAACGTCATATCCGTTGTCATAAGGGCGAACGACCCTATCAATGCCCCAGCAATGCTCTCACTGTACCTACGCGAGTCCCGATACATTTAAATTGAAACGTCATCTTCGGATTCACTCGGGCGAGAAGCCCTACGAATACGAGATTTGTCACGCTCGATTCACCCAGTCAGTCCAATTCATTGAAAGCGCACAAACTGACGCATAACTTGGATGGTAAGCCTATTTTCCAATGCGAACTGCTGACGTAAGAAGGACTTGCGAATACATGTGCAGAAATTACATACGAGTGATATGCCATTGAAATGTAAGCGATGTGAGAAATCTTTTCCGGATAGATATAGTTATAAGGTAAGTCGAGATGATTAGGAGGGGTTTTGTTGAAAGAGTGAGGTTAGAAAACCAAACTAATTAATAGTTTTTTGTTTTGTTTTTTCTAGTGATATTGCTATAACGAGTATATTTATAACATAGAGCATGTATTTGTATATAGTTCTCGCCATGAAAATCTGTCCTTTCGATATAATTATTATGTATACGCGATACAAATTTTCCGAACTAAGCTAAGATCTACCTACATCATAATAAAAAATTAATCTGTCATATCAGGAGTGAGAAGAAGAAGATAATCGCTACGTATGTCTAAAAAAATCATACACTTTGTTTTCCGAAAACACAGATTTTTATGGCAAGAGCTATAGTCTATTTTTTAACTAGGAGAAGTAAATATAAAAGTAAGTTTTACACCAGAAAAGTTACTAGGTTTTTTTTACAGAAAGTTTAATTTTGTAAAAATCTGTAACTCCACATTTGGTTTATTTAATTATAAAATACCACAAAAAAGAATTTAAAGCAGACGAAATTAGAGAAAACTTGTCAATACGAAAGTCGACAATAAGGTATTGACAATACTAACAGATTACTGATAAGATAAAATAAAATAATTTATAAACGCTAAATACGTATTTCGAATGCTAAGCTGTCATCATCAGTAGCTAAAGTTTAAAAAGATTAAAACTAAAATCTTACCAGTGCTCCAAGGCCACACAAACAATATTTTTGCCAGTTTACGTCCGATGAGTAGTTGGAGTGATGTATGATTGAGAGAGTGGCTTGCATGCAGCGAAAGTTTCCAAATAGTAGGAATAGAAGAGCATGCTATGAGAGAGGAATTATGAATGTGGATAAAGTTAAAGTAGCTTGTCTGGATAGGGAAATATTTGGGAGGAAACTGATTTTGAGATAGTGTTTGTGCCACACCCTTTTGGATATATGGCGTGATTGTGTATGTATGTATGTATGTAAATTAATTTTCTTCACCTTCAACTTGATTTTTCAACTTTTATATATAATTATTATTAACATAGTAAAAAATCTTTCAAAAACTCATTATACAGGGTGTAACAGAATAACTATTCCTAATTTTAACTGGAGTATCCTGGGCTCAGAATATGAAGATTTAATGCAAATCACTGAGATAAAATGTGGCTCCTTACTGAGCTACAGGGTGTTTTATATAAAAATTTAAAAACGATTTTTGCCCAGTACTTTAAAACTATTTGACGTATCCTTATCATACTTGGCAGGAAATGTAGGTACCGTACACCATACTAAATTATGTTAAATAAAAGTTTCTGGCTACTGCCAGTGGCGTACAACAGGGGCAAGTGAGAGGTTGATCCTTCTTAAATTCTACGCCACTGGCGGAATTGTCATTTTAGCACAATTTTTCGATTCTCCAATACTTGCTGTGTAAAAAACATACTCTTCCCTTGTAACGATAAAGTCACTGTTTCTCGAGATATTTAAAGTTAAACATAAGCTGCACCCTTGGGTTTTTTTTCAAAATTTGCTCAAAAATATCTGAAAAAATTCAGTAAAATAGAGAAGAAAATTAGCTACATAATAACTAAGTAACTTTTTCTCTAACTCATTCTGATTTGGCTGTAAAAATTATTGAAAATAAAAAAAATAAAATGCAAAAAATATTAATTTTCAATAATTTTTCCAGCCAAACCAAAATGAGTTAGAGAAAAAGTTACTTGGATATTATGTAGCAAATTTTTTTCTCTATTTTACTCAATTTTTTCAGATTTTTTTTAGCAAATTTTGAAAAAATCCCAAGGGTGCAGCTTATGTTTAACTTTAAATATCTCGAAAAACAGTGACTTTATCGTTACAAAAGAAGAGTATATTTTTTACACAGCTAGTATTGGAGAATCGAAAAATTGTGCTAAAATGACAATTCCGCCAGTGGCGTAGAATTTAGGAAGGATCAACCTCTCACTTGCCCCTGTTGTACGCCACTGGCAGTAGCCAGAAACTTTTATTTAACATAATTTAGTATGGTGTACGGTACCTACATTTCCTGCCAAGTATGATAAGGATACGTCAAATAGTTTTAAAATACTGGGCAAAAATCGTTTTTAAATTTTTATATAAAACACCCTGTAGCTCAGTAAGGAGCCACATTTTATCTCAGTGATTTGCATTAAATCTTCATATTCTGAGCCCAGGATACTCCAGTTAAAATTAGGAATAGTTATTCTGTTACACCCTGTATAAAAATAAAACTGCTTTTGGTTAAAGTTCTGTGTTAATATTTATTTATAATCGAGACACACTCAATGTACGTTTTCATCAGAAAAAAATGATACAAATGACACTTACACTGTTGCTTTTCGGGATAGGGAAATGTTTGGAGGAAACTGATTTCGGAATAAATGGAAATGGAGTTTGTGCCACACCCTTTTGATTATATATGGCGTGATTGTGTATGTATGTATGTTTTTCCAAAAGCTAGCAAACTCTCTGATATATATATATATTAGTGTGAGTTTTTGATGCTTGTCAACTATTTCAATATATATATATATATATATAATATATACATATATTCTTATAAATATTTGCAATTAAATGTACAAGCCATTTTGCTGACGCAATAATATTTCACTAAGAACAAGAAAAATCTAGGAAAAAAATTGTGCGCATTCTACCCACGCACGCCTTAAAACTAGCAATAATGTTTCAAAATAAACAATCCGCTCGTTTCAGATACATAACAAAACCCACGTGGGTGAGAAATGCTTCAAATGCAATCTCTGCCCTTACGCTTCAATCTCAGCGTGGCATTTCGAATCACACATGACCATCCACACCGATCATACACCCTACCAATGCGACCAATGCGATCAGTCATATCGCCAAAAACGATCACTAAAACGCCATCAAAATGTCTATCATAAGCCGAATTATGTTCTACCACCGCCACGGGAAAAAACGCACGAATGCCCGGAATGTGACCGAGTATTCCGACACCGGGGTTATTTAATCAGACGTATGACGACGGTGTTCAGGAGAAGCAATTGGCGTTGAAACCGGGCAGGCAGAAGAAGATACAGATTATTGATGGGCAACAGATTGAGGTGATGCCCCCCGGTGGACAGTCGGATGATGAAGACGATGATGGTGCTGACGGGCAGCAGTATGTTGTGCTCGAGGTGATACAGCTTGCTGATGAGGAAGGTGCTGGAGAGACAGTTGCTGTTGTTAGTGGAGATGATGGTGGAGATTATGTTACCAATAAACATATCATTTCTGGTGGTAAGATTTTATCTCTGTTTGGTACAAATTTAAACTAGCTCCATAATGACAATGCAATATTAATTAATAATATTAGAAATATTAATTTTTTAATAGTTTTTTTTAAGTACACAAAATACAGAAAAAAATACAGAACACACATAAAAAAGACAGAAAAAAAACAAAATAATTATAGTATTTCGTTTTTGCTTAAGCCATTAATTTATTTAGATGAACTAATTGATCATTAATTAATTAACTAATGATTTGATTAGTTCATTAAAATAAATTAAATGACGATTTAAGTAAAAACAAAATACTAGAACCCAATATACCTATAATACGCCATATGTGTATAATAATTATTTAAATAAAAAAAATTTAATATACCACGTTTTTAAAACGAACTAAAAAGTATAAAATAATTTTTAATAGCTATAACAATACTTAAATAAGATTTAAAACGAAACACGTGGGACGCAACGACAACTACTCCCTACACTACTTACTATTATCTATTGAATGCGCTCTACGTTTTTCGTTTTAAATCTTACTTAAATATTGCCATAGTTATTAAAAATTTACAATCACAAATTTCCAGGACAATCTGTATTTAGGGTCAGGAGAAATTATTTTCTACTTTTTAGTTCGTGTTAAAAACACATGGTATATTAAAATTATTTTTTTTTATTTAAGTAATTTTCTAGTTTTTATTGCTTAATCTGAGCGATTAATTTTCCTTTCCAGATTTGAATGATGACGATGTAATAAAAGCGACGAAAGCGGAGAAAGAAAATAGCGACGATAATAATAGCAAGAAAGACAGCGAGCACGATGATATGAGCAATTGTTTCGGTTTCGATGTAAGTGTATTTTTCGTTTATCACTTTTATCACAGACCATTCAAGGGTCAAATTTATCAACTGTCTTCTATGACAAGAAATACGAACGGGAGTCATATTCGAAGTCCGAACTTTATTTTGGGATAATTATTTCAGGAGGGAAATTGTAGATTGAAGGTGTAAGGCCAAAACAAGTGTGAAAGTCAATATAAGGTCAGGGGCTTCCTGATTGACCGTGTAAGGCCCGGCTGGTTTTAAAATTGCAGAAATTCACTTAATACATATATATATATATATATATATACAGGGTGTTCGTTCGTTAAGTTCGTATGGGCGTTTAACATGTAATTTCGATATATTGCGATATACTACTTTCTCGAGTAAAATTCGAAGAAATACTTAGAATACTTTTCAATAGGGCATAAAAGGTTCTATTATTTGGTTTTAGTTTTAATTTGCTAGTATGTGCCGTTTGGGCGCTAGAATTTTTTTTTGATAGCAGAATTAGCACAATTTTTATTCGTTTAGTCATATATTCAGCAGTTACTTCTAACGCTACAATTATTTACTCCGAAATATTGAGCCAACATTCATTATTTTAAACTATTAACTATACGATTCATGTAAGATAAAGTGGAAATCTGGCTAGTATTGCTTGAAGGTGAGGACCGTCTTGCTTATTTTTTTGCTTCAGCAAGATAAAACCTTTACCACCTCCCCCAAAACAAAATCGTGGCTACGCCACTGATATGTAATATACCGGGTGTTCGTTCGTCAAGTTCGTATGGGCGTTTAACATGTAATTTCGATAAATTGCGATATACTACTTTCTCGAGTAAAATTCGAAGAAATACTTACAATACTTTTCAATAGGGCATAAAAGGTTCTATTATTTGGTTTTAGTTTTAATTTGCTAGTATGTGCCGTTTGGGCGCTAGAATTTTTTTTTGATTTTTTGGTTTTTATTTTTTTTCTCAAAAACTATGAGGTGTAGGAAAATAAGCATGACATGGAAAAATGCGGAATAATGAGTAGTATTTCTTCGAATTTTACTCGAGAAAGTAGTATATCGCAATTTTCTACAAACATTTCTACGCCATTGATATATATATATAAGTATATCAATTTTGTTTCGTGGCTGGAAATATTATGTGGAAAAACTTGATGGGAAAAGCAGCCAAGGTTGTTTATTTGAATTAATTAAATACTCATTGTTTTATATTTGACGAGCTTTCGACCAACGTTCGAGTCTTTATCAAGTCGCTAAAAAGACAATGAAGAAAGCATTTATTAGAAAAATTTCAAATAAATATAAATACAATTCTTATAATTAAAAATAAACAAGAATTCATTACAAATATAACACATTATGTAAAATTAATTTAAATCAAATGTACTTACTTAATATTATGAGTATTTTTGTCAAAACATATAAAAATAAATGTAAAGTACATGTATTAATAAGCAAAAATATATATAAAAAATATTTTTAAAGAAGCTATTGTCACTATATATACCAAAAAATACGGAAAGTAATTATTGCTGTGTAATTTTTTCAAGGACCGTTACAGAAAAACAAATGCGCTATAACATGATATAGCACAAACAGTGTACTATCTCGTTCAAACAAATTTCAAAAGAATTCAAATAGAATAATCAAAATAAGAGAAAAAAAAACAAACTAATCCAGACAATTTTTTGTGAAATCAAATGAATAAGAAGAAAATTATGCAAACTATGCAATCTATTGACTGAATTAATAACTACGTGACAACAGTTTCTTAACCTAACTTTATGTTAAAAACAACAAACTATATATATTGAGTAATGATGATAAAAAGTCGATAATTTAAACCGTATCAATACTGGCATTTGCTGCTGAAGGCTTAACAAATGAATGTATTAAATAATCATAAGTACCACTGAGACCTCGTATATCTGAGCGTTTGTTGAAACTCTTTTTATTGGCTTTAATATAAATCATTTCAAGAACACTGCGTTTATACAAATTCTTCTCTTTAGATAACACTCTTGAATTTTCATAGTCCATGGTATGTTTCTTTGACTGGCAATGTATTGAGAGAGCCGTTGCACCTTTTTTGACTCTGCAGTCAGATTTGTGAGAAATAATTCTGTCTTTGAGTAAACGTTGTGAATTACCCACATAGAACTCATCGCAGTCTTTACATGGAATTAAGTAAACTGAATATGGAATTTTCATAGTCTCTGGTTTCGTTCTACAACCGTTAAAAAGTGATCTGCTGGTAAGTGAATTTCGTTTAATAATTTTAGTATTATCCAAAGGAAAACTATTGATGATAGTGTCTGTGATTCCAGGAATATTGTCTATTGAATATATATTCTGTTTTTCTTCGATGTTATCTATAATCGGATCACGATCTGCTGTCACAACGTTTGTAGGGGTCGAAAAAAGCAATTTGTTCAGCCTTTTAATATGATAACCATTTTTTTGTAACAAGGTACGTAGTAATAAAATGTTTTTGTTAATGACGGATCCGATAATTTCTTAATCCGAGTTTTCATGCCTAATATGACATTTGTTTTAGTGTGATTTGCATGGGCTGAAAGATTGTTTAAATAACGTCCTGAAGCCATAGGCTTTCTGTACCAATCAGTCATCAGTTTACCGTCATGTGTTCTGTGTAATTTAACATCCAAAAAAGAGATTGAGCAATCAACTTCTTTCTCTATCGTAAACTTTATGTAAGTATCTGCTGAGTTCAGAATATTTAAACAATGGTCAACATCCTCTTCAGGAATGGCGCATATAATGTCATCAACATACTTCTTAATGAATGTCGGAGGATTCCTAAATTGTGGCAAACTTTTATCCAAGATATAATCCATGATCCACTGGGCGAAAATTGGACTTGCAGAACCACCCATGGGTGCGCCCAAGATTTGTTTGTAGAATTTGTTGTTAAAAGAAAAAACTGTGGATTCAAACACGAAAATAATGAGTTCAATGAATAGTTCTTTCGGTATTTTTGTATGTGTTTCAATAATGTGCCATTTTTCAGTGATTACTTAGATGAGCAAATCTTTGGTGATATTGGAAAAAAGACTAATCACATCAAAACTCACCAAGCGATAATTGTCAGGAATTGTGACATTATTGATGAAAGATACAAAGTCATAGGAATTTTTTACATAATAATCATTGTCCATAACATATGCAGATGTCAAGGTTGTTTTAATTATTGTCGTAATATTGCTATTAAGAGAATTAACGCAACTTATAATCGGACGTAACTTGAGATTATCAATGTCACCTTCAAACTTATGTATTTTTGGAAGTCCATAGTATGTGGCAATCGTTGCATTGTACACTGTGACATTTTTTGCTTGTGTTTCTGTTAGGCAATGAATGGCGTGAAGTTGTTTTATATATTTATTAGCCTTTGTTTGTATTGCACCAGTAGTGTCATTAGGCATGGATTTATAGCTTAATTCATCCGATAATATATTGTTAGAGAGTTCAATGTATTTATTTTTGTTCATAATAATCGTAATATTACCCTTGTCTGAGTTTGTTACAATAATTTCCTTATGCTCGGTTAAAAACCTTTTTGTTTTCTGATGTAACGCTTGTATATACGTAAGTTTGTTGTCTTTGTGTAAAAAGTTAGTAATTAAATTAGTGTACTTTGCTCTATATATATTTTGTTTGTCTTCATCTAATCCAGTTAGCATGTATTCAATGTCAGAAATAAGATGTGGAACGTTGATGGAATTTGGATTTGGTAACATACTAAAATTCTGTCATAATGCTAAAAATTTTTTAACATCAACTGGAACTGCTGTATCACTAATATTTTGTATCCAACTGTCCTGTACAGACAATTGTTGTTCTTCTATATGTTTCAATGTATTTAATTTTTTGATATTAGTATTTTTGATTCTATTAAAACGTTTCTTTGATTCAATAGCTTGTCTTGATGTATATTCCTGCCAGACCGTTTCGGGCAATATGATGATTATTCTTTGTTCCATTTCTCTTAACTCCATCTTCGTTCAACTGAGATTCCAGTTAGTAAGTTCAATTTCAAGCTTAAGTAATCTAGCTGTAGTTTTTTGTTTGTATTTCTGTATCAAATTGCATTGTTCACCAGTGTATATATATATATATATATATATATATATATATATATATATATATATATATCGGGTGTATACTTGGTTTATGCAATATAGGAAAAACAATGTTATTTTTTTAACATCGTAATTCCTGCCTCCCCGTTAGTTTTAGAGAAAAATTATAAGAGACAAAAATTATTTAGAATTAAAAACTACATTATTTACGCTTAAAATAATTGTGATATTACGTCTCAGTAATTAATTATTAATTAAATAAATATTATCAGTTTTCAGCAATATCAGACAGCCATGGACAAAACGCGAATGTATTTTGTTCACAAATGTCAGTGTATTGTCATTTAAATGCAAAAAAATATAGTAAAGAAATAATTTGATATTTATTAGAAAAAACTAAATTATTTTATTTACAACAAACGTTCGAATAAAAATAATCAAAGCAATAATGACATCTTTTAAAATAACAATAACACTGACAGTTGTAAACAAAATACATTCGCGTTTCGTCCATGGCTGTCTGATATTGCCGAAAACTGTTAATATTTATTTAATTAATAATTAATTACTGAGACGCAATATCGCAATTATTTTAAGCGTAAATAACGTAGTTTTTAATTGTAAACAATTTTTGTTTCTTATATTTTTTCTCTATAACTAACGGGGAAGCAGGAATTGCGATGTTAAAAAAATAACATTGTTTTTCCTATATTGCATAAACGAAGTATACACCCGGTATATATATATATATATATATATATATATATATATATATATATATATATATATATATATATGTTAGTAAGTCATTTTACTGCTCAATTACGATTGTATTAGATAAGTAAATAAGTTTTAAATAAAATAAAACTACTTTATGTTTAAATTTTGTATTAATATTTATTTAAAATCGACGTACTCAACGTACGTCTTCGTCAGGAAAACTGATACAAATGATATTTAAAGTAAATAAACAGAACATGGAAACAAGTTACTAGATAACAAAATAAGTAATTAAATCTAGTTTTTTATTTTGTTATCTAGTAACTTGTTTCTATATTCTGTTTATTTATTGTAAATGTCATTTGTATCAGTTTTCTTGATGGAAATGTACGTTAAATACGTCGATTTTAAATAAATATTAAAACAGAACTTTAACCTAAAGTAGTTTTATTTGAATCTAATAAGCTGTGAAAGATTTTTGACTATGTTTCGATATGAATCGTGCGGTTATTTTGAGCTAGAAAGAATCAGCTGTTTAATTTGACTTTGATATGAATATTTGTTAAGTATATTCCCTAAATTGTGTCTGAATTCGTCCGCCTCTTTCTGTCTCCAGCAATTGGTACAGATTATATGCAAGCATGGTATACGAATTGTGATACCTTCCTCTGCTTTAACCCATCCTACAGCTCCATCAACAATCACCCATAGACAGTCTACCACCTCGAATCAGGTATATTCCGATCCTTTCCTTCTCCCATTTTTACTTATTTCATATAAAAAAATATCGAAACAGATCAAATTTAACTTGAATTTGAAAATATCCGGGGACCTTAGATTTGGAAAATTTCATATTTAAGATAAATAATAAAATACAATTACAATTTTGTAAAGTATATCACAATCTTTCTTAAAAATTAGTTTATAATTAAGATAAATAATAAAACACAATTTCTACGATGTAAAGTATATTGCAGTTTTTATTAAAAATTGTTTACATGGCCATAATGAATTTTTAAAAATTTTAATAATAATAATTTTTTTCTCGGAAAGTTGGCAATGCTGTATTTTATTAAAATTATATAATTTATGTGGGCACTAAAGCCCGGGTGACGATGCATTTTTTCTTGCATTAAAATGCGGCATTTTAATGCGCATTTTAATGCACAGAAAAATGCATCGTGTCACACGGGCTTAAAGGAATAATGGATTTTTAAAAACTTTAGTATTTTTTTTTAGTATATAAGATGACAGGAAAAAGGTCAAATAAAAATGCTCTAGTTTGTTAGCATGCGACTAGTTTCGGTATATTCAGCATACCTTCCTCAAGCAAATCTACAATATTATGACAAAGTAACTTATTAGTAATTAACCAACAACAGAATATAAGTACAAAAATATTTTTTACAATAAAAAGTTACTTACGCTAATATGTTTGAACAATAATTAAACATTTATATGGTTTCAATCGCAGCTCGGTACAATATATAAAATTATTAAATTAAAATTATTCAATTTGTCACAGTGTAAAATAATAATACAATCACAAGTCAGGAATAAAATATAAATAAATTAAAAGTAAAATAAATATAAATACAAAAATGTCAAGAATTTAAAAACAAAATTGATGTGTACACAACCGTTGTATATAACAGACTAAAACATAATTGAAAACAAACTGGATGTTTCAGGTTTTTAGATTTTTTATAAATTCTAAGATGTTACCATATGACGCGCTTAAATTCTCCACGTCCTGTTGTATGTTAATATTATTTTTATTAATTTTTATATAAACCATCTCTTTTGTTAACCTTTTGTTTAGTACATTTTCTTTTTCAAGAATTTTGATATTTTCAAAATCGAATTGATGAATGAATTCGTTGCAATGTCTCGCTATTGGTTTGTCTGCGTTCTTTTTAACATCATTCTTATGTTGCTGGATGCGTTTTTTAATATATTGCATAGTCTGGTCGGTATATGTAGCCTGGCAATTTTTGCACTGCAGTTCATATATTAAATGGCTTTGTGCTTAAAAAACGCATCCAGCAACATAAGAATGATGTTAAAAAGAACGCAGACAAACCAATAGCGAGACATTGCAACGAATTCATTCATCAATTCGATTTTGAAAATATCAAAATTCTTGAAAAAGAAAATGTACTAAACAAAAGGTTAACAAAAGAGATGGTTTATATAAAAATTAATAAAAATAATATTAACATACAACAGGACGTGGAGAATTTAAGCGCGTCATATGGTAACATCTTAGAATTTATAAAAAATCTAAAAACCTGAAACATCCAGTTTGTTTTCAATTATGTTTTAGTCTGTTATATACAACGGTTGTGTACACATCAATTTTGTTTTTAAATTCTTGACATTTTTGTATTTATATTTATTTTACTTTTAATTTATTTATATTTTATTCCTGACTTGTGATTGTATTATTATTTTACACTGTGACAAATTGAATAATTTTAATTTAATAATTTTATATATTGTACCGAGCTGCGATTGAAACCATATAAATGTTTAATTATTGTTCAAACATATTAGCGTAAGTAACTTTTTATTGTAAAAAATATTTTTGTACTTATATTCTGTTGTTGGTTAATTACTAATAAGTTACTTTGTCATAATATTGTAGATTTGCTTGAGGAAGGTATGCTGAATATACCGAAACTAGTCGCATGCTAACAAACTAGAGCATTTTTATTTGACCTTTTTCCTGTCATCTTATATACTAAAATCAATTCGAGAGGTCGTTCAACTTTCATAAGATTTCAAATTCAGGCAACCGTGGTGAATCTACTTGTCCAGATGGGTTTCTTATCAGATATTGGTAATTTATATGGTGGAGATTTGAAGAAAGTATGCAACCAACATCTCAGCAATGTAAAGAAAAGTGCAGCCCTAGAAAATCACATCAAATTCCTACTCCAGTGTAAGAATAACGACATATTCCCTAATCACATTCAAAATAATTTTAAATTCACCTACAAATTAATGTCAGACTGTCAAATTTTTCAAGCTGAAATAGAAAATGCTATAATTAAGTTCAAAAAACAGATATTAAAAATTGAAATTAACAGTGTTCATTATAAGTACAGACAAATTTCACAACAATTGAATGAGAACAACGAAATTATTAGAAGAGAGTTGTCAGTTATTTATTTTACTGAATTTTCACATGTTTGTGACAATAAATACAACTACTATTATAAAAGATATAGATTAATTCAAACTAAGAAATTCAATAATTTTATTAAAAACAATGAATACACTAACACACAAGTTAACAGTGAATTCATTAATAATCTCACTGACGTTCAAATACCACAAAATGTTGCTGAAATACTTAATATGGGACCAAAAGTTGCTATTCCTTATAACAATAAAGAAATACCGGTAATACAAATGATTAGTGACATTGAACATATTATTACAAATAATTCTAAATGTGAAGAATTTGATTGTGATCAAGTTAGATGTAGGTCCATTAACTTAGTCACTAATTATTTATATAAAAATAACAATAATAACAGACAACTTAATTCTAATGATAAACAATTGCTTAACAAATATAATGACACAAAAAAATTCTTAAAAAGCAATGATAATATACTTGCTATAAAATCTGATAAAAGCAAAAAGATTGTTATAATTGAAAAACATGATTATAATAACAAAATGTTAGAACTATTAAGTAATGAAAATTATTATGTAAAAATCAATAAAGATCCGACAGAATGCATTCAAACCAAATCAAATGCCTTAGTCAAAATGTTGCATGATGATGGGATTATTGACAATGGAACTGCAAAAAGATTAAAAACTTACAATAGCACTTGTCCTAAAATATACGGACTAGTTAAAGATCATAAAAATGATAATCCTTTAAGACCAGTTGTTTCATGTATCAATGCTCCCACATATAATATATCTAAGTGGTTTATTAATGTGATTAATAATGTAAATAATCTAAGTACATATGACGTAAAAAACTCCATGGAATTAGTTGAACAAATACAAAATATACCTCCTTTAGAGGAACATGACATTTTAATATCATTAGACGTAGTGTCCTTGTTCACAAACATTCCTCGTGAATTTGTTACTGACATTGTTATTGCTAAATGGAACACTTTTAAGAATTATACAAATATGACCCAGGATAAATTTTTATTAATTTTGAACTTTATTTTCAACAATAGTTATTTTACATATAATGGAGTTTTTTACAAACAAATTTTTGGCGTAAGCATGGGCAATCCTGTAAGTTCATCGCTGGCCAATTTAGTTTTAAACCATATATTAGACGGATGCATTCCTAATTTACCGTACAACGTTAAATTTATTAAAAAAATACGTTGACGACCTCATATTGATTGTCCCTAAGATGTTCACTAATGACACGCTTAACATTTTCAATAACTACAATCAATCTATCCAATTTACAATGGAAGTTGAACAGAATAAATGTCTCTCTTATTTGGATGTAACCTTAGAAAGATCGGAGAATGGGATATTAAGTAAATGGTACAAAAAACCTGCAACCTCCGACAGATGTCTCAATTTTAGGTCACAACATTTAAACCAACAGAAAATGAATACTGCGTATAACTTAAAAGATCGTGCACTAAAATTAAGCAGTCCGGTTTACCACAGGGAAGTGAAAGAAAAAATTTGTGATATATTAATGAAAAATAATTACCCGAAACTGCTTGTAAATTTTATTCTGAACAACAACAGATTAAGTAACAGTAACAAGATTAACAAAAATGAAAATGTTAATTACTGTTCATTTAACATATATAAAAGGGTTATCAGAACCATTACGGAAAATATTAACCCTTGACAACACACAAATCTGTTTTAAATACAACAAGACAGTTGAGGGTATATTATCAACAACCAAACACCAGACACCTATACTTTCACAAAGCCATTTAATATATGAACTGCAGTGCAAAAATTGCCAGGCTACATATACCGGCCAGACTATGCAATATATTAAAAAACGCATCCAGCAACATAAGAATGATGTTAAAAAGAACGCAGACAAACCAATAGCGAGACATTGCAACGAATTCATTCATCAATTCGATTTTGAAAATATCAAAATTCTTGAAAAAGAAAATGTACTAAACAAAAGGTTAACAAAAGAGATGGTTTATATAAAAATTAATAAAAATAATATTAACATACAACAGGACGTGGAGAATTTAAGCGCGTCATATGGTAACATCTTAGAATTTATAAAAAATCAAAAAACCTGAAACATCCAGTTTGTTTTCAATTATGTTTTAGTCTGTTATATACAACGGTTGTGTACACATCAATTTTGTTTTTAAATTCTTGACATTTTTGTATTTATATTTATTTTACTTTTAATTTATTTATATTTTATTCCTGACTTGTGATTGTATTATTATTTTACACTGTGACAAATTGAATAATTTTAATTTAATAATTTTATATATTGTACCGAGCTGCGATTGAAACCATATAAATGTTTAATTATTGTTCAAACATATTAGCGTAAGTAACTTTTTATTGTAAAAAATATTTTTGTACTTATATTCTGTTGTTGGTTAATTACTAATAAGTTACTTTGTCATAATATTGTAGATTTGCTTGAGGAAGGTATGCTGAATATACCGAAACTAGTCGCATGCTAACAAACTAGAGCATTTTTATTTGACCTTTTTCCTGTCATCTTATATACTAAAATCAATTCGAGAGGTCGTTCAACTTTCATAAGATTTAGTATTTTTTGTTTAGAAATGTATGTAATTATATCAACAAACAAATTTTACCTTTTTTTGGAAAATTCCTGACAGCAAATTTGCTGAAGTTCTGTAAATTTACTAAAAGAAAACTGTAATATTACATACATATAGTAAAATAAAAAACAAATTGAAATCTACAAAATTTTATTGCCCAAATGTATACATATCGAATATGAAAGAAATCTCTCTTGATTTTACAAAATATAAATATACAATTTGATAAGCGTCAATGTAACTTTGGTTGCATATCCAGCAGGCGCTATCGCGTAATACATACGTCTGAACTATAGCTAATTACTACATTATTTTAATATAAAACTTTATGTAAATATTGTCATGTGACTAAAATTGTAGATTGTAATTTTTGTTAAGTACACTAATTAAGGTGTAGCGGTAGTTTGCACGTAAATTACGAAAGAATAATGGAATCTATGTTGCAAAAAGGTAATCATTTTAAATGCTAAATTAGTGCTTTATATTATGTACTTTTCCATTCCGTTGGTAATATATTATATTATATTACATAATGTTTGTAATAGTTCTAGATATTATGTATTTTGATTATATTAAATTATATTAAAATTACAGCCGTTGAGTAATTCTACTTAGAAATACTGGGCATTATAGTGGCTCATGGTTTGTAGGTAAAATTGCATATTTTTTTATAGAGTGTACTTAAAACAATCTTTCCGATTTCAAAAATTAATTAATTTGTTTTTGGCAGGAAGATGAAGTTGATGACGACGGTATGGATTTAAAACCGGGCAAAGATACAATCACACTTTTAAGTGACATGGCTAGCGATGATGATGAAGACGATTAAATGAAGAAGGAAGATACTAGGAGTCAGTGGAGACAATTAACAATTAACAAACGCGCGTAAACTGTTGTTTACAATATGTGATTGGTTGAAACGGCATAGCTTAGTGGTTCTCAAATTGTTTTACCATGTATATTATTAAAATAAAACAGTTTGTTGTTAATATTACTATAGGAACCTGTATTCAATAAAAAAAAAATACATAATATACAGTTAAATAATACAATTTGAAAATAAAATTATAAAATAATATATTGTCTTCTTTTAATTTTGCCATATTGTCATTAAAATAAATTTGGTCATGTTTCTATGATGATTATATGACAGCAGTGTGCCAAAATGTTCATACTGTCAAAAACGAATATGAAAGTGAGTTTTTCTTTTGTTTTAAATAAGTTTTCCCAAAATCGAGATTCAGTTAAATCACTGTCTCCCACCCAAAAATGTATCTCATTTACCTCATTTTATCAAAATCAGTAGAGCCATTTTCAAAAAAAAAAAACAAAAAATGATAATTTGGTTTTTGTCATTACTGAATGTCAAAGTGGGTCATAATTGGATTATAAGATTGGACGACAAACAAATAATGGTATATTATGGTACGAGGAGTAGAAAGCTATGATTATTGCGGTGTTTATGCAAGAAATCTGGGCGAAGTACAAAAAGAGCTTTGTAATCACCGAGTCAGACATACCCATACGATTTTTTCTTCAAATGTTATTCTAAACGAGAAACTAAACTAAAAATACATGCCAAATTACATTAACCCAGTTACTAACAGTTGTAGAATAGTATGTATTATGTATAAGTATTGTTACCTGATTTCTGAGAATTAATGTTTTGGTCGAATAGAAAATTTCGGACAAATTTGTTGGTGCACATTGAATTTCTTGAACTTTTTCACACATTTTTTATAACTATTCAATTCAAATTCAAGCGAAAACAACCAATGCAATTGTCAATTAGCTTAACTTAACTTAATAATTTTTAATGGTCGAATAAGCAGTTTCTGACAAATTTGACGGTGCACATTGCATTTCTTCACACATTTTCATTAATCGCAAATCAAAAACAATGCATAGGCCAATCAACTTAGCTTAAATTAACGTAATAGTGTTTCTATATGGCCGTGCCGAAGATATCAGATTAAATGCATTTGTAACTAAAGGGCTGTACAATAATGTCATTATTGTACGAGTAAAATAATTACCTCTTTTTACATAGGCAATACGGTAATGCAATTATTATTAATATTGTGAATAAATATAAATTAAATTAAATATTATAAAATAACTAAATATGTCGTAAACTGCATAAAGATTACATAGTGTATGGGCAAAAGTGAGTTATCTGTGAATTGTAACAATTTCGCTATGATTTTACTACACAGTTAATACTGTATAGTTAAAATTAAGTTAAGGCGGATGGATATACCTTTCTTGACCTAAATAAATCGATTAATTTTATGAATTTTTTTCTGCGAAACTATAATAGATATGAAACCGCGGTTTTCTTGGGGGCTGAAAGAACAGACTTTGAGCTTCTTTCAAGAATTTTTATTTTTACTTTTGTTTAGAAATCGTCCGAGTTCCAACCCTTTCTTCGAAAGCTCTGCAAAATCGGACGGCTACGCGGTAACAATGATAACTCCTGCGCTATTCGTCTGAAACAAAAATCAAAAGGCATTTTTGAAGTATGGGTTTTTGACCCATTTTGTCCTCAATAAATATTTTTGGAAAAAAATTGGTCAAAAACCAGATAATATATCATACTTCAAGGGTGCCTTTTGATTTTTGTTTTAGATGAATAAGGAAGGAGTTATCATTATTACCGCACAGCCGTCCGGTTTTACAGAGCTTCCGAAGAAAGGACGATTTCCAACAAAAGTAAAAATAAAAATTCTTGAAAGAAGTTCAAAGTCTATTCTTTCAGCCCCCAGGAAATCGCGGTTTGATATCTTTTATAGTTTCGCAGAAAAAAATTCGTAAAATTAGTCGATTTATTTAGGTCGAGAAAGGTATATAGCTATATCGAAACAAGTTTCTACACTAATATTTCTTAATTTATTTCAAAATATCCTAAATCCTACAAATTAAATAAATGATTTCATAACCAAAACAATAACATTCTAAAACGTGATTACATTTAACGTAAGACAAATGAATGACAAATCAATAAATTGAAGTGTGATTTACAAGGTATGCTGGGTGCGTAGATGTTTATTACGATCGCCCTTCTGTCGAAATTCTCTACCGCAGACGGGACAGGGATACGGTCGTTCATCCGTATGAATGCGTCGATGATTGTTGAGTGCGTCGGCGCGAAAGAAACGCTTCTGACACACTTCACAGCCGTAGCGACGATCGTTGCTGTGTATCAGCCGATGCTGATAGTAAACCGAGCCGGTGAGGAAGCATTTACCGCACACCGTGCACTGAAAGGGCCGTTCACGTGTATGCACCTTACGAATGTGATCCTTCAGGTCGGGACGAATCGTATAACGCGCTTCGCATCCCTCATGAGGGCAGGCAAACGGCTTGATACCTTTTCAATTCAAACAATAACATGCATTTAGAAAGAGACAGTAAAATTACAATAATTATTATTAACAGTATACTTCAATTATAATATAAATTACCTAATCAATTGTGTAATTGTTGACATTAGCTGTGTTTTTTTTTACCGAAAAACTCAGCTCAGATCAGCAAATATCAGTAACCTTGAAATAATAGCTGTTTTATTTATCGTCTCGTAACTGAGTTCGAACTGAGTGAATTGCTTCTTCCCTTACCGATACTGAGTTTGATATTTAGCTAGTGCTTCGCTGAGCTGAGCTGAGCGCACATGCGCAATTCAAATTTTCTAGTTTAAGATTTGATAACGTGTTTGATACGTTGACATTTATATTCGTATATTTTATTTTGAAATCAAACAATAGATACCCGGCGAGTTGCAATAAATTATCAACGCAAACAACCCAAATACATCTAATATTTTAGGTTATATCATATGTGGAACTTAGATACAACTCACTCAGCAAAACTCAGCTCAGCTCAAAGATTTACTGATTTGAGTGGAATGTAAAAAAAAAACAGCTAATAAATCTAAAATAATTGTTATTTTTTTAATATTGTAAAAAATATTTGTTTTTTTTATTAATGCATAATTATTACATAATTGATTTTAATTTATATCCAAAAAATAATTAGTATAAAACCATTCTAACATTAATAAATAAAAATATGATTTCACTGTGGCGAAAAGTTAATAAAATAAAATAATTTCCCTGAAACCATAAAAAATAACAACTTATAAATAAATAAATAAATACGTATATTTTTAAATAATTTTGTGGTTTAAA
Source organism: Clivina fossor (assembly GCA_963966155.1). Taxonomy (NCBI): domain Eukaryota; kingdom Metazoa; phylum Arthropoda; class Insecta; order Coleoptera; family Carabidae; genus Clivina; species Clivina fossor. Next base: position 202,023 of record CAWYQG010000367.1, on the reverse strand, counting down.
GAAAAATAAATACGTATTTTTTTAAATAATTTTGTGGTTTAAAGAAAATGATTTTATTATATTTTATTAACTTTTCGCCACAGTACGATCGTATTTGTATTTATTACATTATACTTTATTATTAATGTCATTACGAATTCTATTTTTTTTAATATTAAAAGCAAAACTGTATTAGTAAAAAATCTTTTAGAAATCATTATATTAAAATAAAAAGCTTTATGTTTAAGTTTTGTTTTCTTTCTTCTTCTTTCGCATTTGGCCAACTATCTCTTCATGATATCCTTTTCTTCCTCGTTCTCACCCTCCAGTAATCCTTCATCCTTTCACTCTGTTGTTCTGAATATCTTTCTCTATTCTCTAAATCCTCCCTTGTTATCCCCATTTCCTCCAAGTCAGACTTGACCCCCTTTGAATCAAGGAGGTGCTATCGAAGTAGTTAAATAGGTGTTTTGTCAGTCTATTATGATTTCATTCTATTCAGGTCCGTAAAATTTGACGTTACAACACACTAAATATGCATCATCCACTTAAACGTAAAGCTATTTTATACTTTTATTAATAACATGTAGTAATTAATATTATTAAATAATAAAAATGCTGCTTCAAGCTGTCAGATAAGTGAAATTTCGAATCAAGTTTAAATTTTTTTTTATCATTTATTAATTGAAGAGAAAAATTTATTATTGTCCCATAAGTGAAGAAAAAAATAATTTCTTGGAAGTAGTGAAAAAAAAAAGAATTCTGGTAGGACATGTGAATGAATTGGTTCACAACTCTAAAATAGGAATATTAAAATAAAGTAAGGATGTAAAAATGGAACCTTGATGGAAACGCATATGCTGCCATAAGTGGGATTTTTGGGAATAGCTGCGACCACACTGATCACAAACGTACGGTTTCAGGCTCTGATGGGCAGGGCAGTGGATCATTAGGGCTTTTGAACTATGCACTACCTAGATAGTAGAATAAAATGCCAATAAGCAATTTCGTTTGAGCACAGCGAACAATAAAATCAAGCATAAACAGCAATACTGAGACAGCAACATGGTCATTACTGTTAAAACAGTAAAATTGCAATAACTCCTACAAATTTAGTTGTAAGTTAACAATTTTTTGCATACACACACAGAAACATATTATAAACAATTTGCAATTATCAAAAATAAGTAATAGAATTTGTGAGGGCGGTAATAAGCCATAAACTTATAAATTGCCGCCCCCTTGAAGTTTGTACCCATTTCTTAGTTATAACCGTTTGTTTATAATATATTTGTTTATATGTGTACAAAAATTCAGGATGGCACAACTTGGTTTTCTATTATTTAAACGTATTTTAGTAAATCAATCAGCGAATTTTACAAGTAATTTATATGTTTATGATTTATTGCCGCCTCGCACAAAATCTGTCACATATTTTTGATAATTGCAAATTCTTTAGAATATATTTCTGTGAGTGTGTGTGTGTGTGTATGCAAAAAATTGGGAACCTAAAACTAACTTTGTATGAGTTATTGCAATTTTACTGTTTTAACAGTAAAATTGCTGTAAACAGTAAAACAATAAACTGTTGTTGCAGTTTTCACACCGGTAGCAAATCCTTACCTGTCCGCATTGTTCACAATTAAAGCTGCTCGCATGAGCCACCTCCTTATGTGCATCCATCGCTGCAATATCATCATAAACAGTTGCGCATCGTTCACACTGATACCGACAGCCATCGTCAGCAGCATTCTTCTTATACCGCGGCACATCCAGTTTCGGTAACTTACGTTTTCGACCGCGTTTCTTTTTACCAACTTCCGCTTCAGCAGGCTCTTGCTTTATCTCGCTATTCTCTTTATTCGAATCTTGATCCATGTTATTCATCATATTCTCAATCAATTTAACAATCGCTTTCTCGTTGTCATTGACAACACCATCCGCCGCCGATTCCTTTGCTGTTGAGGGGTGATGTTTCTTCGGTGTGAAATGTTTCTTCTTGTTCTTGTGATTGTAGAGTATCTCATGGGTTTTGAATCCACGATCACAATGCTCGCAATAGATCAATTTCGGCAAATAGAATAAATTCGATTCGTTATTGCATTTATTCTGCCAATGCACGGTGGCCAGTGTGAAACTATCAAAACACTGACCGCAAAAAATGCATTCGTAATTCATTTCGGTGGTATGTGTTTGTTGATGCTGTACGACTGATGTTTTAGCCGCGTAGGTACGATTACAGAACTCGCATTGATACAGCATTTCGGTGATGACTTTCATCAGCCCTATTTCACTAATATCGTCTTCTTTCTTCACCCCGAAGTCTAAAGCTGAGGTACATGTCTGTATATGATTCGCGCCACTTTCATTTGTCGCGAATACTTGCATGCATTGATCGCAACGCCATACCACCACATCGCTGCGATAAAACTTCATTGTCTCACCTGCAATGAGTTGTAACAAGAATAAATTGATAGTACGTCGTTTTATAAATGCTACAAAGGTTTTTTTTTTCTGCACGAGACAAAGTCGAGTTTCAGATTGAATAATAGTCAATTAAAAGTTAACTAGATAATTTATTATTTTATGCCCCTTTTAGAAGGTCATATTTTGTCAATAATTTTGTTCACAATTCATATTAAATATTTGTGTTTAAATCCATCTTTGATCATTATTTATTTATCCGTAGTTACGTGGGAGAAATTCACAAATTATGATCGTCAAAAATGTGCATTAAATAATTTGGGTAAAACTTTACTTTACGGTTACGTAATCGATTTTCTTCGAACTACACATACCGTTAATTTTATGTATGAAAGTAAATTACAAAAATTTAGTGCGGAAATGATATTTACTATATTTGGAAACTGATTTGGAAAATTCGTTTCCAATATATTGAATGTTAAAAACCTGCTGTCATATTTATCCATGTTTACATAATTACTAGCAGATACTGTTTTTTTTTTTTTAATTTTTACGTTCATCTTAAGTATAATAACCTATATGTTAAAACCGAATTTTCAAAATAAGTTTTAACATTGTAAATATCATTTTCGCACTAAAATTTTACGATTTATATCCATAAAATGTGTAAAATTAAATTAAAATTATAATTACGTAATCGTCAAGTACTAAAGTTTAGCGAATATTTTTTATTTAAATAATTCTCAATACTTGCTCACCTGCTTTCTTGCAATGATTCTCTTTGTGAATCTTCAAACGATTCTCGCTTACAAATGCCTTATTGCAATGCTCGCACACGTACTCCTGGATATTTTTATGGCAGTTCTTATGCCGTTCCAGATTATTATTGCTGACAAATAATTTCTTACAAATCTCGCATTCGAAACGCAATCGTGACGCCTTATCGACATCCTTACCGGCAATTTCTGGCTTCAGCACCACTTTCTCAGCATTAAACTTGCACTGATGCCGCTGATATCGGTATTTTGTCGCGAAAATCGTCTCACAATTCTGACAGCATATCAAGTTCGTATCGGGTAGATTTAAACATTTCACCGGCCACTGATTTTCCGTTTCAGTAAAAACATAGTTCGATTTATTCGTAATGTTGATGGTGTAACTGACTTGTGTTATATAATTTATTGGATTAAATTTGTCTGTTATGTCAGTTTTGATTACATTAATAATAGGTTTCTTTTCTTCACGAAAACGATGATAATTTAAGTTGATTGTATCATCCGATAATGTATCACATTGTATTTCTGCTGCATTTAATACGGAATCCGCAACAATTTTATCAAATGAATCAATTTCGAATTGAACTGCTGAATTACAGATTCCATCTGTATTTGTCCGATATACTTTCAAAAATATGTTCTCTTGATTACTCATCTCTAATTGAAAATTGTACCAGAACCACTTTGACGTAATTATTTTATTAAAACCATATTAAAACCAAAACCATTATCACAGTAAGCTTTTAGCAAAATCTAATTATAATCAATTTCGAAGTCAAGTCTTCTGCTACAAGCTGGCTTATTATTTTACGAGTTTTGTTTATAAAATATTTTAATAAACATGAACAAAATTTTACTTGGTAACCAAGAAAAATGACAAAAAACAATCCAAACATCAGTTTTTTTTTTAAATGAATTCATAATGACCAAATATAAAGAAAATAAAATCCCTAATATATATTAAATATTTATTATTTATAATATAATTATATAATAATACATTTTATTTTATAATTTTATTGTTTGATATAATTTAATTTTTACAATTAATTATTTAAAAATTTTACTGTTTGTAGTTGACAGCAGCAGATTAGAAGCGTATCGGTAAACCCATATATTGACATTTATATTCAAAAAAATTAAAATAAAATAATTATTTTACTCAACACTGTATTTTAGTAAAATTATAAAATTTATGGAAAAACCTTTGTAAAAAAATTAATTAATCACGGATAAATGTAGGCATAAAAAATTATTTAAAACTTTAGTCATTTTTTTCCCGAAAACTTCACGGTAAAAAATTAATCCAGATGCTCATTTGGACAATAGTTCTGATCCAGACTTTTTTGATCGGAACTAGCTTTTTTGGTTAGGTTCAGTGTTTTTAGGCTTCGATCTAATTTATTTGTATTAGTTTGATCCAACTGAAGCTAAATAATATTGAAAATATGAAAGTAAATATCAAATTAATATTTTGAATCATTGATGAATGTGGCGCCATCTTTTGCTTATTCAAGTTACTAATAGTGAAACAGAAATGTAGTTGTTTAAATTATAATCAAATTTCTTGTTTATTATACTTTGATAATTAAAATAATAATAATTAATTTTTTAATATATAAATTTTTTAATTAATTTGTTTTGTATTTTGTCGTGAGCGACCGCAGCGCCACTAGAAATAACAAATAACATGTGCGCGTATTTTCTTGTTTCTGGGTACCGATTCTCGAGTTATGGTATATTTCGTGAGATGAGATGAAATATTTCATCTCATTTATATCTCATTTCATAGACTTTTTCACTTTTCTCCCTGCTTTTCTCATTTAACTGTATTCTCGAATGCATGTGCAATTAAAGTCGTGATATATACGGTCTTGGTCTTACATGTGAGATTTGACATGCTCGCGCATTTGTTTTCTGTCAAAATTTGGCAGTTGTAATTATTTATGTATTTGTCACTGATACTCTTTCGTTAAAAATGGAATAAAAAAATATGTAACTAGTGAAATAATCTATTTAAATTCTTTTAGTTTTAGTATTAGATTAAAAATATATTTATTTGTTTCTTTTATTACATTTTGCACAAAAAGCAAACAAAAAAAAATTATAAAAACATTGAGTAATTTGTAACATTGCAAAACTTTCTGGATTTTGTTACTGGTATTCCAGTTTAGTAACTTGCTCATTATAGTATATACTTTTATTATTACCAGGGCATGTAACCGATAAAAATATTTGTCAACGGTTAACCAGTATCAAAAACTCTATTTTAATATTGCTTCTCGTTCTTTAATCGATTTTTTAATATCTTAAACTGGTTAATTTTATAAAAAAAAGATTGTCTAAATAATGTATATATTTTCAGAACTCATTATATTAAAATAAAACTGTAATATGTAATGGAAGTTAAACAAAAAGTCAATTTAATCTTAAAATATAACTTTATTGCAGTTTCTGTCAAATTTCACTGAATTTCACGGCAATCTCACGTACTAAACTATGATGAGATATTTTATGTGTGATGAAAGGAAATGAAACGTAAGTGAAATGAAAAAAATGCTCGAGAATACGATTTTTGTTTAACTAGGTGAAAAAGTGATCACGTGACCATTTTGTCACCACTATTTCATTGCTCGAGAATTGACCCTCTGGTTATATGTGATATGTCAAAAGCAAATGTTAAAGTGTAATTTCTCGAATGATATAATATGTGAAGAAATTAATAAATTATTTAAAGAATTTAAATGTTCAATATGGTATGTAAAAATAATTGTATTGTATTATGTTTCAAGGGAATTTGCACCTAAACTATTGTGTAAACACATTACATTTAAAAACATTTTCGCATAACTTTAAGTTATATTGAATGGGTTTACGTTCTGTGGTGTGGATCATAGGTGTGGATACACAGGTGTGGATACACTTCACCAGGGAGGTGATTCTATAACTTGCGTGAGCACTTGCGACACCTATTATAACACAGATTTGTCACATGTATACAGTAAACCATCTAGCGGACATTTGAAGATCTAATGGGTGTGACGTCATATGTTGCGAGACACGCAAATATATTTGCGTGACCTACAGAGGTCCTGTTTCTGACTTGCGACACTATCTGTCTCTTTCTAACATTGTAGTTGTCTTTTATTTTGCTGGTGTTTATAACCAAAAAATTTCAATTTTCTTTTTCTACTAGTTTACAACTGGATTAGTATAAATTATTCACAACAGTAAGTATATTATAATTCTATATTTACATAATCAGCAGACAGTAACGACTCTTTTCTTTAATTCATTTTTGCTATGCTTTTGTTGACATATTAGCGTTAACTTTGCGTAAAATTGGCACATATACTATTAAAACTTATCGGAATTTTTTCAGATTATCATTATTATGGCTTTAGCTGGCATTTTTATAGCTTTAGATGAAGAGGAAGTATTAGAGGAAAGAAGAAATGATACCCGTATTATACGCAGGCAACTATGGGACATACAGAATCCTTTTGAAATAAGAAATACCGAATTTATAATTTTTTTTAGATTAAACAAGGAAGCATGTTTATTTGTATTAGAACAAATACAACCACATTTACAAGTTGGCCGGAGGAAGACAAAAATTCCTGATCACATACGAGTAAGTAATTACTAGCATTCATAAAAACATATATTTTTAAACAATGTTTGTAACTTTTAGTTTCTTTCCGTACTTAATTTTTTTGCAACTGGTAGTTACCAACGGTCAGTTGCAAATAACTATTTGTCCAGCATTAGCCAGCCAGTTGTAAGTCGCAGTATCAGAGAAATTGCTAATGTTTTAATAGGGCAACTAATGCAGCGATTTATAAAATTTCCGAATAATGAAGAAAGCAGAGAAACGTGCAAGCAAAGGTAACAAAATCAGTAGTTTTGTTATATTGTTTTTATAGTATATTGATTACAGATTTCAACACGCTCATAGAATGCCACATATCATAGGCACGATTGATGGAACTCATGTGGCAATAGTGAAGCCAATAGAAAATGAGCAGGCATTTGTAAACCGAAAAGGCTATCACAGCTTAAATGTTCAAATCGTATGTAAAATTATTCATTTTCTTATATTGTATTTTTATGTGAGACAAATTTCAGATTTGCGATGCCCACTATAGGATCTTGAGTATTTTATCAAGGTATCCAGGTAGCTCGCATGATTCATTTATTTGGCGAAGTAGCCGCATAAGTGCTATTATGCAAGCCAATTATGAAAATGGAGATCATAGTTCAAAACTAATAGGTAATACATTTACAAATTATTATTATTATTTTGTATGTTTATTTTTATGAAATCTTTGTAAAAAATTTCTAAGATGTAAATGTGCTGTATAGGTGATTCAGGGTACCCATGCTTGCCGTGGTTGATGGTTCCCGTAAGACACCCTACAACTCCGCAAGAGGAACTTTTTAATAGAGCGTTCAAAACCGCAAGAAGCAATGTTGAACGTTGTATTGGCCTCTTGAAAGATCGCTTCCGTTGTCTGCTAAAGGATCGTACCTTGCATTATTTACCATCAAATGCAGGCAGAATAATAATGGCGTGTGCTATTCTGCACAATGTATGCATTGAATTCAATGTCGAAGAACCGCAAAGAATATTGGACGACATTGATCTAGAGCAAGAAGCGCTACAACAACCCGCGGCAGCCGTTATGCATTATAGACAACTTGGTCAGCAAACTCGTGAAGCCTATATTAACGAATATTTTTAAAATCTACTCAATTTACATTAAAATAATTTATTATAAAATAGATTCTACAGGTTCTTTTCAGAACCACAAAATATATTTTTAAAAGAATAGTTTTCAATATATATATATATATATATATATATATATATATATATATATATATATATATATATATAATGCTTATATAAGTAATTTAAAAAGGAACTTGAATTTATTTATTATGATTACTTTTTATAATATAGTTGCTGAAAATAACCATTATATACTCTTATCATGTACATATTATTATTAATTATAATCTTCGCTTTGTTCCTGAATTTTTCTTTGAAAGTTATAACAGCGGCTTATAAGGAACTTCGGGAAAAATAAACATCAAGTTACATGGTTTGACTTCATTTAATTCACAATATATTTTTTTTTTTTATTATAAGTACGTTTCAGCTTCATAATGAAGTCATCTTCAGCTTTTAATGTTTACGATGTCATGAAATCAATTCATTTTACAGTTGACAAAATTTTAAATATACAGACAAATTAAAAAACATATAAAACGACGACACATTTACTATTTTAATAGCATTGTCACTGTTTGTATCTAATAACTGACAAACAGTAACAATGTTATTAAAATAGTAAATGTTTCGTCGTTTTATATGTTTTTTTAATTTGTCTGTATAATTAAAATTTTGTTAACTGAAAAATGAATTGATTTTATGACTTCTGTCTGGATAAAAGGTGTTGTGAATGAAACCGTTAGTAACGAGTTAGACAATTCCAATGAAAGTGTATTTGAAAATATATTAACGTGTATATCGGGGAATAGAATTCAGGATGCAGCAAAATTGGCTCTTTCTAGTAACAATTTTAATTTATCTACTTTAATAGCACAATTACCAAGCACAACACCTGCAAGATCTTTTGCTGAAAAACAGTTGGATCAGTGGAGACGGTGTAGCACGGTCCAGCATATAGATTCCTCTTTATTTAAAATCTATATGCTCATATCTGGAACACCGTTTACAGATTATGGCGACACGTGTATGTGTGTTTATGAAGATATGGACTGGATGAGAATTTTAGCTATGTATTTTTGGTACATACAATTCATTTCTGACTAGTGCTGCGACAATTAAAACAAAATCATTTACTTAACTTAAAATTTTAGGTACATAATTGAATCGAGCAGATCTTTATGTGATGTTGTAAATATTTATGAAGAAATTTTCTTAAAATATGATCACACTTCTAAGCCATCACCTCTCTACGAATATGCATTTGAAAATATTTACGATCTGCGCTTCCAACTTGTAAAATATTACAGTGATAATGGTTATCCATTATCTCGATTACTAAATCCTGCTACACATACAGACGATGTCCTGGATTTCAGTTTAAGGTAATTTGTTATCTTTAGTACTCATTTGAATTGAATTGAATTAAGTAAAATAATTGATTTTAGTTGGCTGCTGTTGCAAACATTAACATTATTAGGTCATTCAGATCTAAGTAAACATGTTAAATTATACATGCATATGAATTTTACTGCTCAATTAGAACAGTGCGGTTCATGGCATTGGGCTATATTCGTTTTACTTTTTATCGATGAAGTGCAAATAAAACAAAAACAAATATTAGACATTTTGGGACGACATATTCAACTGTATAATGAATCTACGGAAGAATGGCGGTGTCGTGAAAAGATGTTAGTTCATAATTTTCACGTACCTCAACAATGGATTGATTCTGTTAAGGCAACATTAGCGCTCCAAAATCGAAGTTATAAAGAAGCTATTTACTATTTATCTTATGCTAATGGCACGAAGGACATGATATTATTATGACACATTTCATTCCCGATCATTTCTTAAGTTGTGAGTATATTTCATTAATTGCTATACATGTATATATATATATATATATATATATATATATATATATATATATATATATATATATATATACAGGTGTTTGTTTGCCAAGTTGATATAGGACAATAACATGGGATATCGATAATATGCAGAATATTTCTTTCTGAGGTAAAATTCGGAGAAATACTTAGAATACTTTTCGATAGGGCATAAAATGGTATATAATTTGGTTTTAGCTTTAATGTGCTAGCATGTGCCGTTTGGGCGCTAGAATTTTTTTTTTTTGATTTTATTTTTTTTCTCAAAAACTATGAGGTGTAGGAAAATAAGCAGAATATGAAAAATTGCGGAATAGTGAGTACTATAATTGAGTGAAGAAACCATTATTCTATAATGCATCGTTTAGTATAAATTCCGCATTTTCCTATATCATGCTTATTTTCCTACACCTCATAGTTTTTGAAAAAAAAATAAAAACTAAAAAATTAAAAAATTTTTTTAGCTTTTTGCAATATATATAAATATATTCGTTATACATGACTAGCAAAGTACAATATTTATTATTATAATTCAAAAAAATACAACATACAAGTGAATGTAAATTATTAATACTTAATATTTATTTTATAATCAAATATGAGCCATTAAAATATTATTTACTTAATAACTAATTTACAGAAAAATATTTTAATGCAATGGAAGTTGGAGGAAGTTTTGTTTTTCTGCCGGAAAAAAATTGGCACCAAAATTGTGACTTGTTTTATGAATTAAAGCATATAAAAAATTGTTTTCACTTTTACGTATCGTAACATTTAATAATCGAACTACTGCAGGGAATGAAATTTTCTTATTATTCGTATCTAATTAATTATATCAAATACATTTTACGAAAAATGTTTTTAGAACAATTTTACGAAAACTTATCAGTATATTATTTTCACAAAGTTTGTTCCAAAAAGCTTAAAAATTATTATTAAAAATAATGTACTAATACGTTTTCATGTTGTTCTAAAAAAAAGATCAATATATAGGTAATTACGAATTCTGACTTTCAATTCTCATAGTTTAATATCTCTTAATTAAAATTAATTATATATAGTAATTAATTATTAATTCACCATTTAACAGGGCTGGTTCGCGATAAATCTTTCTAAAAATGACATTAAAACATCAAAATTATAATTAAAAATGTACTTTTAAATATTTACGAATCATTTACAAAAGTATAAAACAAATAATTTTATGATTATTATTTTAGAAAGATCTATAAAGTCCCAAATAAATAGTCATTAATGGAATGATATGATTTACTAATGACGAAACAATGACTTAATTTCACGATAACCTGAATGATTGATTGTTAAAGAGTAATAAATTATAAATTAGTCTTAACTTCTGCCCATAAGCAACAGATATCTTATTTCAAGCATTTATTTACAATCGATTTTTCGCTTACAACTCAAATTCGGAATAAATTAAAAATATTACAATTTCATTTTTCTTTAAAATACTCGCGATAGTTTATTTGAAAATTAATTTAAAGTATTTTATAAATAATATGCACTTACCTTCATAGCTAAAAACATTTACTAAAACTACAATAAAATTCAATAAAATATACATATATAATATATATAAATAAATCCGTAGATAAAAATCGTATATAAATTAATTAAAACCATAATAATAATAATAATAATAATAAATTTCCTAGACAAATGACTAAAATAATTAATAATAAAACACTAACAGTTGCTTTCATCAACATTTTCTTGGACATTATTTTCAAATTGCAGCCTCGGTATGGAATAATCTTCAGGATTTCCATGTTCCATTGTTGTCGAGCTAGTATCACCAACAGCGCAGCGCGTTTTCGCTCCAAACTTCCCGTATCCAAACTACTCGAATGCGAACTGAGATTGGATTTAGGCGGAATTAGTGGTGGATTATCCAACCGTGGACTGAGAATCGGCGGACTGGAATTAATATTCAATTCGTGCGTATTCTGTTGCGGTCTTAGTTCATATTCTTCGTAACAGATATTATTGAAATTGTTGAGGTTAGAATTTTCGGTGATACTAATGCCCGAATCACGTAAATCATGATGACCGTTATTGTGAAGATCAGTTGATAGATTATTTGTGCTAGATGAATCATTTATTGATGATTCGTCGAATGTTATATCGACGATTGAATCGATGCTAAAGATTGTTGTCGCTTGGGTTTTCTTCTGACAACGTTTTGGAATGTTTGGCGGTGTTTCGTTGTTTGAGCGTTTGTCGGGTGCTGAAAATTAAAACAAAAAAATATATAAACGCAAAACTAGGACGCTACAAATATAGTTATTAAGTCAGAGGGCCAAACAGTTAATAAGATAAGGTAGATAAAAAGAGAGGAAAAATTATACGAAAAATCCTAGGAAACTGAGAAGCAATAAAGACAGAAAAACAAAAAAAAATAACAGACACAATGGGGAGAAAAATAGTGATGCAGTAAGAATTGACAAAGAAAATATTTAAGTACCATTTTTTCTTTTCTAATTGTATCTTTGTCTATCAAATTGACCAGTTTTTTTCAATTTATTTTCGAATATAAATCTAAAAACGTCCAATTTTTATTTTGTTGTATGAATATTATTCGGTAGCAACATTTTTTTTTAGGAACTTTTACAACAAATACAGTTAACAACAATTATACCGCTGGAAAGTGTATTTATTGAAGTTTTCAGCAGTATTTTTTATTTTTCAAAAAAGTTAAATTTTCACTTAAAAAAAATGGAGTCAAAGAAATCAGATCAAAATTCAAATTTGGCAAATGGTGTCAAAAAACTCGCGTTTTTAGTTAAAAAATTCAATAGGCGCACTAAAGATATAATTCTGCAAAAGACTATTTATTCTTCTGAAGATTATTTTAATTTTATAACATGATTTTGTAATGTATAATTGAAATGTATGAATGACCTACCATGTAAATTGTTTGATGATTAATAAACATTATTATTATTATTATGCAAAAAGTTAACTTTGTAATCCCAGTTTTTAAAAACTTTTGCTTGTAACAGAACAATTTGTGAAAAAAGTGTTGATATCCCTGATAAGTAGACAATCCGTTATACAGATAAGTGTTGTGTGTTGATTAATATTAAGGGGGTATTCACGTTTATAGCAATGATTTTTTAGGATTTTTTTTGGAAACTTTTACAACAAATACAGTTAACAACAATTATACCATTGGAAAGTGCATTTATTTTTTTTGGAAACTTTTACAACAAATACAGTTAACAACAATTATACCATTGGAAAGTGCATTTATTGAAGTTTCAAACAGTATTTTTTTTCTTTAAAATAGTTGTTTCCACTTAAAAAAAAATTAGGTCAAAGTGATCTTCAGATTTGTCAATGGTTGTAGATAAAACCATTGATTAAAGAAGTATATATACTTTTTGAAAAACTTCAATAACTCCAGTAGTTTTTAAGTTGGCGAGCAAATAACTGATATAAGTTGTTAATTTCGCGTTATCTAGCATAAATTGACCATTTCTTGCTTTTTTGCTTCGCTGGTTCGAATGAGAAATTGAAATTTTTCGAAAAACTTCAATAACTCCAGTAGTTTTTAAGTTGGCGAGCAAATAACTAATATAAGTTGTTAATTTCGCGTTATCTAGCATACTTTTTTATATATATACTTCTTTAATCAATGATAAAATATAAACTTACTTTGTCCTCTAGGTGGCAATGGTGGTGCTTCTTCCATACCCTGCTCGGACCAAGAGTTTCATAATTGTCCCGAATTGGAAGCATCGGTTGGTGTTGGCAGTGAATGACGTAGGAGCATTTTTGGTGATGGCGGCTTCGTCAGCGAACGTTCACGTGAATGAGTTGGTTTTGGTGGACGAGGTATGTCACAACCATCATTCAAATCCCTAACAAATCATTTGTCTTTACAAATAAATTTATTTCAGAGACGAATAAAATGTATGCGTACCTGGTTTTCATGGTAGGTAGATAGAATAATCAGTAGTGCGTCGCGTTGGTGTTCGTACAACATCAGCAGGATTCGTTGGTGTCGTAATAAAGTTCTGCGACCGAGGTCGTATATCTCGTTGGGGTATCGGTGGTGCTGAATTCGGTGAACCCATTGGCAGACTTAAATTCTCGCGATTTGTTCCCATGCGTTCTAAAATCTCCTAACAAACAAACAAAAACAAGTATTAGTTAATTTTAATTAAGTACTACTATAATAAATTAATTTACCATTGGTTTCGTGTAGATATCTTCTTCGTCAAGCGTTAGGTGTCCATAAGCACCACTACTTGATGTTGACGATCTATTACTGACACTCTCGGTTACTGATAATTGATTCTTTTTCTCTATCGGAAGGGGAGGTAGTGGTGTACTAAAAACAATAAAAATTTATGGTAAAAAATCTATCAGAATTAATTATTTTAAATAAACAAACTTTAGATTTAAGGATCGGCCCAAAAATCGACTAATTTTATGAATTTTTTTCTGCAAAACTATAAAAGATATCATACCGTGATTTTCTGGAGGTGAAAGAATAGACTTTGAACTTCTATCAGGAATTTTCGAAGAAAAAAATTCATAAAATTAGTAGATTTTTTTAGGTCGAGAAGATCAACAGTAAAAAATATATATAAATGACTACAAAAGGGAATGAAATTCTTTTATTATGTATATTTTGTATTAAATAAACGTATGTATATAATAGTAATTAATTATATCAAATATATTTTACGAAAAATGTTTAAATATTTTAGAACAATTTTACGAAAACTCACAAGTATATTATTTTTATTACCGGGTGTTCGTTCGTCAAGTTCGTATGGGCGTTTAACATGCAGTTTCGATAATTTGCGATATACTTCTTTCTCGAGTAAAATTCTATAAAATACTTAGAATACTTTTCGATAGGGCATAAAAAGTTCTATAATTTGGTATTAGTTTTAAATTACTAGCATATGCCGTTTGGGTGCTAGAATTTTTTTTTTGATTTTTTGTTTTTATTATTTTTCCTTAAAAACTATGAGGTGTAGGAAAATAAGCGTGATATGGAAAAATGCGGAATAATGAGTGCTATAATTGAGTGTAGAAACTATTATTCTAGGATGCATAGTTTAGTAGAAAAAATTAAAAACTGAATTTTTGAAAATCTGTCAATTATATTAACTTTAATGTATGTTCGTTAGAAAAATGTTCTTGTACTAAAATTTATCTCTCATTAAATATATTTTATATTTAATTCAGCTACATACCTGTTTATAAAATCACAAATAATTTAAGCATTTATGAAAAATATTTAAATAAATTACTAATTAAGCAAAAAGAAACTTAACAAATAATTTACAAACTATAATTTTAATTTCTAATAATAAAAAAAAACCAAACATACTTTGTTTTCCACTTATTATATTTCATATTTCACAATTACACTTTTTTTTCAAACAAAAAATTAACGAAAGAACATCTAATTGCAAATATACGTGTCCGTAAAGTAACTGCACATTTAGCGAACTAATAAATTTGCGAAAATATTTCTAATAAACACAATATCAACAAATTATCACGTGCGACTTACATTAAACAACTTTCAATTTGATGTTTCGATTAGAATATTATTTTTCTATATACTTTTTTCATTATAAATCGTGTAACTAGTAAAAAAAGAAACCATATACAATACAAGGTTATGTTCGAACTAAACTAACTTTAGAAATAATAAAATCTATAAAACAATTTGGCCTTGAAATATTGTGTTATATATTCTCATAAAACAAATTAAATATTATCCATACAATGAATATTTTGCGTCGATACAATAAGAAATAAAATTTTTGTTACGTAACTTCTTTTTATCGGATTAAGAAAATAAAAAATGCTTTTAATTTCAAACAATAAAATTTGTATGTGGTTTCCAAATTGCTAGACTTGCTAGAAATAGAATATATATAAAATACAAAAACTAATTATAAATTTTGTAATAAAAAGATTTAGTAATTGTTACTTACACTGCACTTAAGTGCTCCCTTTATTTTGCAGCGTGGAATTAATTTTTTAATTAGACTAAAATAAGTATTAAATATATTCATAGCCTCTTTTAAAGTAACTAGAGGTTTTTTTAGAATTGTTTATATTTTAAAATATTCAATATTTAATTTATAAAAGTGGTTTATAATGACAGCAAAAATTAATATTGAAGTTTACGATTGCTTTTAAGTAAAAAGTGCTTTAAAAGGGGATACGAATACGGACCAATATTTCTCAAATAATATTTATAATACTATTCAATTGTTAAATTAAATCACTTATTTTTTATGAAGCAAAATTTGGAAAATATCAAATAAAAATTACTTTGAAATAGTAACTATTTTTTTTATTCTTGTATTTTTAATTTAAAATATAGTGTATACGTATTTAATAATACAGATTCCAAATCGTTTAAAAAATTAAATCAAATAAGTTTGCAAATTTAATTTTCGTTCCGATTGAATATAAAAGAAAATTAGAATGATATATAAACTTAAATTATTAATAAATTATTGGTACTGCAATTTGAAAAAATAATAAAAATTTCCCGTTAATATTTACAGTTTTAAAATGAAAATAACGCGCGTTATATTTATTTATTTGTAAAACATAATTTTAATATTTGAATCTAGTTTAACAGATTTACAGAAATAATTAAAAATAAGTCACTAAAATTTTTTTAGTTCTCAAACGAAAACTATAGAAGGCAAATAATTATACAAGATACAAAATGTATCTTTCAAATAAATCGGAATTTGAGAAATATTGCCATTATTTTTCAAAAAAACAAACTTACATTGTGTTGAATAGTTGACGATATTTATCGTCGCCTTTATTTTCCGAAACGAGAATATCTAATTTATCGATCAACTCCGATTCAACTTGACGGAAATTTCCGCGAGCTTTCTGCTCGCATTCAATCATATCGAAGAATATATGCAGAGTCGCTTTACGCAACTCGGATTCCGGGACTAAAGTCACTTCCAGAAATGGACCCACCATGGATGGAATGAAATGGAGTTTGTATTCACCTGATTTTACAATCAATAAATAAATAATAGTTAGAAAAGTTTATTATTTTCTAGTGTAAAGAAAACAGAAATAATTTTCTTACCTAAATGCGACCACATAGATAAAATTTGGAAGCCCATAAGTACACGCATATCGCCATAACGTTCGATAATTTTCTCACGTTTCACTTCGGAAAATTGCTCTAATTGTAATGATTGTTGCGTTAAATATGCAACAGCTAAATTGAAATAATTACTCCACAACTAGAAATCAATAATTCCTAAATTAATCTTCTACAAATTATAAATAATTAACAATTTTTCTAACCTCTTTATCGAAATATCCGGCTCGACTATCCAAAAATTTGAAAGCTAATGGTTGTGCTAGTTCCTGTAACGATTTTAACATGATATTATTCGCAACCATTTTGATAATTAGCCAATCGGGTGGAAAAACTTCCAGCTTGACGAGATCTTTAAATACGAGAATAACGCGCATAAGAAAATCTTTTAACGGTTTCCGATCGTATTGAAGTCCCATTAAATGTTCCCATAAACGTTTATAGTGAAATTCGTCCAACAGTTGAAGCAAGCCCATTAGACACGCTACTAAACAACTCTGGAAGAAATCAGTTTTATTTTAATTATTATACATTTGAAAACTTTTGAGTTTTCTCGATCTAAAAAAAAATCGACAAAGTTTATGAATTTTTTTCTGAGAAACTATAAACGATATTAAATCGCGGTTTTCTGGGAGTGAAAGAATAGACTTTGAACTTTTTTATTTGTATTTTTGTTGGAAATCGTCTGAGTTCTAACCCTTTTTTTCAAAGCTCAGCAGCTGTGCGATACTGCCCCTGTTTCATCTGAAAGAAAACTCAAACGGCACCCTTGAAATATGATATAATATTTGGTTTTTAACTAATTTTGGTCCCGAATGAATATTTGTGGAAAAACTTGATAATATATTATAGTTTAAGGATGCCTTTTGACTTTTGTTTCAGATGAAACAGGCGAAAAAGTTATTGTTACTGCACAGTTGTGCGGTTTTGCTTTGAGGAAAAGGTTAGAACTCAGACAATTTCCAACAAAATTACAAATAAAAATTCCTGAAAGAAGTTCAAAGTCTATTCTTTCACCACCAGAAAACTACAATTTAATATCTTTTATAGTTTCGCAGAAAAAAATTCATAAAGTTAGTCGATTTTTACATTTTTTAGAAAAAAACTTTCTTACCAAAACGGGTACGTTCTTATCAATAATAACTAATACAGTTTGTATCAACATGTCCAACGTTTTAATACATAACGTATCGACATCATGATGAATACAATTGTTAATTTTGCTCTGTTCTTCGGATACTTTTCGATGCTTAAATAAAAAACCTAAAATCTCACCTAGAATATCGGTGCACAAACGCAACTCGTCTCTATGAGCTAAATGATATCGAAGATGGTTGCATGATGTTGTTAGTAAAACATTTCGAGATTCTACAAATTAAAAAAAACTGGTCTCAATTTCGAGTCGAAAATAATACAAATAAGGACCTCTGATTGCACAAAACCATTGATGAAACGTTTTCCGAGTCAATCAAATTCGTTAATTGTTGTTGACAATCTAGTTAACTAACTGGATTAAGTTAACAATGCGTTGTGCAATCGAGATGTAAGTGTTAAAATGTACCGTCATCTTGAAATAATTTACTGGTAACTAGATTTTTAATAGCAGTTAGTTTGGCTTGAGTTAATTGGGGTGGAAGTTCCTTGTGTAAAGAATCTAGCATATTTGCGGCTAGTTTAGTCACTTCCATAACTGGCAGTACATCGATTAATTGTTCATAAACAGCGCTGATTGAATGTAGTAAAGCAATCTAAAAAATATAAATAAATAAATACAATTAATTAAATTATTGAAAATTCTAAAGTTTTTTTTTTAGAATTTTTAATAATGGTTCCTGTCAAACCACTATGAGTTAGAGAAAAAAGTTACTTAGCTATTAGGTAGCTAATTTCTTTTCTCTATTTTACTGAATTTTTTCAAATTTTTTTGAGCAAATTTTCAAAAACAGTCTTTATTTTGAAAAAATCGTAAGGGGTACGTACCCCTTGAGAAATTTTCAAAAATTCAGTTTTTAATTTTTTTCTACTAAACGATGCATCCTAGAAAAATGGTTTCTTCACTCAATTATAGTACTCATTATTCCGTATTTTTCCATACCATGTTTATTTTCCTACACTGCATAGTTTTTGAGAAAAAAAATAAAAACCAAAAAATCGAAAAAAAATTCTAGCGCCCAAACGGCACATACTAGCAAATTAAAACTTATATTAAATTATAGAACTTTTTATGGCCTATCGAAAAGTATTCTAAGTATTTCACCGAATTTAACTCGAGAAAGAAGTTCTATAGCAAATTATCGAAACGCCCATTACGAACTTGACAAACGAACACAATATTAATTTCAAAAAATAAAATCCTACCTGTGTAGGTAGAATAACAGCATACGATAGCGTAAGCATACTATTTAAAGCTGTAAAAACGCTATACAAATCTCGTTTAAAATTATCCTCGTATAGTACTCGGCTTTGTATAATCAATTTAAAAATATATTCTAAACTACGGAAACATTTCTGTATTGGTTCTTGTTTCTCCGTTGATTGTACCCATTCAGCGCAATGTTGTACACTTTTCTACAATCCCCTACAACAAATTGAAAATGTTTTAAAATATGAAAAACAATTTACGAAAATATTGTATAATATTTTGGGAACAATTTTATAGTTTTTATTTTATCTACTATAATAAAGTAACATCTTCACAAATTTAAAACATAATAGTTATGTGAAATTATGGAATAGAAATTATGATAGAAGTCTGAAAAAGTCAATAGTGTTATAGATGCATTTGTTTGTTTTTTATCTTCATTTTAAAAATTGTATTTAGTAACAGAAAACAATGCTGTAATGCTACAGATTTTTACAGATTAGTTCTAGAATTCCACCACAAGTTTCATAAAACATTGGTCATATAATCAATGGCTAAATATGCTACAAAATTTTGAATTTTTCTACGGAATTTGCCAGTTAAAAATTTAATCACGTTGTTAGCTAATACATGCTTAAAAACGTGTTCTACATACGGCCCTTGGTAGTCATAATCAATTTGCATCAATATATTGATAATTAATTTTAACTTTGTATATTACAATTGTATTTATTCTTTTTGTTATGTACGCAAAATATTACTCTGTAACAGAAATGTAATTAATTCTGTTGAGTAATAAATATTATTACTTAACAATTTTTTTTTAAACATACAAAAAACGCGTAACTCGAAAAATCAGAAAAATTACCGGTATAACTCGGCCAATTTTGAACGAAAAAGCTTTGTAAGCCGATTCAATGACTCGAGTAACTTGTGAAATTTTCGGAGAAAAAGGTCTCAACTTTCGAATATAAAAATCTATATCTTACTTGTAAACTAACGCGGCTGCAAAATTTCCCTTAATATACGCATCCAAAACGGGTTTGAAATGTTGAAATTTCGATTCGTCCAATAGACTAAAAATGATACTAAAACGTGAAAAACTAGACCGCTATGCGCTGTCGAATTGCCATCTTCCGTCGAGAATAACGCAAAAAGCGCATCCAAAACATCTTGTAAAAACTTGACTAGCTCCTCATCGCCTAATCGTAAAACACGATTTAACGATTCTTGAATACGTTCCGGATGAGATTTCCAACGAAGCAACGATAATAAATCCACTGGAACGAAATATATTTTATAAGAGATGTCATTGTTTAGAAATTTTGTATTACAATACCGTTTTGAGTAAGTTTGGTTGAGCATAATAATGTTCGTATATTAACGATTTCGCGATGACTACGGGAAAATCCAGCGATTGTTACAGCGGTTTCCTGACATACAGCTGTGTCTTTAGCTGAACACGGTTGCAATAAATAGCTGCACAAATCCAATTTCGTTTGATCCTCGCATTTGTAAATATATAATTCGTGTAAGCCGTCTTGAATGGTAGCGCCATCCTTGTCCATTAAACGTGCAAACGAGAATCCAAACAGTTTCTTATCGGTCTTTTCCCGAGCTGAAAACAAACATTCGGAAACATAGTTTTGTTTAAATTTATAACGGAAAGACAAGTATAATTATTTTTAAATATAAAATAATAAAGGTTTTTAAACGTTTCTGTGATTAATCTCTCGGTATAGTTATAGAACAGCCTCCCGTTTTTGCGGTAGGCACGCGAGTTGAAAAACCAGTGACTGTCAAACTATTCGACATGACAAAATATGATTTTAAATGTGTCTTAACGATCTTTAAAAAACAAACTCCTACCTGAAACCTACCTACCAAACCTACCCTAACCTACCGGACTTCTTAACGGTCTTTAAAAAACAAAGTCCTACCTGAAACCTACCTACCAAACCTACCCTAACCTACCGGACTTCTTAACGGTCTTTAAAAAACAAACTCCTACCTGAAACCTACCTACCAAACCTACCCTAACCTACCGGACTTCTTAACATAACATAACAAAAGGAAAATTACTAATGAAACACTTTGAGGTTCACTGGTTTTTATACACCAAATATGGGCGTTCCGATGCTCACGCATGCGCAAATCTGACTTTTTTAAAATTTGTGAAACGGGAGGCTATTCTGAACTTCAGCCAATCTCTCTAATTGTCAAATGTTTGTATATATGTTCATTCCCTATTTGAGAATAGGCAAATTTCATCTTTCTACGATTTCATTTTGGTTCGCAAAAATTTGAATCAAATTATGTTTATAATGCAAATGTCAAACGACAGCTGTGTGAAGTTATCTACACTACTGATAGAAGTGTTGCTTTTGAGTAATATATAATAGTGCAATTGATATTTTATTATTATTATTATTTGTTTATTTATTTATTTTTATTATGTTTATATGTTTAATTACTATTTTCGATTTCAAACGTGACCCTTTAAGGGTTTCCTAGTTTAGTTTTTATTTCTGAGAAAAACTAAACAAAACAAAGAAATACGTCTCTACCTAAAAAAAATCGACTAATTTTATGATTTTTTTTCTGTGAAACTGTAAAAAATATCAAACCGCGGTTTTTTGGGGATGAAAGAATAGACTTTGAACTTGTTTCAGGAATTTTTATTTATATTTTTGTTGGAAAAAGTCCCGAGTTCTAACCATTTCTTCAAAGCTCTGATAACAATGATGACTTCTGCCCCGTTCATCTTCAGTTGCCTTTTGTTATCAGAGATTCGAAAAAAGGGTTAGAACTCGGGACGTTTTCCAACCAAAGTAAAAATAAAAATTCCTGAAACAAGTTCAAAGTCTATTTTTTTAGTATAATAAATGAAATAATTACTTGAACAATGTCTATACTCCAATCGGACGTGGGCACCAGCAAATTTATCAATAAGTACAGTCAGTCTTATATTTTCAGCCCACGATGGCGAATTATGATGATAAATAATCATCGAATTATATTCTTTGGAACCATCCAAACCTGAAGCTCCCCACAGGCAACTCTGCAACAAAAAACATCATCGAAAATATTTACCAAAAAAATATAAACAAAATACGAATACCTCTAAAATATTTTTCTCAGCATCCAATACTAAAATGGTAACTTCGATATTTTTTCCAGTTGATTTACCACCGCGTTCGAATTCGCCTTTTTCCAGTAATAAATACAGATCATTTCGGACATCGCCGGGCTTAATCACATCGGCAAAACCCAATTTACTCGTCAGACAAATGTTTTTAAATAATAGCGGGTTTTCTTCGGGTACTTGCCTCAATTCGCCATGAAGCATTTTCAACGAACATACAATACCTACACCAAAATTCATTACAAACATTTTGTTAAGTTTTGTAGTAAGTGATGGCCAAGAAATAAAACACTAGACATAAGATATTAGTTGATTTATTGTTGTAGTGAAATTTAACATGTCGCGCCATTAAACGCACACCTCGCCAGCTTGCTTCACTCTGACACACACACTGTATTACCGACCAGGAACCACCATCATGCCACCTAGCACGCAACTATAACATCGCGGTAAATTCAAATTTAAATGTTTAGCGCTATAGTTCGGCCTTCCTGACACAATGATTGCCCCTAATCATCTGTAGGTTAACAACAAAATTCGTATATCATTGGAACACTTAACATAAATGGTTCACACATAACTAATACATGAATTCGGTTGTTAAGACATAAGTACATAAATAATCTAAGTATACATAAATACATAAATTTGTTGATAAAGACATAAGTTCATAAATGATTCATAAAATCTTAAAATACATAAGGTTGGTCATAATTTTTTTCTTAACCATAAGTTATACATAAGATAATAAGTAACATAACTAAAGTAAAATATATTCATAACAATTTGAATTCGATTAAATATGTTCCTTCCAAAGTTTCATGTTTTCCGGAGAACATATTCCTTCGAATGGTTTTTGAGTCAACTGATGTTCTTCAGGATCCGTAATTACATAACGATCATTGTCTAGAACTTTTCTAATTACATAAGGACCACGGTATTTCGGCA
This sequence comes from Clivina fossor, assembly GCA_963966155.1. Lineage (NCBI taxonomy): Eukaryota > Metazoa > Arthropoda > Insecta > Coleoptera > Carabidae > Clivina > Clivina fossor. Next base: position 178,621 of record CAWYQG010000367.1, on the reverse strand, counting down.
ATAATTTTTTATTCACTCCTGGAGTAACATCGACATTTTTGATCATAACATAATCTCCAATTTTATATTCATACGGCTGTTTGTGATGTTGATCATAATAATTTTTATTACGATTAGCAGTATATTGTATTTGTTTAGAAGCATCATCCCGCATTTGAATTAAATCACGATCAACGTCTTGTTGGTCTAATAAAGCTTGGCTTAAATCATCTTTAATTTTACCGATGCTGGAGAAGTTTTAATATTATTCGCGATCTCGGGTATATCGATCAATGTTACTGTATTCTGTTCATCCCCCATAATAAATAATCAGAAATAAAACTTATAAAATCGTTGGCAAAACAGCGCGTCACTATCGTGCTCTCTCGCACTCACTAGTATTTATATCTCACTATCCTTTTCTACCACGTGTTTAATCCACAGTTCTAAGGTTCGAGTTAATTTCACTATTTCCCCTAATACACACAAATAAACGTGGTGATTGAATTCTTATAATCCCACTTCTGAAGCTGTAGTAAGTGATGGCCAAGAAATAAAACACTAGACATAAGATATTAGTTGATTTATTGTTGTAGTGAAATTTAACATGTCGCGCCATTAAACGCACACCTCGCCAGCTTGCTTCACTCTGACACACACACTGTATTACCGACCAGGAACCACCATCATGCCACCTAGCACGCAACTATAACATCGCGGTAAATTCAAATTTAAATGTTTAGCGCTATAGTTTTAATTTTGTATTGTAATAATATACAAAATTAATTATATGATTACCGTAATTTGGTTGGCATGATAAAACATTGTATTTTCCGGATTGTCTTATAATAAATTCGTGTAATTGATGAAAATCTTTTTCTTCACCTTGATAAACCTATTAAATATATAAATAAAATTACATTTGTATAAAAATCTATGATGTGTAAATATGTAACAGTAAATTCATAAACAAAATTCCAATTTACAACTAAAATAAATGAGGAGCAAATTTTGAGTTAGTGATGATATTACATTCTATACACAAAGACGCGTCTTTGAAGACAAATTCTACATTTAAAACACATATTGCCCCGTCTGAAATAAATATTGAAAGTTACTTGAACATTTAATATGCTTTTTTGTCCATTATGACACATAATTCACTGTCAGATTTAAACGAAAAATGTGTCACTTTCTGTCAATGAATTAATAAAATTACAAGAGGAAAACCACTTCTTTAAATTTTGTACATCAGATTTTACAAATTTCTCGTATGATTATTAAGATTGTAGTGATTTTTCTGTTTATTTTACGACTTTAATACGAAATTTCCAGAATTTCAGTGATTTTAAGAGTATTTTTAATATATTTTACCATGATTTTAAAGGATTTTACCAAGATTTTAAGGGATTTTAATTAATTTGTACACCAGATTTTATAAGTGGTTTCACCCTCGTAAAATTAATAAAAGAAATTAATTATCAGGTTTGTTGTTTCTTTAAAGGATCTGTGTAAATTTTTTATTGGTCATCCATTATTTAGAAAAGATCAATTGAATAGCAGACTTTTAAAATGCGTTTAGTCCAAATTTCATAAATTTCAGGCAGAGTGACACATTTTTCAATTAAATCTGAAAGTGCATTTGGACAAAAATGTCCAAGTAACTTTCAATATTTATTTCAGACGGAGCAATATGCGTTTTGAATGTCAAATTTGCCTTAAAAGACGCGTCACTAACTAAAAATTTTGGGCGAAAACACATTTTTGAAAGACTGCTAATCAATTAGAAGTAAAAAAGTTATATAAAAAAAACAGCAAAAATTTTACAATTTTATGAATTTAAAAGTAACATTTGTTTTGTAATATTTAGATGTCTACCAACCTTAAAAGTAAATTCTTTTTCCTCCGAATCGAGTTCTTTATTACCAACCATTTCGGTTAGATTTAATACTGCAACACCATGTGGTCGTTTAAATATTTGATGAGGTACTGGAGCATTTTTTTCAGTCTTTTTCGAACTTTCGGAATAGAGCATTTTGCCCATTTGCATCACGTGCGCAACAATGTAGATGTCTTTTGTTAAATCGGCATTACCCAAATCCTAAATTGGGAATAATTATTAGGAGTATTATTTTATAACAAATATATATATTTAGTAGATTTCCGTACTGTGAATATTGTGCAATTGCTATGTAGTTTCTCCACATAATTTGAGAAGCCCTCTTTGGAAATTTTGACTAGGAAGCGTTCTGATATATATTTTTGTTTCTTTGCATCGTATAAGGAAAAATAGATTTCGGTGTCTTCGCCAATACGGTGACCGAAATCACGCATTCAAAAATACAAATGATGTGTTAGGATTTTCTTCGATTCTTTACGTTTTAACGTTCCTCTGGCCTAAAGAATATAAAACTCAATGTCAGTTTAAAAACATATGATTAATACATACATACATAATCACGCCATGTACCTATAGGGTGTGGCACAAACTCTTTTCATCATCCCGAAATCAGTCGCCTCCAAACATTCCTATCCAAACAAGCAAATTTCGATTCATCCACATTCATAATTCCTCTCATACATACTCTTTTATTCCTACTAATTGGAAACTCAATCATACATCACTCCAACTACTCATTGGACGTCCACACAAACGTATACCATCAAAAATCATTCAAATAAATCTTTTTAAACAAACGTTCATTAGACATTCGCTCAACAAATAAAGTTATTTTAAGGTAAAATTAATTTTTCATTTTTGTTATATCCAATATTTCAAAAATTATTACAAAAATTTTCCATGGATAGTGGAAATATTAAAATTTATCGGTTTAAATTTCAGTTTTAACGAATATTGCAATTATCATAAAATCAAGACTAAACAATTGAAGTAAAATAGACAAAAATCTAAATTTGTAATACCAAGTAATGTTTATTATTTTCAATTTTTCACTGTTATTGGTTTCCGAAATACATAGCCAAGTTGACTATTTTTATATTGCAACAAAAGTCAAATTTAGCGTAATTAGGAACATTAGGTTTCACAACAAAAATATATTTAAAAATATCTTTAACAAAAATTAGTAAATGTCTTTAAATTTTTATATAAGTCTGTATAATATAAAGTATGTAATCTGTAAATAAATGTTATAGTAAACTTACAGATGTGCCCTGTGAACTTTCTGCACTTGAAACATGTACATGATATAATTCAACCACCGACATTGAATCAGGATCAACCATTTGAGCACCTTGTCGTGGAACTAAATCTAATCCTAGTTTCCTAAAACAGAAAATGAAAAATAATAAATGTAGTATAAAAACTGTCTAAACTTTAGACAGTTTTTACATTACTTTAAGACTCTAAAGTTACGAAATGTTACATGAATCCATTTCTCAACAAGACACCTACGTAATTTTGTTTTTAGTAGCGTCTCTCTGACATAACCCATATAAATAAAAACAATTTTATTATTTGAGATTCTTATTTAGATAAAATAGATAATTGTGTTATAGAATTAATATTGTTGTTTTATTTTACCTTGGTTTGACTAAATTTGGAATATTTGTTTAATATAATTTTGTTTATTTTCTTAATTTATGTAAATTATGTTTTTTCCATTCTTGAATTTTAAGTTTATCAGACTTCTCGGATTATAAATTTATTTAATTAATATTTTAACAAACTTAAACCTACCCTAACCTACCCTAATGTAACCTAACGTTCTATTTCTTTTCTATTAAGCAATTATTAAAAAAAAAACATATTCGTACATTTATTTATTATTTGATGAATATAGAATTGGGTAAAATGTTAAATAAATCTGCTTTAGGTTAAAGTTCTGTATTAATATTTATTTATAACCGACGTTTCGACAAACTCAACAGGAAAACTGGTACAAATGACATTACAAAACATAGAAACCAGTTACTAGGTAATAAAATAAGTAACTAGATCATTAATTAAAAAATCTATAATAGTTACGTTATCTGGTAACTTGTTAATATTGAACAAAAAATGCTCGTAAGTGTATATTTGTGAAATAAACTAATATAAACTAAAGTTGTGACTTTTCTCAAAATTTCACAAGTTACTCAGTCATTGAATCGGCTAGCTAAGCTAAGCTTGATGCTTGATCTAGCTTGCTTTGCTTGAGCTTTGAGAAAACTTTAGTTTATATTAGTAATTTATTGCTACGTACTGTTATTTACTTCAATGTCATTGACAAAATTCTGACCTCATAAAGACAAAACGTCGTTTTTATTAAATAATTAAACAGAATTTTATCCAAAAACCCATTTTTATTTTAATACAATGAGTTCTGCAAAATATTTTACTATGATTAAGTATTTAATTGATTAATATTTTTTCGTTATAGCAAAATCTTTTTATAAATCTTTATAGTATTATTCTTGTAAGTAAATATTTTAAAAGCAGTTTTCTCTCTGGTAAAAAAATAACACATTCTATAAAACCATTTGAAGTATTCTAGAATTGTAGAAGAAACAATCTCTATAAAATCAAAACTGGACATCTATTTAGTTTCCATATATGTCACTAAACTATATATATATATATATATATATATATATATATATATATATATATATATATATATATATATATATATATATATTTAGACTTACATATCAGGCATATTCGGAAAATGCCCGTAATTTGTAATTTCCAGTCGTATAGGTTAAACTCTATTGTATACCGCGGTTAACACAGATATTGTCTGGATTTAAACTGTCAACGGCCTTTTCAAAATCTAGAATGGCACGTTCAATTATTATTCTGACAGAATTAATTTAATCTACGCAGAAACGTGAGAGCCTGAAACTTGTTTGTTTATGGCGTAATAATTTTTCGAGTGGTCTGAATATGCGATTGCAAATTATATAGGATAGTCCTCTCAAACTGGCGGATCGCGATTTTATACGGCCTGCAATTATATTTGAACTACAGATTAAAAATATTGAAATTCCAACTGAAAATGTTTTAAAACTATAAATATTTTATGAAAAGTATATTTTAGTTATTTACAAATGCGTTCATTATTTTTTGACCACCGATTTAATCTAAGAATACTAAGTTATAAAGTTATATAGTACCTACAGCTTTTTTATTTTTGCAATTTTATTAATATTTTTTCGAACAGTAATCTAAACAACTGCAAAAAAAATATAAAAAAATTGTATAGAAATCCTACATATAGCCTCTAGATCAGCGGTTCTTAACCTTTTATTAGTCGCGGCCCCCTTAAAATCCGAAATTATATTCGCGGCCCCCTAAAAATCCTGAAATACTAAATACAATATTTTTATGTGCAGTGTTCAGCAATATAATAGTAACATTTTTGAATAAAGTGTGTCCGCAAACAGTTTTTGAATATTTTGAAATTATCTATGTCTTTAATTGATTGAGGAAGCGAATTAATGAACAGAAAATGCTTTAATAATAAATAATATCTACCATTTAATAATTAATATATATGCTTTATCAGATTGTCAGTAATAACATATTTCTTGAAAAATAGGTATATTTGCAAATGAAAGTATACTTGCTATACTATAAAAATTGTAAACCTAGACTTTAGTGTAACCATGTTTACGAATATTGAGATGTCATTAAATACATCTGTCACTTACATAATTATGTATCACTTATAAAAACTAGTAACATTTTTTTTATTTGTAAAGATATAAAAACTTGAAAAATTCTAATATATTCGCGGCCTCCCTATATACTATCCGCGGCCCCCCCGGGGGCCTGGGACCCCCTGTTAAGAATCCCTGCTCTAGATGACGAATCTGAACTTAGTTTATGTGCGTCGTCAATTCGCTCGATTGCCGCTCGCTCGCTCGCTCACTCGGTCGTCAGTCAAAATTTTGTGATTGCAACTCCTCCTAGACGGTTTAATCGATTTTAATGAAATTTTCAAGATAAATTTATCAAGTAAATAAAAAAAATGCCGAGAAAAAAATTACTAAAATTGTTAATTTTTTCTTATGGCTACATTATTTATCCGATTTTAATCAAATTTTCAGAAAAGTTTCTATTAGTGCTAATGCCATCATTTATTGCAAAAGGTGGTGACGGTTGTACGATGTTTAGCCATAATTTGAAAAATTGTAAAATAGGACCGATAAATATCGGTGTTTTTGTGAAATACCTGGAGAAAATGTCACCGGTAACCGGATCAAATGGTCGAATTATTATTCGCCCTTAACATACAAATTCCATATAATTTACTGAGTTTCTTTGTAGTTGTTTTAGAAAAGAAAATATTTTTATATGTTATATAGAGGGTGAATTTTTATAACGAGTGTATTAACAGTGTTTAACAGTTTGTTAGGGGGTCATTTTAAATGAAAAGTGTTAAAATATTCAGTGTGTTTAAGTGAATTATCAGAACTTATCTAATCGTAAGTAGACAATTCACTGAGAAGACAGCTGCATATATGCAACCAGTTTAACAGAAGCAAGTAAAGTTGGTTGCCACCTCGTTAGGAAAGTTTTTTTTACACGATAATGATATTACTTTAAATAAAACAAAGCATCGAAAATTATTTTTGCGAAAAGTTTTTTTGACAATTACTTAAAATTATTTATTAAGCACTTTTGATAGTTTATTTAATAATATAATAAAAATGATAAAAAATTGAAGAAATATTTACATTTGATGAAAAAAGTTATTTTTAAAATAATAATAAAAGTTTTATAAAAGAAAATATACCTATATGTAATATAGAATGATTTATAACGAGTTTACTAAAATTTTAACTATTTGTTAGAGGGTTATTTCAAGTAAAAAAATGTCATGTAAATATAGATCCTATTCTATCTGGTTGGGTAATACAAGAAATTACAAATTTCATTAGTAAATTTACCAGTTTAATAACAAGTCACCGTAGAAAAATTAAATAAAATAATAGATAGGTATGCACAAACATTTTAAATTAATTTAATTAATTAAATTTCATGTTTGACCTGATTGTGTCGATAAGTGGAATCAAATATTGTGTACTCAAAAGATACAGAAGTACATTTAGGAATTCTGAATACATACATACACAATTACGCTATGTATACTCAAAAGAATGTGGCACAAACTCATTAATATAAATTTTCCAAACATTCCTATTCAGACAAGCAACTCTCTATCTTCAGCCACATTCATGATACCTAGAAATACATGCTACTATTTGGAAGCTTTTGCTCACGCAAGCTACTTTCTCAATCATACCACTACAGTTACTCATCAGACGTCCACGCAAACGTATACCTTTGTAGCGGCAACGTTGCAATGGCGTTGCTACGGTAATTTGGTGGTTAGAGACAGTGATGTTTAAATGTTTTATTATTATTATTATTATTTTTAAAATGTTTTGCTGTCAATAAATATTTTCTCTCATATTGGTTTTAAGTTAATTTTTGTAATATAAAGTGTGTACCCTTCAATTCTTTCCAGCAATTCTTTAATAAATGTTGAGTGTTCTCCAGCATTAGAGTTTGTGGTTACTAAAGAAATCAATTTACATATATATTGTTTCATATTTCCATATTCTGTCAAAATCATTTGATTATTCTGTTGATTATTTAATTCATCAACTTGTTTTTTTAATTCCTCACATTTTTTCTCTGTTTCTTGATGTTTAGCTATTTCCTCTGTCAGTCTTTCGTAAAGTTGCAATAACAGATCTTTTGTTTTAATATTAGATGTATTATCTGATTCAGCCATTTTGCTTGCTTTTCAAAATTTCTAAAATACGTTCAATAGTGCTTGGATCAAGGTTGTTACTTCGAAAATCTGCAATTTCTAAAGATTTATTATACTATATAACGTCAATGATTTTTCCCCCTATAGCTTCTGAGATATTACATCGCTGCATATCAATGGCTTTAATCCATAGATCATCTACAAGTTCATTTAAAATGTATTCTAAACCTTCGTCACTCATATTAGGATTATTATGAATGGTAATTCTTTTTAATCCAGCCAGATTGTTTACAATCGGATCCTCATAGCGAAGAGAAGTATGCCAACTGTCGCTGTATCTATGAATTTGCTGATATTTTATTAACTTTGCTAAATGTTCTCCGCTTTTCGGTCCGAGTTTACAATCTGACAAATTAAGCACTTCTATATTGGGCAAGGAATGCAATGTATCGCATATTTCGAGACAGCCATCATCTTCAACTGGACAAGATTTGAAAGAAAGATACTTTAAGCTTTTATTTGTCATTAACGATTCTAATACCATTTGCAAATATTCTCCCATAATTTGTAATCCATCTAATTCTAAACACGTTAAAACTGTTGATAATTTTAAACAGTTTCCAATAGCTTTTAACAGATTTTTCAGAATATATTTTGTACAAATAACTCCAAAACATTTTTTAATGCGTTTGACTTTTTCTTCGGTATCAGCATCTATAATAACTTTGTGAGTTGCTAAACGGCATTGAATTGATATAACATGGAGTGAAGTGTCAAGCCCTAAAGCATTTATGACTGGCTGCCAATCTTCAATTTTGATGCGATCAGCAACAAATTCGAGAATTTGATCATTTTTTTGATTTTGTGATCGTACAAGACAGATAGGATTTGTATGTTGACGACGACATAGTTCAGCATACCACAAAAAAAAATGTTCAACGGTTTTACATTTGAAGATGATGAAACACAAGAAGATTTATTTGAATAAGCAGACTTATTTTTATTAGAAAATTTACTTGCATGTGAAAATGTACGACTGGCAGTTGCATATGGACTGGATGATGAACAATGTCTGTCAAATGCTGGTGTCATTTTTTTTTGTACAATATACAGACAGCTATTTTGATGAAATAAAATAAATAAAAATTATAAAATTATGTTCCGGAGACGTTTCGTCGCCAAGTGTTCGACAGTCTCCACAACCTCTCTCATCCAGGTATTCGGGCCACTCAGAAGTTGGTGACAGACAGATACGTTTGGCGCAATATCAAGAAGGACTGCCGCGAATGAGCACGCGCTTGCATCCATTGTCAACGATCCAAAATCAGTCGACATGTGACATTTTCGACAGGATCTTTCATAGTCGACAGCGAACGATTCCAACACGTTCACATCGATATCGTTGGGCCGCTTCCACCATCCCGCGGACAACGGTATTGCTTGACGTGCGTCGACCGATTCACCAGGTGGCCGGAAGCGATTCCACTGCCTGATATCGAAGCCACGACTGTCGCACGTGCATTTATCAGCACGTGGGTCGCGCGTTTTGGAGCACCACTTCGCGTTACAACGGACCAAGATCGGCAGTTTGAATCACAATTGTTTCGAGAACTCAATCACCTTATGGGTACTAGACACCTTCGTACGACAGCATATCACCCTGCGGCCAACGGCATGGTTGAACGACTCCATCGTCAGCTGAAGGCCGCCATCAAATGTCACAGCACAGAGACATGGACTGACGTTCTTCCGTTGGTTCTTCTCGGCATCAGAGCGGCATTCAAGGACGACCTCAACGCCACCGCTGCCGAAATGGTTTATGGCGCCCCACTACGACTACCCGGTGAATTCTTGGAACAAAAACGTTATTCCAGTAACATCGACTTTGTTAGAAAGCTACGCGAAGGCATGGATTCGCTCAAACCTTCGCCTGCGTCGCGACACGGTCACAAGAAAGTCTTTCTGTTCAAAGACCTTATGACCACGCCATATGTATTTGTATGTAACGACTGCGTCCACGGATCTCTGCAACCAGCGTATAACGGCCCGTACGAAGTCGTTCAGCGACGAGAAAAGAACTTCCAGTTGCGAATTAACGGGAAACCAACCTACATCTCCATCGACCGCCTCAAACCCGCATACACTCTAGCGGAAGATGTAGCCACTATGCCAAACAGCGAGGCGTCTGACTGCACAGCGTCCGGTAACGTGGCCGGCCATATCACGCCGACCGAGGTTCCGACGCCCACTGATGACGCCGCTGCAACGACTAACCTCCGGACACGCGCTGGCCGTCGAGTACGCTTCACCGACCGCTACCAACCAGGTTTTTCGTGACCCACTTCGCGCAGTCACTGGCGAGGGGGTGATGTAGCGGCAACGTTGCAATGGCGTTGCTACTGTAATTTGGTGGTTAGAGACAGTGATGTTTAAATGTTTTATTATTATTATTATTATTTTTAAAATGTTTTGCTGTCAATAAATATTTTCTCTCATATTGGTTTTAAGTTAATTTTTGTAATATAAAGTGTGTACCCTTCACCTTCAATATCATTTACCTATACATTTTTTTAACCAAACATTTATTAGTCTTTTGCTCAAGATAATCGAACAATCTTATCAGGCCAACACTAACTTTTGCAATAACATTTTTTTTTTTCAATTTCATGCTCATTATATAAAATATAATTTTTTTCTCGAAAAGTTTGTAAACTTGTGCTGTAGTAAAATTATATAATTTTCGTGGTCACTAGCAAAATCTTTTATGAAGATTTGGTTAATTTCGGATAAATAGTAAATTCAAATTTAATTTGAAATTATAGTTATTTTTTCTTAGAAAATTGGGTTTCCGATTTGATATTGCCAAATAAGATAGTAAAATTATATAATTTTTGAGAACACAAGAAAAATCTTTAGTGAAAATTTAATTAATTTCGACTAAAAAGTATAGTCAAATTTAAATGTTAAAAATTTATTTTTTTTTTCTCGGAAATTTGGTAATCATGTAAATCATGTAAGTAAAATTATATAATTTTCGTGGGGACCAGCAAAATCTTTTGTGAAAATTTAATTAATTTTGTATAAATATTAAAGCCTAAATTATATTTTAAATATTTCGGTTACTTCTCGGAAAGTTGGCAACACTGTACGGTAATAAAATTACACATTTTTTGTGGGCACTAGCAGAAATTTTGTTAACCACGAATAACTAATGTAGCTACAATAAATTTTTTAAAACTTTAGTAATTTTTTCTAGAAAAGTTGGCAACACTGAAAAAAAAACATTTATTTGCCCATCTTAGGTACTAACTGAACATACCCTGAAAATTTGGTGCAACTCGAATAAATGGTCTATGAGGAATAACAATCAAAAAATGTGGACGACCGAGCGAGCGTGCTAACAATGCTCATCTAAACACCCTCATAAACTAACTTCAGATCCGACATCTAAGAATTTCCATATATACATGTATATATACTTAAAATTTTTAAAATGTTATAGAACTGAGAACTATATCCCTTTTCCTTTCAGTCAAACTGGTAAAAAGAGTCACCATTGACTCTTAATTAATTATAGAATATTCACCATTTATTGCTATTATCTACTAGGTAAGTAATCTATAATTTATCAAGAACATGAAACAATGAGATTTTTACGAACTATAACAATTCTAAATGCAAATTTCGAACCACCCAGTAGATTCAAGAATTTTAAGAATCTAGTAATAGATATTTTAATTTTGTTTTGTTTCTATAAATACATTGTTTATATTGATATTGATTTTATATACACAAGTGACATTTTCACATTGAGAAAAAATGTGCAAACCCCTGAACCGATTTTGATGAGAGTGGTGTCATTTTAATTGGTTCATTCCCTATTTGAGAATAGGCAAGTTTCATCTTTCTACGATTTCATCTTGGTTCTCAAAAGATTTGAAAGCTGCAGTTGCGCAGCAACGCGCGACGAGAAAGTTATCTATCAAATACTGAATTTTTGCGCAGTTTCGCAGCAACGCGCGACGGGAAAGCTAGTTAATATATATTATATTTAGAGTTATCGACTTTCTCAGCATGCTATTATCATTGGATTATTGCAAATATAAGTAAAAAGAGACATTGTATGAAACAGAGATGTATTTAAATATTTTTAGTTGTAGCAGCACAATTTGTTACAAATATATACTAATATTTTTAATATAAAATTATTAATTAAATTAAAAAAAAACACCAAAACAAGAATATGTTTAAGAAAGTTTATTTGAAGTAGCACATTATGTTACAAAAATATACCAATATTTTTTTTTAAATTTGTCCTAAATTAAAAAATTATACATATATAAGTAGATCAAATATCAGAAAAAAAACAAATTTTTTAATACGAGTACTTCCAATTCAAAAGTAATAATAATTAATTTACACATATTTTTTATTTGTCAAATTCACTGTCTTCACTTACTGAATCACTAGCATTTAAGGCATATACGTTAATTTATAATTAATTTTCAAAATTATTAAATGCATAATATTGTTTTTCAATCTCATTAGCATATCTCATTATCATAATTTTTCCAACTGTCGCTTTTTATTTCTGCATTTAATATTTTCAAATAAGGTTTCTATTAACTACATGAAAATACATTCAAATTTTATATTATACCAAAAACAGAATTATTATTTTGTTTGAGTAAAATACTATTTGCGTACAAACAGTTTATGTATAAACAAGCCATTGCCGAGAAAGTTAGTCGCTTATGTAGGCAATTGAAATTGGAATGTAAATATGTAACTATCAAATTATTGTATAAATTTACAATATTAGTTGACAATATTTTACACACAATTAAAGATAGGTAATTTTTTCTTGCGGTATGATATTTTCATTCTTTTGTAATGTATTTAATAATAAATAATATCTACCATTTTATAATTAATAATTTAATAATAATTAATTAATAATTAATAATTATTTTAATTAATTATTTAATAATTTAACCATTTAATAATTTAATTAATTAATTAATTATTATTGATAATTCTTGCAAAACGTAGTAAAAGTTTATCAAATTTGCCATGAGAAAATGGGTGATGTAATCAGTGAGCGCATTTATTTTTAATTTAATTTGTGATTTATTTTATTCAATAAATAATCCAACAAATACTAAATTATTTAGTAGTCTTTTTTTACTTTAAATTTATTACTTAATTATTAGAAAACCGTGAATCTAAACTTGAACATAATTTTCAATTCCTATCAACATTTTCAAATGAAATTTTGTCCTGTATTTAAATTTAAAAGCACTTTACTCTTCAGCATAAATTTTTTCCCTGTATACCACTAAATATTTTACAGATTTGATTCTTGATTATTGATTTATATATGGTGCAGAGATTTTTATGGAGAATAATTTTTTTTATAAAATTAATAATAAAAAAAATTGCCCATTTGTTGCCAACTTTTTCAGACATACTGTATATACGAATTATTATTCTATTTACAAATAATAATTGAGGGAGCATGAATTTCAAAGTGGTACCTATATATTTAATGATGAATAATAATAATAATAATATTTATTTTTGCATAATACCATAGATACAGTTTTGCTTCGTCATATACAATATACATGTTTGCAATTAATCTTAATGTTGTTAAATTTATGTCCAATGAAATTATTCTTTTAACGAAATACAGAGGAACAATACGTAAATAATATGACAAATAAATATCAAACATCAAAGAACAATCAAAATGATAAAACTAAAACTTATTCTAATGACAATATAATAAAAATTTAGTACAAGTCAATATTTAAAAATTCTTCTATTTTATAAAAGCTATGTTGCAAAAGAATTTGCTTAATTTCTAATTTAAATCTTTTATCGTCTAGTTTTTTAATACGTTCAGGTATTTTGTTGTATAATGTAATACAGTTGTACTTAGGTCCCGTTTTAAATTTGCTTGAATTATGCTTATGAACTACTAATTTGTTATTTTCTCTAGTATTATATGAATGTACATAATTATTTTTGGTAAACGAATCAATGTGAGTTTTAGCATACAGAACACAGTTTAAAATATATAATGAAGCCAAAGTTAGAATTCCAAGTTTTTTAAATAATGGCTTGCAATGATCCCTAACATTTGCTTTTGCAATTATCCTTACAACTCTTTTTTGATTTAGAAATAATCTATTCCTCTCAGTGCTCCAGTACCACATCATGATACCGTAATTCAAAATTGACTGAAACAGACTGAAATAGGCTATACGTAATATATTAATTTCAACCTGTCTCGATAAATTGTTAAATAAAAAAATTAATTTAGCAGTTTTATTTGTTATATTAAGAACATGGTCGTCCCATTTTAGTTTAGAATCTATCAAAATTCCAAGAAATCTTGAACAGGCATTTTCATATTACATACAATTACATACAATTTATTGAATCTATTGAATATTAATTACAAACATTACAAGTATATATTTGATATTTTTAAAGTCGAAATATTAAATGAAAAAATTCCGTTATCTGGCGGGAGACGAACCCAAAATCTCTCGATCTCCAAACGCCTTTTCCGCTGAACTACGAGTACAGGGGACTACGCCACTGACTATAAACATGTTTTCATTCTTATATTAAAATGAAATATTTCTTTTATTTAAATAAAACGGCCTTTTGTTGTAGTGCTGTTTTTAGATTCTATTTATTTACTGTATTTTGTATCAATTTTCCTGATGAAGATGTACATTGAGTATGTCGAAACGTCGATTATTACTAAATATTAATATAGAACTACAACCTAAAGCCGTTTTATTTTAATGTAACGAGTTGAGAAAGATATACTATGTTATTTTTTTATTGTTTGCTATATTCAAGCAAAATTTTGTTGATTTGCTTTAGGTAATATTACTAATTATTAAAAAAAATAAGTATTTACGATTTTATCGATTTTTTTTGTAAATTTGGAATTTGAAACCGTTAAGTTTACACTCATTACACTCATTAAGTTTACACCAATTATTTTTGAATATTTAAAATATTTATTTTTTCTATAGTAAGAAATCATAGGAATCTAAATTAATTGTAATATATATTATTTTGCTAATTTGGAAATTGAACCAGTCAAAATATTTATCACATCAAATATTATTTTCGAAATTTAAAATATTTATTTGTTCCTAGTGAATGAGTGTATGAACTGAAAAGTATTTATAAATTAGAAATTTACCAAAATTATATTTGATTTATTCTATTGAATTTCATTTATAATATAAAAATATATGAAATGACATATAGGTATTTTTGGAATTATAATCATAAAACTAACTACAGTATAAATTTTTATATAATTTTACCCTGTAATATTTAAAACTACATATGAATTTTGGAAATAAATTACATTTCATTCAATGTTTTTGTTTAATCATACATACTATACATATATATATATAATATATATATATATATATATATATATATATATATATATATTAACAAGATTAGAAGTATATGGGTAAACCCATATATAGACTACTTTGACATTTCTCGGAAAGTTGGCAACACTGTATTTAATAATATTATAATTTATGTGGGCACTAGGAGATACTTTTCTGAAAATTTGATCAAAATCGAATAAATAATGTAGCCACAATGAATTTTTAAAAAATTTTGTGATTTTTTTGGCAACACTGTATTTTGTTAAAATTGCATAATTTATTTAGACACTAGGAAAAACTTTTATGAAAATTTGATTAAAATCGGTTAAATAAAATAGTCATGAATTTTTAAAAATTTTACTAATTTTTTCCTCGGAAAGTTGGCAACACTGTATTTTGTTAAAATTACATAAATTATATGAATACTAGGAGAATCCTATGTGAAAATTTGAGTAAAATCGGTTGAATAACATGGCCACAATAAAATTTTTAAAACTTTAGTAATTTTTTTCTCGGGAAGTTGGCAACACTGGATATTAATAAAATTATATAATTAATGGGAGCATTAGGGAAATCTATTCTGTAAATTTGATCAAAATCGGATAAATAACGTAGCCAATATGAATTTTTAAAAACTTTAGTAATTTTTTTCTCGGAAAGTTGGCATCACTGGAAAAAACTAAAACCACATGACTATATTGGCCACTAGACAAATTTATCCTGAAAATTTCATTAAAATCGGTTGAACCGTCTAGGAGGAGTTGCGATCACAAAATTTTGTCTGACGACCGAGTGAGCGAGCGAGCGAGCTGACGACGCACACACATACACCCACATAAACTAAGTTCAGATTCGTCATGTAGAGGCTATATAAAGGATTTCTATACAATTTTTTTTTTTTTTTGAAAATGTTACAGACACCGTACCAAACGCTATACTACTTTTTCCTTGCAGTCAAAGTAGTAAAAATCTACTCAAACTAAACCTTAACTTACGTTCTTTCATATATACATTTGACCTCATATAAATACAATATCTCGTTACACATTTTTACTGTACAGTTACATATTAGAAAGTTATCGCAATTTATAATTATTGTGGTTTTAAAATAAAGGTTGCCATGAAAATGTGCGCTTATCATTACAGTGTTGAATAGCAAATAATTTACAACTTTTTATTAATATTCACCTAGCGCATGTGAGCTGTGCTGTGCTGTGTGTGGTTCTGAAATGTTTAGCGGTGTTAGAATTAGCAGAGCTGCAATCGCAAACGCCTGCGTTTAGCCATGAATTGTTGGTTGGTTTACTTAACAAATCTTTTGCAGTAAGAGTGTCAACATTTTATCTTACACTTTTGTATCAATCAATCAATTCAATGACACTAGTTAAAAAAATTTTAAATTTGCTATTTAAACACAATACAGACAACTCATAATTTCTCTTACAAGCAGAACGTCTGGTTTTAGCACTGCTCAGACCAGAGCAACTTCATTTCAGAATCACAAGCACCACCTTTATCTTTTGACATTATCGGTAGAGACCTTACCAATCACATTCACACACAAAGACTTTTCGGCAATCACACTTCAGAAGCATGTCAAAAACTTTCGTACTTGTGGTATGATAAGGTTGGCAACGCGAGAAGGTTGGCAACGCGTGGACGCGGTCAGACATTCAGTAATGGAAAGTCAGCCATTACCGACACTAGTAATGTAATGTTGTGTGTAAATAATAAATATATATAAATAAATAATAAACAGTGTTTAAATAATAAGTACAACACGCTCCTAAGAAACCACACACGAAATAACGTTACATGGCGCAGTCATGGATTTGAAGCCACCGTATTTCAAGTTAAATGAAAAAAATGCTGCAAGCACATGGTGCAAATTCAAGCAACAGTTTGAAATATACATAAATGCAACAGGTATGGAAGCAAATGAAAAAAGAAAGTGCAATTTACTGCTGCATTGTATGGGTTCAGAAGCAATTGAACTGTACAACACTTTTGAACTAAAATCAAATGAAATTAATAATTTCGGTATATTACTTGATAAATTTGATGCATATTTCATACCAAAATTAAACATCACGTATGAAAGACACAAATTTTTCATGAGAAATCAACTCTCAGGCGAAAGTATGGAGGCATACATTACGGAATTAAAGACACTATCTACATCTTGTGACTTTGGAAGATTACGTGAATCACTAATAAAAGACAGAATAGTTTGTGGCATTGAGAATAACCAGCTACGTGAAAAATTATTAAGTGAAACTAGTTTAACCTTAAACAAGTGCATAGATATCTGCAGAGCAACGGTAGCTACAAAAGAAACAGTGAAAGAAATAAATAATGAAACAATAAAAGTTGATAAAATTAACAAATACCAAGAAAGTAAATTAAGTAAACAAAAGTATGTAACACAAAAACAAGTGGAAGAAAGAAAAATCAACAGTCACAAAAATACAATTAAGAACTGTACACGTTGCGGAAAAACACACAAAGTGAGAGAGTGCCCAGCATATGGACAAATGTGTTTTAAGTGCAACAAGCCAAATCATTTTAAAAAAATGTGCCGAGTGAAACAAATAAAAGAAGTAAAAGAAGAAATAGATGAAAATGAAGAGGAAGTGTTTGTAGGTGCGGTAGAAGATCAAACAAAAGTAGGTGAAGAAGATTGGACAGAAACCATAGAGTTAAATAAGAAAATGTTCGTCAAGTTCAAATTAGACACTGGGGCGCAGGCTAGTATAGTACCGAAATATCTATGTAATAAGCTTGGAAATATCAAGTTACTAAAATCAACAGTAAAATTAATTACTTTTGGTGGTACAAAAATTAATACATTAGGCAAAATTAATTTGTTTTGTAATGTAAAAGATAAATCAGAAACATTTAATTTAGATTTTTTCGTTGTAGATATAGAAAATGTTTCTCCTATTTTAGGATTAAGAGAATGTAAAAAATTAAAACTTATAACAAAAGTAAATGAAATTAATAAAAATTGTGCTAATCGAAATGTAATAGACAAATATCATGATGTTTTTGAAGGTATTGGATGTTTAAATGAAACACATAAAATTAAGATTGTAGAAAATGCAATACCTAAAGTATTTAACGCTAGGAAAATACCGATGTCTGTTACAGAGGATCTGAAAAAAGAATTAGATAGATTAGAGAAAAATAAAATCATTGTAAAAGTTAGTGAGCCTACTGACTGGGTTCATCCACTGGTAATAGTCAAAAAGCCCAACGGGAAAATCAGAATTTGTCTAGATCCGGTTGAATTAAATAAAGTTATTAAAAGGGAATTTTTCCAAATTCCAACAATCGAAAATATTCTAACGGAACTATCTAACGCAAAAGTATTTAGCATACTTGATGCTAATCAAGGGTTTTACCAGATACCACTGGACGAACCAAGTCAGAAATTATGTTGCTTCGCGACACCTTTTGGTAGATATATGTTCACTAGGCTGCCATTTGGTGTTTCGTCAGCACCAGAAGTTTTTCAGAAAAAATTCAGACAAATTTTTGAAGACTTGCCAGGTCACATATCATATATAGATGATATTTTGGTCTACGGTAAAGATCAAAACGATCACGATAAAAATTTAAAAAATATTCTAGAGAGGGCTAGGGTAAAAAATGTAAAATTTAATCGAGAGAAATGTAAATTTAATAAAGATGAAATTAAATTTGTAGGACATATTGTTAGTAAATCAGGAATTAAACCTGATAAAGACAAAATTAAAAGTATTATAGAAATGCCGGTACCAACCAATAAAAACGAAGTTGAAAAATTTTTAGGAATGGTTACATACGTGTCTAAGTTCATACCAAACTTGTCAAATAAAACAAATGAATTAAGACAGTTAATAAAGAAAAGTTCAGTTTTTGTATGGCATGAAAATCATACTAAAGCGATTAATGATATTAAACAATTACTCACAACGAGTCCAGTATTACAATTTTACAATCCAAAACTACCTGTAGTTGTTTCGGTGGACGCATCAAAAAATGGCTTAGGGGCAGTTCTGCTACAAAATAATTTACCTGTGATTTATGCATCAAGGGCACTGACAAGTACTGAACAAAATTATGCCCAAATTGAAAAAGAAATGGCAGCTATTTTGTTCGGATGCTTGAGGTTCCATCAATATATATACGGAAAACAAATAGTGGTGGAAACTGACCATAAGCCGTTGGTAACCATTTCTAGAAAACCATTAATAAATTGTCCGTTGAGACTGCAGCGTATGTTGATTAAGTTACAATTATATGATTTAAATATTCAATATAAACCCGGTACACAACTTCTAATTGCAGACTGTTTGTCCAGAAGTTATATTGAAGGATATATAAATGAAAACGAATCTAATTTAAATGATATTGAAGCGCAAGTAAACTTAGTACAAAATATACTACCAATATCAGAATCAAAGTTTAAAATTTTTCAATCTGAAACAAAACAAGATCCGGTACTTGTACAAGTATTAAAATTAGTAAAAGGCGACTGGCCAGCAGATAATAAAAATCTAAATGATGAAGTAAAAAAGTACTGGAATTATAGAGATGAGATAGTTAGCATCAACGATGTATTATTTAAAGGTAATAAAGCTATAGTACCCAAATCACTCAGGGAAGAAATGTTAGAGAAAATTCACTATAATCATTTAGGGATTGTCAAATGTCAATTAAGAGCACGACAAGGTCTCTATTGGCCGAACATAAACTCAGATATTGAGAAATACATAAACAAATGTGATACGTGTTTAACTTTTAAACAATCTAACAATAATAAAACCAATATTATAAAACAAAATCTTAAAACTAGACAGTTAAAACAAAAAATAAATCATGATAAAAATGTGAGAGAGAGGAAAGTTGAATTTAAACCAGGAGAAAAGGTTAGAGTTCAAAATCAGGATAAATCTAGGTGGATACCAAGGAATTATAGATATAAGAATATTAAAAATAATTGTAAAACATAAATAATAATTAGATTGTGTATAATTATATATGTAGTACTGTATTTTATATATCGTTTGTTTAGCATTGTACTCTGATAGGTTATTGTTTAAGTAGATTAGAATATTATTGTTTTAAAAATAAAAGAAGGGGGATGTGGTATGATAAGGTTGGCAACGCGAGAAGGTTGGCAACGCGTGGACGCGGTCAGACATTCAGTAATGGAAAGTCAGCCATTACCGACACTAGTAATGTAATGTTGTGTGTAAATAATAAATATATATAAATAAATAATAAACAGTGTTTAAATAATAAGTACAACACGCTCCTAAGAAACCACACACGACATAATGTTACAGTACTGAACACCTTTCACACTCGGTAGACTCATATTTTACCCTCCACAGTCACATTGCACACATTTGTTTTATTCATTCATATTGTATATTTTAATGCACTGTAGTATCTGAAGGTGACTTAATATAAAATATAAATTCTTTTTGAAACTAACATGTCACATATTTCCTGGTAGACTTACCTTTTTTCATTTTACTGTAGTGATTTCTGGTAAATTTGTTCATGTTTCTTCGCGATTTGGGCAGCTTTTTATTACGTTCACGATTCGACCAAGGTAAAGGTGGATCCAGAGATTGCAGCATTGCAGCGCATGGCAGCGCATAGTAAGGCAAGAGGCAGATAAAGAAAAATCACATTCAGAGATTTCGACTGTATATCAAGACGATTCTAACCGAGAATACACGATGTTCATATTCGCTCAGGGCGCAATATTCGTAGATATTAAGGGGGTAGTACCCTTTTGCATTTTCAAAAAATCGATTTATTTTTTTTTAGCTTAAAAAATTTCTTAGACTGTATACTTTAATTTACTTTTTACCGGAAGTCCGTCGGAAGCTTCGTAACAAAGTTACAGCGCTTTTAGTAAAGCAGTGTCACGGCCCGAAAAATAGGTCATTTCCAAGAATTTTTTTTGAGCTAACAAAAGGACTTAGGGAAAAATGAATAGGCTAGTTTCATTTGCCGTTGAATAAACTTCAAAGTTTTATTTTTTTCATAAAAATCGCGCTCTCCTTGCAGCCGGTGCACCAGGTGAAATCGGCCTCTGCAGCCGAAATATTTTAAGTTGGCGTGCTTCCTACGCGTCGTCCATCTGCATCTGGAATAAAAACAATTAATGTGGCCTATTTCATGATAGATTGTCTACCGTTGTACGTAGGATTTTTGAAAAATATTGATTTAAAAAAAAAATGGCGGCACTTTGAACAAAATTGTCCGATTTTTGATGAAAAAAATGAGACAAAAACGTGCACCAAAAATCCATTTTTAAATATTTCCAAAAAATCCTACGTACAACTGTAGCCTATTTTATGTAGAGTATGAGAAGCCAACAACCTATTTAATCATTTAGCTGACTGAAGGTATGTGGTTAAAATCGCCGAGAAAACGAAGTCAAAACTTCGAACGCGAATATCTCGAAACCACATTTTTTAAATTGGCGGGCTTCCTAGCTCGAATACCGTTTAAATGATTAAATAGGTTGTTGGCTTATCATACTCTACATAAAATAGGCTACAGTTGTACGTAGGATTTTTTAGAAATATTCAAAAATGGATTTTTGGTGCACGTTTTTGTCTCATTTTTTCATTAAAAATCGGACAATTTTGTTCAAAGTGCCGCCATTTTTTTTAAATCAAAATTTTTCAAAAATCCTACGTACAACTGTAGACAATCTATCTAGGAATAGGCTACACTAATTGTTTTTATTCCAGATGCAGATGGACGACGCGTAGGAAGCACGCCAACTTAAAATATTTCGGCTGCAGAGGCCGATTTCACCTGGTGCACCGGCTGCAAGGAGAGTGCGATTTTTATGAAAAAAATAAAACTTTGAAGTTTATTCAACGGCGAATGAAACTAGCCTATTCATTTTTCCCTAAGTCCTTTTGTTAGCTCAATATTTTTTTGTTGAAAATGACCTATTTTTCGGGCCGCAAAAGAGTACTACCCCCTTAAGGAGGGAAATACATGTAACGACCTTAAAAAATAATGTTTTTTAGGATTTTTTTTTGATTAATGAAACAAGTTACAATGCTAAGATTTCTTTTATTCTATGTGACATACAATCAGCTACACTTATGAATTTTTTTAACTTTTTGTGACCTCTGGGTGATCTTGGACCCAATTTTAATTGATGTCGCGTCCGCCTTGCCCGGTCGTATAGCGGGAATTCCTGGATCTGGAAAAAAAATTTTTTTTGACTTTTAGTCACTGAACATGATTTTTGGATGTATTTTGTTCTATATGAATCTTTAAAACTACAAAAAAAAACGAATATTTATCATTTTAACACATTGTGAAAAAAAAGGTCAAATTTTCATCATTTTTATTTAATTTAAACACCCCTAAAAATAATTTAGTGTTAATATTATTGTTATATTAAAGGTTCATATAGAATAAAATTCTATTTTCTTTCAAGCACACAAAGTTTCAACTCATTTGTATGAAAATTTCTCGACTTATCACACCCGCCATTTATAAAAATACCAATTCGAGAAAAACTCATTTAAATTCGCCGGTTAGCCAAAGCGGCTACCGAGACGCAAGTAGAAAAATGCCTTTTTCTCGGTAAATAGATTTCTGATCGGTTAGATATTTTGCTGGATAAATCTTCGATGTATAAGCAATTAATTTATTTAAAAAAAATCGAAAATTTTTTTTTTACATGTATTATCCCCCTTAAAGTCGCCGGTTAGCCAAAGCGGCTACCGAGGCACAGGTAGAAAAATGCCTTTTTCTCGGTAAATACACTTCTGATTGGTTAGATATTTTGCTGGATAAATCTTCGATGTATAAGCAATTAATTTATGTAAAAAAAAATCGAAAAAAAAATTTTTTTACATGTATTTCCCCCCTTAAAATACGCTTTACATTACAATACGCTTTTATGTAGTTATTACATATAATGTAATATTATTATTATTATGATTATATATTATTATTATTATTTATTTTTCGATATATAGCTCCACCAAGCAAACAAGTCCATCGGAAAATATGCGAACTAATTTTAAAAATTCGTGGCGGTAAAAGTTTAAGCCAATAAAAACAATTTCTGCCGCCGTTGTACATTCCGTAACAAAAGTAAAAGTAGCTAGCAAACTGACAGATTATCGCGTGTTTGTTTTTCTTAATTTTCTCTGCTGTTGCTCATCATTATAAAAAAAATCAGAAATTTGAAATAAGGTAGGCATATATTTTATAGATAATTTAAAGTATTTTTAAAATGAAATTATCGCATAACCTCAAAATATATATTTTATATGTCAAAGTACTATTGACACTGAGTGTACCTCTAGAATACAGAGACAACAAACCACGGCCTACCCACGAGACTTGTTTGCTTGGCTTGACTATATTTAGAAAATTATAAATATTTTAGATTTATGTATTATTTTATTTACAAATAGATTTTGATCCCGTTTATAAACTTACAAAAATAATTTCTTTAATAATTTGACATGTTACGATTAAATAATGAATATTGAAATATTATCTGTATTTTCTAATAAATGAAAGAAAGAAATAAATGAATAAAAGAACATTGTTTATTATTTGCTTTATACACATTTAAACATTTATACAATTGTTTATCGAAATATAGTGTGTTATTGAAATGTATATAGACCAGGTTTTTCTTCTAAATCAACAATCGAATCGCTCTGTTCTGTTAAATCATAAAACAAACATTAATAAATAAAAGATAAAATATTGTTCTTGCAATTGGTTTGGTAATGGAATATATGTTTGCGTTTAAATGTGTTTATATCAAATTTTATTTCAAAAATAATTGTTTCATATTTTAAACATATTTTCCAATTAAGCCCGTTCGCCACGTCAAGGCACCAATTATGAGCGGGTCATGCGCATGCTGTTAGTAAATATATATAAAGACTGGTACTACATACTCGTTCGGTTTTAACTAATACGGATTTTAACATAATTGTCATAAGACCAAAGCTAAATAAATGAACTAAAACATTTTATACCCGGGTTTGCACTACCAGTCATAATTATTAGTACGTAACTGAAACTACACTAATATAATTAATATGTTAGTAACTGTTATTTTAAAATCAATTTTAAATACAATTTTAGCTAATACCTGGCTCTGACACATTAAACAATTGAGCTAATACAATGAAAAATCGATCTTAAAACAACAGTGTTACTAAGGTATGGTTAAAAATATTGAAAAATTATACCTGATTCCGTGTAATCTTGCTATTATTCTGTAACTATAAGAATATCAATAAAAATCATTACTTAATTCCAGCTGCTATAAATAAAAGCCAATCCTTGCTCCCACCAAGATGGTTGATCTCGTCATTATCATCTTCTTCTTCTTCTTCTTCTTCTTCTTCTTCTTCTTCTAATAGCAACTATCTTGTGTTCAATCTTTCTTTGACTAAATTCAAGAAGTGTGATACACCGCAGGCACTTTACAAAAATCTTTTTAACGAGATAATTCGGACATTTCAAAATGGTGGTCAAGATTATAACGATCAAACAGCGACAACAACAACATCTACAACAACAATTATTTATACAGATGGCTCAAAGCTATCACAGAACGATAAGGTCGCATACGGTATTTACGACTCGTCAAAGAATGATCAGAAATCACACCAGTTACCTGAAATCTGTTCAATTTACTCTGCTGAATTAATAGCGATCTTTCTTGCTATTAGAAACTTTTATAAAAACATAAATAACAGTTCAAAACAGTTATGACTGTTTTATACAAGGTTATGATTGTTTTTTTACAAGATTATGACTCTTTCTTACAAGATTATGACTGTTTTTTTACAAGATTATGGCTGTTTTTTACAAGGTTATGACTGTTTCTTACAAGATAATAACTGTTTTTTTACAAGATTGTGGCTGTTTTTTACAAGGTTATGAGAATGACTGACGTTTTATTGTACCATATGGCAATATAACCCTCACACGTGTCAATAATGAAAAGAAAATGTAGTTTGAATTTTTCGTCTGATATTAATATAATATTAACTAAAACAACATTATCTTATGTATTTTTATTCCTCCTTCAAAGGCGCATATTCTGATTAGATCTTAACACATTACACATTATATGTGTATGTAAATTTATATTTATCAAATGCGAGTATAATATCACTAGTAAGATTTCGTAATATGTTTTGTATGGTTAGAATAGTTAAGTTATGATATTTTTCAAATTATAATAATTTTTACAAGTAACATATTATTGAAATTCAGGTCAGTTTTATGACAGAGATTTAAATAAGTTCTATTTTAGCTCAACCGACTGAATATATATATAAAAAATAATTTATCGATCGTCGGTAAAATGAATCAATAATATTAAAGAACATCTCTATTTTGCATGTCTCGGAGAGACACCACACACAAAATATATGAGAAACAATACACACTTATACGCAATTAACCCGTATTACAGCACGCAATTTACCTTCCAGGTAACTGCAGGGTTTGCAAGCCTGTCTAACGGATACCTAGGCAAACTACTCTCCCTAAGTCAGAGCACCATCGAATACAAATTAATATTACAAGTGTATAGAACTCAAAAATTATTGATTACAAGATTATGGCTGTTTTTTACAAAGTTATGAATGTTTTTTTACAAGTTTATGACTGTATTTTTACAAGATTATGACTGTTTCTTACAAGATTATGACTGTATTTTTACAAGATTATGGCTGTTTTTTACAAAGTTATGACTGTTTTTTTACAAGTTTATGACTGTATTTTTACAAGATTATGGCTGTTTTTTTACAAGGTTATGACTGTTTCGTACAAGATTATAACTGTTTTTTTACAAGATTATGGCTGTTTTTCACAAGGTTATGAGAATGACTGACGTTTTATTGCACCATATGGCAATATAACCCTCACAAGTGTCAATAATGAAAAGAAAATGTAGTTTGAATTTTTCGTCTGATATTAATATAAAATTAACTAAAACAACATTATCTTATGTAACTTTTTATTCTGATAGATCTTTAGATCTATTCTGATTAGATTTATTCTGATTAGATCTTTCTGTTTGATGGACATTATATGTGTATGTAACTTTATATTTATCAAATATAACATCACTAGTAAGATTACGTAATATGTTTTGTATGGTTAAGTTATGATATTTTTCATAATATTATAATAATTTTTACAAGTAACATATTATTGAAATTCAGGTCAGTTTTATGACAGAGATTTAAATAAGTTCTATTTTAGCTCAACCGACTGAATATATATATATATATATATATATATATATATATATATATATATATATATATTATATATACAGAGTGGCCCAATGAAAACAGTAAATGCAAATTTTGGCCACATAACATCATTTTTGCGAAAAACGCTCGAACAAGTCAATTTTAGTATGAAGGGGGATATCTGAATCGATTAGTACTATTTTCCTAACATCAACCCTAAGAGGAGGAGGGATTGCACCCCAAAAATTTTAAATGGGAAGGGGTGTTAAAAATGACACCGTTTTACAGGCCTTTCAATTCGATTTTCAAAAGTATTTTTATTTTTCAAATCCGATCATTAGTGCCAGAGAAAAATCGTTTAGAACAAAGT
Organism: Clivina fossor; assembly: GCA_963966155.1. Classification (NCBI taxonomy): domain Eukaryota; kingdom Metazoa; phylum Arthropoda; class Insecta; order Coleoptera; family Carabidae; genus Clivina; species Clivina fossor. Next base: position 151,830 of record CAWYQG010000367.1, on the reverse strand, counting down.
TTATTAAGTGTTAAAAAGTACAGACAAGTAGGCTTAAACAATTGACAATCAATTAAGTTTAAGTGTAGTAAGTGTTCAGAGGAACAAACAGAAACTAAAATATCACTTTAGTAAGTGTTCGAAATGACTACCACCAACTTCCATACAGGTTTTGCTTAAAATGTAGTCGTACGTTCTGCAACATTTGTGGTGTAATCTGACGGCATTCACGTACAATACGTTGTCGTAAATCTTCTAAAGATTCGGGTAGCGTAGCATAAATTTTGGACTTCAAATAACCCCACAAAAAGAAATCTAAAGGTGATAGATCCGGCGATCTTGGTGGCCATTCGATAGCACCTCTTCGTCCAATTCATCTCCCAGGAAACCGACGGTCCAAGAACTGCCTAACAGTCAATGCAAAATGAGGAGGAGCTCCGTCTTGTTGGTATATCAACTCATCTTCTAAGTAACGTTCATCATTTTCCATTATGTCAGTTAAAACTGGATCGATGTGATCCTCTAACAATGATAAGTACATCTCTTCGGTCAGATTATCGGGGAGAAAAAAAGGTCCGACAAGATGGTCACCATAAATACCTCCCCAAACGTTTAATTTTTCAGGTTTTTGTGTATGTACTTCATGGAATTGCCTGGGATTATTGTCTGACCAATAACGACAATTATGGCGGTTGACTGTACCATTCACAAAGAAAGAACATTCGTCGGAAAAACAGATGTTAAACAAAAAATTGGGATTATTTATTGTTCGATCACTCAGAATTTCACAAAACTGCAAACGGCGGTCGTAGTCATCTTTATTGAGTTCTTGTACCAATTTTATTTTATACGGATGGAATTTGTTTTTCTTTAAAATGCGCTGAACACTAGTCCGTGAAACTCCTGATACAACAGCAAGTTTTCGTGTACTCAATGAAGGATCCATCGTAACGTGACCCAGAACTGCTACTTCCATCGTTTCATTTTGTACTACATTTTGTGTATTATTTCGCTTTCTATTTGCTAAACTCCCCGTCTCCCGAAATTTTTTAACCAAATCGAGAACATAAGAACAATGGACATGTTTTCCTGCGTGTTCCCCATTAAACAATTCGGCCGTTCTTGTAGCCGATTCATCATTTTTAAAGAAAATCGTAATTATTTCCACTCTTTCCGCAATAGAGTAAACCATATTGTTTGTATTTTACCGTAATATGACACAGTTTAGATATTGAGAGACTCACAAAGTACTTGCTTATTACAAACAATTTATCAGATGCGTTTTTATTTCTACGGTCAATTGTTTAAGCCTACTTGTCTGTACTTTTTAACACTTAATAAACTTTGTTCTAAACGATTTTTCTCTGGAACTAATGATCGGATTTGAAAAATAAAAATACTTTTGAAAATCGAATTGAAAGGCCTTTAGAACGGTGTCATTTTTAACACCCCTTCCCATTTAAAATTTAAAAATAGGGCCACTCTGTATATATAAATATACACAGAGTGATATATACAGAGTGGCCCAATGAAAACAGTAAATGCAAATTTTGGCCACTTAACATCATTTTTGCGAAAAACGCTCGAACACGTCAATTTTAGTATGAAGGGGGATATCTGAATCGATTAGTACTATTTTCCTAACATCAACCCTAAGAGGAGGAGGGATTGCACCCTAAAAATTTTAAATGGAAAGGGGTATCAAAAATGATACCGTTCTAAAGGCCTTTCAATTCGATTTTCAAAAGTCTTTTTATTTTTCAAATCCGATCATTAGTTCCAGAGAAAAATCGTTTAGAACAAAGTTTATTAAGTGTTAAAAAGTACAGACAAGTAGGCTTAAACAATTGACCGTAGAAATAAAAACGCATCTGATAAATTGTTTGTAATAAGCAAGTACTTTGTGAGTCTCTCAATATCTAAACTGTGTCATATTACGGTAAAATACAAACAATATGGTTTACTCTATTGCGGAAAGAGTGGAAATAATTACGATTTTCTTTAAAAATGATGAATCGGCTACAAGAACGGCCGAATTGTTTAATGGGGAACACGCAGGAAAACATGTCCATTGTTCTTATGTTCTCGATTTGGTTAAAAAATTTCGGGAGACGAGGAGTGTAGCAAATAAAAAGCGAAATAATACACAAAATGTAGTACAAAATGAAACGATGGAAGTAGCAGTTCTGGGTCACGTTACGATGGATCCTTCATTGAGTACACGGAAACTTGCTGTTGTATCAGGAGTTTCACGGACTAGTGTTCAGCGCATTTTAAAGAAAAACAAATTCCATCCGTATAAAATAAAATTGGTACAAGAACTCAATGAAGATGACTACGACCGCCGTTTGCAGTTTTGTGAAATTCTGAGTGATCGAACAATAAATAATCCCAATTTCTTGTTTAAGATCTGTTTTTCCGACGAATGTTCTTTCTTTGTGAATGGTACAGTCAACCGCCATAATTGTCGTTATTGGTCAGACAATAATCCCAGGCAATTCCATGAAGTATATACACAAAAACCTGAAAAATTAAACGTATGGGGAGGTATTTATGGTGACCATCTTGTCGGACCTTTTTTTCTCCCCGATAATCTGACCGAAGAGATGTACTTATCATTGTTAGAGGATCACATCGATCCAGTTTTAACTGACATAATGGAAAATGATGAACGTTACTTAGAAGATGAGTTGATATTCCAACAAGACGGAGCTCCTCCTCATTTTGCATTGACTGTTAGGCAGTTCTTGGACCGTCGGTTTCCTGGGAGATGGATTGGACGAAGAGGTGCTATCGAATGGCCACCAAGATCGCTGGATCTATCACCTTTAGATTTCTTTTTGTGGGGTTATTTGAAGTCCAAAATTTATGCTACGCTACCCGAATCTTTAGAAGATTTACGACAACGTATTGTACGTGAATGCCGTCAGATTACACCACAAATGTTGCAGAACGTACGACTACATTTTGAGCAAAACCTGTATCATTGTATGAAAGTTGGTGGTAGTCATTTCGAACACTTACTAAAGTGATATTTTAGTTTCTGTTTGTTCCTCTGAACACTTAGTACACTTAAACTTAATTGATCGTCAATTGTTTAAGCCTACTTGTCTGTACTTTTTAACACTTAATAAACTTTGTTCTAAACGATTTTTCTCTGGAACTAATGATCGGATTTGAAAAATAAAAATACTTTTGAAAATCGAATTGAAAGGCCTTTAGAACGGTGTCATTTTTAACACCCCTTCCCATTTAAAATTTTTAGGGTGCAATCCCTCCTCCTCTTAAGGTTGATGTTAGGAAAATAGTACTAATCGATTCAGATATCCCCCTTCATACTAAAATTGACTTGTTCAAGCATTTTTCGCAAAAATGATGTTAAGTGGCCAAAATTTGCATTTACTGTTTTCATTGGGCCACTCTGTATATAAATAATTTATCGATCGTCGGTAAAATGAATCAATAATATTAAAGAACATCTCTATTTTGCATGTCTCGGAGAGACACCACACACAAAATATATGAGAAGCAATACACACTTATAAGCAATTAACCCGTATTACAGCACATAATTTACCTTCCAGGTAACTGCAGGGTTTGCAAGCCTGTCTAACGGATACCTAGGCAAACTACTGTCCCTAAGTCAGAGCACCATCGAATACAAATTAATATTATAAGTGTATAGAACTCAAATATTATTGATTTTATTGATTTTCTCTATTTATTTATAATTTTTTTTTTAAGTGCAATTTTTGAATGAGCTATAAGATATACGATGCCTTTAGTGAATTCAAATTAATGATTCAATTTAAAAAATTGCAAAATTATCACAGATACCTGAAATATTTGACTTTGACTCTTGAAAAAATTAAAAAAAATTTCACGCAGAACATAAAAAAAATTGAAAATAGAACTTACCGTTTTGGGTGCTGTTTTAACATTTGACAGCCACTGGAAATTCGGCTGGGGAATGACAAACTGAAATAAAAATAAAAAGAAAATAATATTTATAACTCGCCATCAGAGCCGTATTTACGCGCAGGCGCATGAGGCGCAAGCTGGGGCCTCGTGGCTAAGGGGCCTTAGATTTCAAATCAGATATCAGTCACTGAAATCAATTTGAAAATTATTTTAATTTCTAGTTTCCAGTTTTGAATTTACGAGTAAATTATATTTCAATACGTTTCTATTGTTGAAGTACTGGTGTTGTCATTGTCAATAAGATTATATAAACCTGCATATTAAGTAGGATGGTTATCTGACTATTGTAACAAAAGTGACTATTTTCTCTCTACCCGCTAATTGCTATTGCTACTTGTTTTCCATGAATTTATGCAATATCAGGTGGGAGTGCGTTATATTTCCATGGCCCTGAAAATGCTTGTGCTGCAGCTGGCAGTGTGCATTGTGCGCGCATTTTTAATTTCGGAATTTTCTTTGCGTTGATATACGACTATTCGATATAAGTTTTTATTTTTATAGTGTAGTGCTGTTATAACATAAAGTAAGTATACCTTTATATATGTAAGATATAATATTAATTTAGTAATAGTACAAAAAATAAAGAGCTAGTTATCGATGCTATATATTTTTCAATAATTGTGGATTCTTCACCCGATATAGGTAAGTCATATCGATCAATTGATTTTAATTATACGGTATGTTAATAAAAAATGTGAAATTAAAGAAAGGTTTTTTGGATTTCTTCCTATAGAGCGTCATACTGCAGAATATTTAGCAAACATAATTGTAAATAAATTAACCGCGTTAACAATTAATATAAATAAATGCAGAGGCCAAAGTTACGACAATGCGGCCGGCCAATATGTCCGGAAAATACTCGGGAATGCAAACTCGAATTAAGGTACATAGTCCGACTGCATTTTTTATACCTTGCGCTGCCCAATCATTAAATTTAGTCGGGAATTACGAAACAGTCTTGTTCTACTGCTGTAAGGTATTTTGATTTTGTTGCAAAAATTTATAATTTTTTTTCTGCCTCCACAAGACAATGGAACTTATTAAGTAAAGCTACAGAAAATTTAGTCAGTGTGAAACGTATCAGTGACACTAGATGGTCTGCCAGAGCTGATGCCGTATCAGCTATAAAACAAGATTAGAAGTATATGGGTAAACCCATATATAGACCACTTTGACATTATCATTTGATAAGTAATAGGAATAAAAAAAAATTCACCAAAAGTTGGCAACAATGTATTTTGCTAATATATAATATTATAGGCGCTAAGGGTATCTTCTGTAAAAATTTCATTAAAATCCAATAAATAATGCGAGCACAACAAATTTTTAGAATATTATTAATTTTTTTTTTCGGAAAGTTGGCAACATCGTATTTTAATAAAATTATAATTTACGTGGGCACTAGGAGAAACTTTTCTGAAAATTTGATCAAAATCGGAAAAATAATGCAGCCACAATGAAATTTTTAAAATTGTAGTAATTTTTTTGACTTGCAAATAATGCCTACAATGTACTCGGATGTTTTATTCCCCTCGCTACGCTCGTGGACTAAAGAACATCCTCGTACATTATAGGTGCCATTATTTGCTCGTTAAATAATATACTATTATTTAATGAGTAATTTAATAATAAATTCTAAAAAAAATTCAAAATAGGTTAAATAATAATAACACAATTTATCAATCAAAAAATTGTTTGATTTCAAAATCAGTTAATCATATAATTCTAGCATTCAATACAAAATAATTCTATAATAGAAATAATATATTGATATAATAATAAAAACTTTTACTAAAGCTATTTATTGTGTAGAGATAATAGATCAATATATGATTTACTTCATATAAAGTAATAGTAATAAATGTCATTTGTTTTCAGAATCAAAAAAAAAGTCTGATTTTATATATCACTTTTGTGGTTACTTTCTATAATATGATTTGTACAGACAATTTAAACGAATGTATTTATCAAATTAATGTTTATAACTAAATTGTTTACGTAAATCACACATTATAGGCTTTTCATATCTGTAATATGGCGTATTTAATTTAATAAATAGTAGACTATTAGCAATAGCTATTAGCTATTTCGCTAAATCATTAATTTGATTTTAAACAGATGTTAAGTCGCATAAATGTTAGCTAAGAATAAGTTATATATATTACATATTATAATAGATATTTATTCACTTATCATTATTTTATACAGTTTCCTAACTATATCTAATTGTTTAAAATTAATTTTGCTATAGAACTATAACTATATTGTAAAAAACTATATTGTAAAAAACTATATTGTAAAAAACTATATTGTAAAAAACTATATTGTAAAAAAAAATTATGTACATAATATTTAAATTTTAGAACTTTTATCACTGATAATAAACATAGAAAAATTAATCTAATTCGTAAATACAACGACTTCATTTCTGTACCTTATGAAATGAACTTAGAAGCAAAAATACAACTTGGAAGAACTTTAGCTGAAAATTCAAGAGCCAAAACGGCGCGGCGTGGCGTGTGTTTAGGAAAACTTATATTTTTAGATGATTATTTTCATCTACCTCAATATGTCTACAATATTCAGTTATATAAAACTTTACTCGACGATTTTCTTGATTCAAATATAAATAATTTTGGTATAATAATAGATATGCCTATTAAATATCCAGTGTCTGGTAATCAACTATTTCAAGTAAGTATAATTTTATTAATTTTTGTTTTAATTTAATGTAAGTGTAAGTATCTGTCGATAGAAATTATTGTAAGTGGTATTAAAAGAATTTTAATTTATTTTCTGTATTTTCGTAAAAGATATTTTTGATTAGTCTTATGCAATGAACTATAAAATCGTTCTAAAAATACTTAAACTGTAGGAGTTAAAATATTTCTATAGTTGCATAGTTTCACACTAACTTTTTAGTAAAAATATTCTCAAATTATTTTAAAACTGACTATTTCAATTTTTATTTCACTGTATTCTTAATTTTTGTGTATAATTGTAATGAGAAGAATATATTTAACTTATAGAATTATATTATCTACAGTGTGTCCGCGTAAGTTGGTTACATATGGAAAACTTTGTTATTATTAATTTTATGAAAAAAAAAGTTATTCTTCATAAAAAGTTCGGCTTGTTCTCAAATTCAAAATTCAACCATCAGATATTAAATTATATCAGTCGTATACGAAATGTGTCAAAAAATATCATTTTTGTTCAACAGTAAAATACCTTCATTTTTGACCATATCGAAAATTTTTAATAAGAAAAGATGTTATGGATTAAAAATAATTTTTAAATATTCAATATTGTTTATTTACAATCAAAAAATATTAAATGTAATGTATTATGTGCTTTGCGTGAGCGAAAGTTTCCAAGTAGTAGGAATAAAAGAGCATGTATGAGAGGAATTATGAATGTGGATGAGACAAAAGTTGCTTGTTTGGATAGGAATGTTTGGAGGCGACTGATTTCGGAATGATGAAAAGAGTTTGTGCCACACCCTTTTGGGTACATGGCGTGATTGTGTATGTATGTACGTATTAATTTTCAAACTTAAACTTTCAATGTTATCGCAGAGAAAATGTAAAAATAATATTTTTTAATTGTAAATAAACAATATTATTTTTAATCCATAACATCTTTTCTTATTAAAAATTTTCGATATGGTCAAAAATAAAGGCACTTTACTCTTGAACAAACATGATATTTTTTGACACACCTCATATACGACTGATATAATTTAATATCTGATGGTTGAATTTTGAATTTGAGAACATGCAGAACTTTTTATGAAAAATAACTTTTTTTCATAAAATCAATAATAACAAAGTTTTCCATATGTAGCCAACCTACGCGGATACACTGTAGAACTATACTTGTAATATAGCCAGATTTTAATAACTTTGAACAAATAGTAATCCCTCTATATACATATATACATTATGTACCCAAAAGAGTGTGGCACAAACTCTTTCCACTATCCCGAAATCAGTTTTCTCAAAACATCCCTCTATCCAGACAAGCAACTTTAGTTTCATACCTCCTATACATGCTCTTCTATTCCTACTACTTAGAAACATTTGCTCAAGCAACACACTGTACGCAAATTAATTTAAAGCGATTGAATATATTTTTTTTTTAATTTAATATTTAAGTAATAATCAATCACCTTACTTGAGTTCCACTAAAAAATTTTAAAACATTCGGAAATCAGTTTCAGTTTTGACACTTGATATATGTTTTTGTTTAATTTTATAGTGTGTTTTATGAGAAAATAGCAACTGGAATTTTTCAAAATGCAAAACACTGGAAGAATCTGCAACTAGAGTCCGATGTGGCTGTATTTCTTTAGGATATTTTTCTTAAGTATTTTTTTGAAAATTCACAGATAAAATAGTTTTTTTAACAAAAGCAAAACAATATAATTTAAAATGGAAATATTTACGTGACATTTTTTTAAAAATTTAGTAATCATTTTCTTAACTATGTTTGTCTGTAGTTTTTTTTTGTTAAAAAGTTTGTAAATAAATTATTAAGATTCTACAAAAAAGTAGAAATTAATTTTGCGTAAATAAATACAAAAAAAAATCGCTCAGTTTTTATTTTCTATTATGAAATGATTAATTGCAATAAAGTTTTATTTTTATTATAGCAAACAATAATTTATAAATTTGTTTTTATAAACAAAAAAATTAACCTAGTAAAAAAAATCTTTCAGAACTTATTGTATTAAAATAAAACGGTTTTATGTTATAGTTCTGCATTAATATTTATTAAGAATCGACGTTTTGGCAAAGTCAATGTCCGTCTTCATCAGGAAAAAATGATACAAATGACATCTACAGTAAATAACAGAACATAGAAACACAATAAGTTACTAGATCATAAAATTTATAAATTTTTAATTTATCATTTTTTAATTTAATTTATACAAATGCAAGTAAATTTTTTGTAACTATTAAAGTAAGTAATTATATTAATTAACGTTCTATAAAATACATAATTAAAATTATCAACTTTGCAGGATATTATTAAATCATTCTTTACGTTAACCAATATATTTGAAAGTATCTCACATAAATGATATACTTAGTAAAAATACTTAAATGTGACCCGGAACGAAATATTAACTTACAAGTATCCTATTTTAAACTCATTTTATTTTGTTCCGGTCGAACGTACAACAACAACAACACTGTTGTTATCAACAATAACAACATAAAAAACGAGTATTGCACCAATTGTGCAACAATTTGATACAGTAAACTATATTTTTACAAGACACCAAAGAACAATCACCAACTGAAATTACGCCGACGCAGTTGCCTACTATCACAGAACAAACGGCAGATTATAAAACAAATGATGAAATTGTCGGAAATGGAGGTTAGTTTTAGTGCAAATTATCAAGTTTGTCTTGCAAGAGTTACCTGCCCAAGTCTCATACAACCTACCCTATATTTATGTCGAAATTAGTGTTATGTTTGGTAAAATTTTCTTCAAATGTATCCAAATGTATCAAAATGTATTCAAATGTATCCCCAAATGTATCAAAATGTATCATTTTGATACTTTTTACGTTTGCCCAGTGGATCAGTTCGATGCGTAGTTGGAGTGGTAGATGATTGAGAGAGTGGCTTGCGTAAGCAAAAGTTTCCAAGTAGTAGGAATAAAAGAGCATGTATGAGAAAGAAATTATGAATGTGGATGAAACGAAAGTTGCTTTTGCCGGATAGGAATGTTTGGAGGCGACTGATTACGGGATGATAAAAAGAGTTTGTGCCACACCCTTTGGGTACATGGCGTGATTGTGTATGTATGTATGTATGTATATAAAACGAAAATCGCATATTTGAGCTGTTTCTTAATAAGTTAGCAAATAGTTTGGTTCCGAATCTAGTTATGCTAAAACATAACACTAATTTAGAGATAAATATAGGGTAATTAGAATGAAGCTCAATTTATGAAAAGTATTAGAATTTACAGTTAAATATGCATACACTGTAAAAAATACACTGTAATAAAAAATTTTCAAAAATTGATTCATTTTCTGTTTTATTTCAGATGTGAATTCGGCTGGATTTTGGTCAATAACATTATTATCATTAGGAATCTTTTCAGTATTATTAGCATTTTCAGTACTCTTTCGACGATTTCAAAAATCGAAAGTAATACAAAGTTTTCAAACTGTTCAATACGCTAAATATTTCGATAAACATACTTTATAGACCGAGAGCCCGTGACTGCCAGACCTTCCTTATTTTATAAAAGCTGAAAGTTTCTCAGCGCATGCTCCCAACACAGGTAGGAACGATAAGCTACTTACGAAGTTTGGATCATCGAGGCTTTGGCAGGTAACAGGTTGCAAAGGTGTATAAAATGCCAACGTAAATTTGTCAAATAATAAAGCGTAATTTTCATATATTTTCTTCAGAATAATATTAGAAATTACGTCATCCATTGCCAGACACTTAATATCGCGGCAACCCCTTGCCAGACACCCTTAAACTTCAATTTTATTGAAAATTTTAAAAAACGTTTTAGAATTTTCAATAATTTTTCCTGCCAAACCAGAATGAGGTAGAGAAAAAAGTTACTTAGCTATTATGTAGCTAAATTTTTTATCTATTTTACTGAATTTTTTCAGATTTTTTTGAGCAAATTTTGAAAAAAATCTTATTTTAAAAAAATCGCAAGGGTACCTGCACCCTTGATAAATTTTAAAAAAATTACTTTTTTATTTTTTCTACTAAACAATGCATCCTAGAATAATGGTTTCTTTACTCAATTATAGTACTCATTATTCCGCATTTTCCATACCATGCTTATTTTCCTATACCTCATAGTTTTTGAGAAAAAAAATAAAAACCAAAAAATCAAAAAAAAAAATTCTAGTGCCCAAACGGCACATGCTAGAAAATTAAAACTAAAACCAAATTATAGAACTTTTTATTGTCTATCAAAAAGTATTCTAAGTATTTCTCCGAATTTAACTCGAGAAAGGAGTATATCGCAAAAATTTAAGTTGGCATTTTATACACCTTTGCAACCTGTTACCTGCCAAAGCCACGATGACCCAAACTTCGTAAGTAGCTTATCGTTCCTACCTGCGTTGGGAGCATGCGCTGAGAAACTTTCAGCTTTTATAAAATAAGGAAGGTCTGGCAGTCACGGGCTCTTAGACTATTAGAATAAATTCGGAATAATAAAATAAGATGTTTCTTTATTAAATCCTTTTATATTCCCAAAGTCCAAACTTGAAATTGGTTTAAATCGAAATTTATTGATTTTAAATTTTTCAACATTTCGAAAAAACTTACTGAAACTGACACTTTTATATTATACCATTATGCCATTACAAACGTTGTAACCAAAAAAGCTAAATATTTTAAAATTTTTAATTAAATTACTTTAGTCTTATAAATTATTAAAAATTCCTGCCAAACCAAAATGTGTTAGAAAAAAAAGTTACTTAGATATTATGTAGCTAATTTTTTTCTCTAATTTACTGAATTTTTTCAGATTTTTTTGAGCAAATTTTGAAAAAAGTCTTATTTTGAAAAAATCCCAAGGGTATCAAATTTTCAAAAATTCAGTTTTTAATTTTTTCTACTAAACGATGCATCCTGAAATAATGGTTTACTGGCTAAATTATAGTACTCATTATTCCGCATTTTCCCATATCATGCTTATTTTTCTACACCTCATAGTCTTTGAGAAAGAAAAATAAAAACCAAAAAATTAAAAAAAAATTCTAGCGCCCAAACGGCACATGCTAGCAAATTAAAACTTAAAGCAAATTATAGAACTTTTTATTTTCTATCAAAAAGTATTCTAAGTATTTCTCCGAATTTAATTCGAGAAAGTAGTATATCGCAAATTATCGATAATACTACTACACTGTTAAAAATCCCACCCGTTAATCAATTCAGTACTCACTTTTTCATATAATCCTTCAAATAGAGCGTATACGATTTCTTATCACCGAACCGATGATTTAGCACCACATCCACTCCAGTTTCGACGGAGTCATCCGTACCCTCATCCGCCTCCTCCGCTGACGGATTAAATCCGGCGATTTCTATGTTGCCATGTTTTCGTTGAACTAGTTTGCAAGTCACTTCGTAGCTAGAGTACTTCATCGATTAGCTTCATTTTATACGAATCGGAAAACATCTCGTCACCTCATCTGGGAAAAACAGATTCCGATGAAAATTTAACAAATACGATTTACAATATTAAAACATTTGGAGAAAAAACCGTAAAAGATTTGTGTTTAAAACATTGTCTATCTTTGATTTTCCATTCTTAATTCTGTTAGCAGCGAAAAATACTGATTAAAAAAAACCCCCGAAGAAAAAAAACCACTTCCTTAAATTTTCCTACACCGCGCATTGTATAATCCTAGGATTTAAGCGTAATTGTAAGGATTTGACATGATTTTTCGTTGATTTTACACGATTTTAAGTAAAATTGTAAAAATTTTCTATGATTTTATGCGAAATTGTAAGGATTTTATATGATTTTAAGTGAAATTGTAAGAATATTACTTGATTTTTCGTTGATTTTACATTATTTTAAGTGAGATTCTAAGAATTTCACATGATTTTAAGCGAATTTATAAGGATTTTATATGATTTCAAGTGAAATGTTAAGGATTTCATATTATTTTAAGGACGATTATAAGAATTTCACATGATTTTAAGTGAAATTGTAAGAATTTTATATGATTTTAAGTGAAATTGTAAGAATTTTACATGATTTTAAGTGAAATTGTAAGCATTTTATATGATTTTGAGCGAGATTGTAAAGATTCTACATAATTTCTCGTTGATTTTACATGATTTTAAGAACGATTATAAGAATTTCACATGATTTTAAGCTCAATTATAAGGATTTTACATGATTTTAAGAACGATTATAACAATTTCACATGATTTTAAGCTCAATTATAAGGATTTTACATGATTTTAAGAACGATTATAAAAATTTCACATGATTTTAAGCTCAATTATAAGGATTTCACATGATTTTAAGTGCGATTGTAAAGATTTTATATGATTTTAAGCGCGATTGTAAGGTTTTTATATGATTTTAATAAATTTGTACACCAGATTTTACAAATTTATTAAAATCCTAGCAAAATCATGGTAAATTCCTTAAAATCATAGCTAAAATCTGCAAAAATCATTAACTGTTTGTAAATATTTACGTGTATAGTTACTTTTAAATATATTTTTGAAAAAGAATTAAAAAACATATTAAATAATTTGTATACAAGATTTATTTAATTAATTAAAAATCTCGAATAAAATCAACCGAGAAAATCACAATAAAATCTTTACAATATTATTTAAAATCCATAAAATCATGTAAAATTGCTTACAATCTCGCTTAAAATCATGTAAAATCTTTACAATCTCGCTTAAAATCAAGTAATATCCTTACAATCTCGCTTAATATCATGTAAAATCCTCACAATTTCACTTACAATCATATAAAATCTTTACAATCATACTTAAAATCATATAAAATCTTTACAATCACGCTTAAAAATCAAGTAATAACTTTACAATTTCCCTTAAAATCATGTAAAATCCAAACAATCTCACTTAAAATCATATATAATCTTTACAATCACGCTTAAAAATCAAGTAATAACCTCACAATCTCGCTGTCAAAATCACTGCTAAAATCGCTTACAATCTTCCTTAAAATCCTAGGATTGTACAAAATTTACGAGAGTGGTTTTGCTCCTCGATAAAAACCATCTATCTTTAGTTCTTTACTGATAATATTCAAATTTTTCCGGTTTCCAAATCTGTCTTTTGACAGCTCCAAATATATTCATCGTAATTTCTCGTAATTACGACAACAGCTACAGGAAAAATTACGATTAACAATGCTAAAACATTGATAAAACAAAAAACCATAAATTATTAGTATAAATAAACATTGTCTATATTGTATTGAAAATATTCCGTTTTTTTTTTCCTCCAATCTGTTATGAATTATGACAGCTTCCAACTTTCATCAATTATTTCTACCAATCCGCAAACAGCCAGAGCAAAAATATTACATAGAATCGTTAAAGCAATAATCCTAGTTTGATATTTACCAGTAATAATATCCTTGTAAATTCTCATTTTGGCGGATGATTGAGGATAATTTTTGCAAATTAAGACTGACACCGTCCTCTTTCAATCGAGGTTATGGCCGGAAAGAGAGACAGAGAATCATCTGAGCATGCGCATTATGCACTATTTAAAACAATAAAATTAAATAAATAATAAATTTATATTCCAATAATATAATAATATAATATTATAGTAATTGATAATTATATTATTATTAGTTTTATTTTTTTGTTGATTAGGTTGATAAAAATATAACAAGCAAGACCGGACGGTTGACAACTTAGATAAAATATTTTTTCAATTTCAATTGTTATTTTATTTGCGAAAAAAAATTCAATAATAGCTGTGTTTCTTTTAATATTTATATTATTTTAGTGTAACTTGTGAAAATAAAATTAATAAAACTATCCAATATGAAGTAGCTGTTGCCATCTAGCGATTTACAATTGAGTTAATTGAGAAATTTTACGTATAAAATGTATAAATTGAGTGATTATCTCAAAATTATATTAAAAATTGTTTAATCAATTAATAAACTATGCATAATTAAGTAATAATGTTTATAAAACTTTGTTTTATTAATTTTATTATTATATACTGCCATCTAGTAGCCAGCAAACAAACTAATTGAAAAATTTTACTTGTAAAATATATAAATTACGTGATTATCTCAAAAATTATATTAAAAATTGTTTAATCAATTAATAAACTATGCATAATTAAGTAATAATGTATATAAAACTTTGTTTTATTAATTTTATTACAATATACTGCCATCTAGTAATCTACAAACAAACTAATTGAGAAATTTTAGGTATAAAATATATAAATTAGGTGATTATTTTAAAATTATATTTAAAAATATTTAAATTGTTTGTTTAAATAACTATATATAATTGTTATGTAACTAAGTAATAATGTTTATAAAACTTAGTTTTATGAATTTTGCAAACTATGTACTGCCATCTAGCGACTTACAAAACAACTAATTAAGAAATTTTAAAGATAAAACATATAAATAACGTAATTATCTTAAAATTATATTAAAAATAATATAAATAATTATGTAACTAAGTAATAATGTTCATAAAATTGTATTTTATTAATTTTTTTAGTATATTTTTTAAACAATATTATAATAGTTTATGTAATTAAGTAATAAATGTTTGTAAAAGTGTGTTCCATTAATTTCGCTAACTAGATTAGCTAGTATAATAAATAATAGGTAACTTATATAATGTCTGGTTCCGATTAGAAAATTTAACTATAGTTTAACTGTTTCTTATAAAGTCATCTAGTATTTGTATTATGTTTTCAAGGGAATTTCTACCTAAAATATTGCATAAACAGGTAAACACAGTATAACTTTTGTGCGCCAGTTTACGTTCGGTGAATATAAATTTACTTAAAATCATATAAAATCACTTAAAATCATATAAAATCGCTTACAAACTCGCTTAAAATTATGTGAAATCTTTATAATCGTCCTTAAAATCATGTAAAATCAACAAAAAATCATATAGAATCTTTACAAACTTGCTTAAATCATATAAAATCGCTTACAAACTCGCTTAAAATCATGTGAGCCTCCTTATAATAATCCTTAAAATCAACGAAAAATCATCTAGATTTCTTACAACTTCACGTCAAATCATATAAAATCGCTTGCAAATATGACTGAATTTTATAACCAACAAATTACCACATGTTCCTCATCTACATATTGTAGCATTTAAGACGGTATGTTATCACATCAAAATTTATATTTTAGGACATAATAATTTTTTAAAACTGTTTTAAATGATAATAGTATAAATACCAGCTTTAAATAAAAAATAAAACAAATTAACCTATATGAAATTCTATGTATGTAGTTCAATTTTCTAAATAATTTTTTAATATGTATATGTATTATAATCTCAACAAACCATTATTGTAATCAATTTTAAAGATAAAGAAAATCTCTTCAAATAAAGCTATTTTAGTTTGTACGACATTAATCTATTATAATCTTACTTGTTCATTTATAATTTTACTCATACATATGTTTTTTTTTGTCTGTATTTATTTGTAGTTGGCCTGATGACGGTAAAACCATACCGAAACTAGTAGCCAGAACTCAAAAATAAAAATTCAAATATAAATTGAATATAACACAACACCTTTTTTTCGACTCCTTCTACATTTACTTTCTAAATTAAGATTTTTTAAATACATTGTTTATCGATATTTTTATGGTAAGAATTTTCGGTTTTTATATTTTAGTTTTTATTTATTTATCAATTGATTTTATGTTAAACCGAAACAAAAACCAAACCGACAAAATTTTGAAAACCGCAAACCAAACCTATTACATTTTTTTAGCGACGTGCAACCTTGTTTTTGAAGTAAATCACTTGTAAATTGAGATGGAAAAACGACTCGTTTTTCTGTGGTAAAAAGTATTTTTTTTTTAAATCATCAGCAATGATGAAATGTAAATAAATTAATGTCAATGTTTAAGAAAATGATCATTAATATTATTTTAGATACCTATTTATTTTCAAGTTACATAAACGTTTTATATTTTATAATAATGTAAATATGGTCCGATTACTTTATTAAAATATAAATATAATGATTTTTATAATATTCATATATTATTAGTACAGATCTACCTACATTTAAAAAATTTATATAAACGAAACCAATTTGAACCGGTGTGTGTCAAAAAAAGTAGTTCAACATTTTTTTTTTAATAATCAGTTCGGTTTCTGTTTTAGTTTCGTAAAAAATAGTAACGGTTTTTTTTTACATTTCAGTTAAGTTCGAGTCTCTAATTAATTTACATAATAATTAAGTTTTCGTTCGCAAAATAAAACAATGTTAAGCATAAACTTCTATAATTCTAAAAAAATAAATAACAAAAAGCTAAGTATTTTTTGTAAGTATTATATACAACATTTGTAGGCAGTAGCACTTGTTTTTCATTAATAGTTTTTCTGTTATTTGTTATTTCAAACTTAGAATCTAGGGCGAGCATTTGTGTAACTATTGTCGTTAGATTAGATTAAATTAGATTTTTAATTTTACTTCTGAATTTTAGGTTTCTATTGTAGAATGTTTGCCATATGTATGTATAAATTAAAATTGTAAACTTTCTCATAAATTCTTTTATTTAAATACTGTTGTTCATATTGTTTTTTTAAATCCGTTGTGGTCATCACAGAACCAACAGTCACACCAAAGTATTTAAACGAAATACTTTCTAACAGAGAAATTATTATATAACATATCATATTACGTTGAAAATTTACATATATGCCAATATGAATACTTCAGTAAAACATCACAATTATATGAAAAATTATAAAATTTTATTAAATCGTATCAAAAAACAATTGACACACATGTTACTAGTTTAAGCTTAATTTGGGCTTATCTATAATAATTTCAAAAAACCAAAATCAACAAAGAAACTTTTTTACATTGCTTATTTGATCTTTTTTGATTTAAAAAAAATACGTATCGCACACACCTTTTTTATACAACTTCATTGTTTAAAATATCTTTGAAGGGTAAATATAACCAAAACAATCTTTGTGAGCGTCCTGAATAATTGTTAATAATAATATCAAAATTATCATTAAACGACGCGGTAAGCACATATTTTTCTACAAGTGTTAAAAAATTATAGGTACTTTATATCCGTGTAAATTGTAAATTATAAATAAATAATAGATAACTGTTTATAGCAGCCCTGTCCACTAATTTTATTTTACCAATTTATATTTTACTCTAAAAAGTGGATTTAATACATATATTTTTCAAATTTATTCTCCGTAAGCCCAAAAAAAATTCTAAAAAATTGCTAATTTAACGGCAAAGATTCGGCGTATTTCGTATAAAAGTATAAAGTATAAACTTTTTTATAAACTCATCTATTTCAACTGCTATATAATTTTAGAACACAATATTTAGAATATATTACTATTTTAGATCAATGTATAATGTAAGACGATTAAAATAAAGAAATTCGATTAGAATGGACAGCCACATTGATATAAAATCATAAAAATAAATGAGAAATTGCAGCACGTCAATATTCTTAAATAAACAGATATTTTGTATAATTTACCTGATCAGCATAGAGTCCATCACCGATTACAGCTACACGAACATTAGCTCTTGTTAACTATTAAACTGGAAACGACCACCCACCTATGATTGTATCTCTGGATCGTAAACTTCAGTATAGAATTTATCTTGGAATATAGAATTCAAACAGTTCCAGCTGTCACATTCGCCGACTGCATAGACGAGATTGTTGAATGCTGCTAGGAACCAATTTGATACCGACCTAAACACAACATGAAACATCATCTCTATACTAGCATTTTATGAGAATTTTGCGTGGAAATGTTCAAAATATAAATATTTGTTTTACGTTTTTTGCAGACATATTTAAAACTTGCACATGTTATAAATATAAAGAATAAGATAATTGTTAAAGTATGATCGAATATGCGCTCTATGTTATCGAACTATGTACTATGTTGCCGACTGTATTATCGATTATTTTTCGGACGAGTCCGTATTCGTTCGTGACTGTAATGCGCGGGCAAATCTACCATCTTGGGTTTAGTC
Source organism: Clivina fossor (assembly GCA_963966155.1). Classification (NCBI taxonomy): domain Eukaryota; kingdom Metazoa; phylum Arthropoda; class Insecta; order Coleoptera; family Carabidae; genus Clivina; species Clivina fossor. The sequence goes on along the minus strand of CAWYQG010000367.1, from coordinate 133,105 downwards.
TGTAACTAGTAGCCATTCTGTATAGATGTGTGTATTTACTGATATATTCAAACTTTATAATAAACCATTTATTATACACAAATTATTAAGTTTCTTTTGTTACCACAATTTCCTGACAATAATAAATTGCTATAATGTAAATTTAAATAAAAATAATGCAAAAGTTAAGTGTCACAGTTATAATGTATTTATTCCGAAATGAAACCAAATGAATCGATTGGTTAGCTCTGATATTTACTAGTAAAACTATTTTAAATTAATTATAAATTATAAAGATAAATTTATTTATTTATAAATCGAAAATTTATATAGTAACATACAAAACTATCTAACCAAATATATGACTTCCTATTACATTTTCAAATAACTTTTCGTAATATAAATTTTCTTACTTTACTTTTTTTTATAGATTTTTATAAGATTAGACAACTATTTATTAATGTTTTTATTTTGCTATAAAAAAAATAAAAATCTTAAAATATATTACCAGATATAATCTCACAAAACTTCAATGTTCAAGTGTCAAATTTAAATTCGCACGTTAAAAAATGCCAGGTAAATAGTTAAATTAATACACCACATTTTCAGAAACCGTGTAACTGAAATGCAACTGGTTTTGTTGAAAAAAGCCAACCGGTTCATTTGATTCAATTTCAGAATACACTATTTGATTTTCAATCTATACATGACAATAATTACCTATAACACAATAATTAAATCTTAAATTAAAAAAAATTTCTTAATCTGAACACCCCCCCCCCCCCTTATGATAGTCACTAGATGGCGCAATCGACTTAAAATAAACTCTATAGATAACAACGTATTAAATTGTGATGTCTTTAAACCGACCGACATTAGGCACGATGAAATTTATTCAAATTTCAGAAATTATATAAAATAATTCTATTAAACATGTTCCGATAAGGCGGCTCCGATTACTAAAATATAATTATGTTAATTACAAAAATATGCACAGCAATGTTTCTCACTCGTCATTCAAATGATCTATTCAATTTCAATGTGTCGTACAACTCAATGTGATTTTAAATTTAAAAAAAATACACGTTTGTATAAAGTTTTGAATATATCTGTCGTAATGACTGTGTTAAACCAAGTGTTAAAACAATATTCAAATAAATGAATTGTCTCAGAGATAGTGCCCTAATTGAGCGATGCTTAAAAACATCACGGCTATAAAAATAAATGTTTCTAAATAGTTTACGAAACTACATAAAATATTAAAATAAAACGCTTTTAGACTATATTTCAGTATTAATATTATTAAACTCAACGTATGTTCTTCTTCATCAGGAAAATTGATAAAGACATTCGATAAGTTCGTCGAAACGTCGATTATTAATACTGAAGTATAACCTGAAACCGTGTTATTTTAAAATAATGAGTTCTAAATCAACTTTTTTTTACCATGCATAAAATATCTATAATAGTTTTCAGAATATCTAATTAAAATACCTTTTCCTTTTTTATGATTCTTCCATATTATTACAGTCAAAACTTTATTGAATATAGTTTCCAAAATAGTAATTTCTTTTATTTTAATCATCATCCATCCATATTTGGTTTTATGTTATGATTTGTTGCTTGATAAAATGAAATGTCTGTCATCTAAAATTTATAAAAACCTTGTAAATCTAACTAATAACATAAAGAATATGCTGCTTGCTATAAATCAAAAAATTAAATAAATTATTCTTATTTACTTACTTGTAGCTATGAAAAGCACATGTGTTTGAAAATGTTTACAGTTTCGTGTAGTTCCAATACTAATTTTCTTCAGATAATTGAATAACATCAACTGGCGTAAAAGAATTTTAAACTTTGTATATAATATATTACTAAATGATTGATTAAATTAAATGAACGAAATAACAACATATTTAACACTTCCATTACAATTCTAAAGCGAACACAATGTGCCTGCCTATATGCCACCATTTCTTAACCTTTCGTTTTCACAAACCGGGCATTTTTCGGTCTGTTCCGCATCGGTTCGGTAGCGCTCGGCTGTTTTCGCGCATAGCTAAGCGTCGTATGAATAAAAGGTTTAAGCGAAATAGTTTAAAATAAAATAAAGTTTTGAGCGCAAACACCGTTAATGTTTTAAAATATGCAATGTCCACAATATTAATTGTGTTAATTAGAAATAGAATAACAGTACAATATTTGTGTCACCTTATAAACAAATTATATACTTATATTTAGTAAATATAATCATGAAACACTAATAAATTATAAGTTTTACACAAATATTTTTATTAAAATCGCGCAAAATTGCCACTAACTGCTACAGAAAATATGCACTTTTCACAACTAAATTTTCGTTAAAAACATTCTCTGACTTGTATCAATACGGATTGCTCATCTCTGATTGGCCATTATTTCACTTTGAAATTGTCGTAAGATGCTCATAAGATAAAAATATGAGTTAGAAAGTGATAGAATGATACTTCTCTGACTACATGTATAAATATATTATAAAAATTATTTTGTTTGTAGAAACCAACAGACAAAATTTACGCAAAATTACGCAATTTATTTAACGAAAATATTTCTTTAAAATAAAACTATTGCAAGTCAGATAAGTATTGACATAGAATTTGATTTATTGAGTTGAGCAAATAAATAATACTTTACTATATTTTCATTATATTGAATATAGTTGACATATAAATGTATTAAACAAATGAATTTAATATTTCTGTTAATGCATACATACATACACAATCACGCCTTGTACCTAAAAGAATGTGGCACAAACTTTTTTCGTCATCCCGAAATTTGTCGCCTCCAAACATTCCTATCCAGCACAAGCAACTTTCGCTTCATTCACATTCATAATTCCACTCTCATATATGCTCTTTTATTCCTACTACTTGGAAACTTTCGCTCACGCAAGCCACTCTCTCAATCATACCACTCCAGTCATCGGACGTCCACGCAAACGTATACCATCAAAATCATTCAAATAAATCTTTTTAACCAAACGTTCATTAGACGCATTCGCTGAAAATGTCCGAACCATCTTAACTGACTAATACCAACTTTTGCTACAACATTTTTTTCAATTTCACACTCATCTTACACTAATCTATTTCGTAGCCGATCACTCCTATTTACACCACATACCTCACGTAAAAATCTCATTTCCACAGCAGTCATTTTCCTTTTATGCTTTTACAACCAAACCCAACATTCACTACCATATATCAACGTAGGCACCAAAACTGTACGGAGAAAAATGTATTGTATGCAGTACAATTATTATAATAGTAAGTATAATATTTTTTTGTAACCGAGTGACAACAATTTGGAAATTGTACTATGTACAATTTAAGTTTATTGAACATTTTAACAAGAAGTTATTGTAAAAAAATATGTACAATGTTCATATTATATGTACTTAGTATAATATAATTTATTATGCTATTATCAACTATGTATTATACCCACTATTATATAGTTTATATAGTTTTATAGGATGGGATTTGTAATAGAAATGAAATTTGTTTAGTATCATTACAATAATTATTTATTATAATGTTTTTACCACTTTGACTGCAAGGAAAAAGTGGTATAGCGTTTGGTACGGTGTCTGTAACATTTTCAAAAAAAAAATTTGTATACAGAAATCCTTCATATAGCCTCTAGATGACGAATCTGAACTTGGTTTATGTGGGTGTATATATGTGCGTCGTGAGCTCGCTCGCTCGGTCGTAAAACAAAATTTTGTGATCGCAACACCTCCTAGACGGTTCAACCGATTTTGATGAAATTTTCAGGATAAATTTATATAATGCCCAAGATGGTCATGTGGTTTTGGTTTTTTCCAGTGATGCCAACTTTCTGAGAAAAAAATTACTAAATTTTTTAAAAATTTATTGTGGCTACATTATTTATCCGATTTTGATCAAATTTTCAGGAAAGATTCCCCTAGTGCCCACATACATTTCGTAATTTTAATAAAATACAGTGTTGCTAACTTTCTGAGAGAAAAATTACTAAAAAATTTAAAAATTTATTACGGCCATGTTGTTTAGCCGATTTTGTTCAAATTTTCACAAAAGATTCTTCTGGTATCCATATAAATTAGATAATTACAACAAAGTACAGTGTTGCCAACTTTGTGAGAAAAAAATGACTAAAGTTTTTAAAAATTTATTATGACGTTATTTAACCGATTTTAATCAAATTTTACTTTTTTATCTATGAATAAAACCATGATAAAACATGGATAAAACTACCTGTTGTTGACCGAAAACTAACTAGACAACGAAATGCGTACTGAAGTTGGTAACAGGCAGGGGAATAAAATTTCTAGAGATACTATATAATGTAATAATTATATATTTTATTATTATTATTCTAATTATTATTGTATTATTATTATTTAATTATAATTATATTATTATATTTTTATATTATAGTATCTCTAGAGATTTCGAGATTTCTACACTGTGCTGACATCTTACGTGAATTTTATCAACATTCAATGACATTTTGTCAAATGTCAAATATATAACCAATTTTTTAAAGTTGCATATTAAAAATACATGTTAAATTTTATTTATAAATGGCTTTACAAGCATCTATAACATTTCCTCGTGAAATATGTGAAAATATATTACGATTTTGTAATGGATTTACATTAATACAAGCTAAACTTGCCTGTACGGAATGGAAAGATATTGTTAAATATTTAGAAAAGGTATCGTTTATATTTAGATTTTTATTTTATTTTTTAACAGAATATTTATTTCAGAAATATAATATATGGAAAACTTGTTGTTATAATGATATACCACAAAATGTATTATATTCGATTATGCGAAGTTTTTCCGGCACAAATGATGCCAGCAAATGGAGAATTATTTTTAAAAATTATTATTCTTGGAGAGATTTACGAATAATAAATTCCGAACTAATAAAAAACAACGATATGTGTTTTGTTCAGCCTATTACATGCGCAAAAATTTCTGGTACGTATCTATATCAAATGATATTCGGAGTCAAATAGTTGAATATAATATTTTTCTAATAAGTAAAAAAATGAAACGGCTTTAGGTTGTAGTTCTGTATAAATATTTATTAATAATCAACGTTTCGACAAAATCTATGTACGTCTTCATAAATATTAATACAGAACTACAACAACTTAAAGCCGTTTTATTTTTATCTAATGAGTTTTAAAAGCTTTTTTACTATGTTAGTTCATTTCATTTTTAATACAGACAACAAAATAGCTTATGCAACATTGTCAGGAGAAATTATTATTATAAATGAATTACATGAATATTGGGATAGTTATAGTGTGGGTAATTTGAGCTATATAGAAAACCTATAATTTGTAAATGGTAACTTAAACAAATAATATGCTTTTGGAACATTATTAATTTATCACTATTTTATAGAGAATCACATATATGATGATGATGATGATGAATACAGCTATAAACATTCTCATATGATTGTAATATGTCCAAAAAGATTTCAATTATTAAAATTAACTCCAAGATTTGATTTCATAGAAGAATATGTATATATATACAGGGTGTCCCCGGATGGGGTTGCCCACTCTTGTAAACTTTTTTATTTTGGAGTTTTCGGCAAAATGTTATTCTTTATAAAAAGTTTTGCTTGGCCTGAAACTTATTTTTAGCCTACTTTCGATTTTTTAAAATCAAGTAGGCCTTTCCAGTTGAGCAAAAACTATTTTCATTTTAGGTAAAGTACCTTTTCTGTTCACAGTATGCCAAAATCTTGTTAAGAAAAGTTGTTCGGAATGAGAAGTTATCTAATAAAATTCTAACGGCTACAGTTCCGTTAGAAAGCATTTTCGGACATATGTTTATTTGAAGTTTTTTATTTAGATTACTCATAGGAATCATCCGGTGTAGTTTTTTTCCTCAACGTCATAAATCACCTTTATTATTAAAATACTTTAGTATTAAAATAAAAAGTTCTGCTATAATTAAAAATTCCACGTTTCGACACACAAAACGAGCAAAATAATTTTGTATTATATTTTATGATATATGTATGTTTTTTTTTTTTAATTATTATATGTGATAAGAAAAAGGAGGTATATTGAAAATGAATAAATTTTAAATAAAATATATTATTTGTAGAAACTCTTTTTAACCCAAACAAAACAGGCATTGGCCATCTATTGATTTAAATTTTAAATGAACAAGCTGTCAAGTTTTGTAACCTTTTAAAATTCGAAATGACAGTTGACACATGAAATTAACTTTTATATTTCTTTTACTAATAATTAAATGAAAGAGTTTATAACTATTCAAGGTATATATATATATATATATATATATATATATATATATATCGTTTAATTAAGTTATAATTATATTATTCATTCAATATTTATGTTAGTGGGACAATGTGGCAATCAGATCGGAAGTACATTTTGCCTCTAATTTTACAAGAATACGGTGTAAATAATGTACACGGCGGAATATCCAGACAAAACTCAGCTACATGTAAGATAGATATAAGTGAATCATTTTATAGCTTTTTCTCAGTTGAAGATACTAATTTTGATGGAAGCCTTTCAAACTTTTCCGATTTGAAAAAATTCAATATTAAAGCTAGGGTAAATATTTTTTATATTATATTGAGATCCCAATTAGTTCTCTTATATATTTATATTTAGGCAGTATTAATTGATATGGAAAATGGAGTAGTGGATAGATATCACAACGGACCATTAAAAAGTCTTTTCGATTCGTCGTGTACGATAAAGAATTATCCAGGATCTGGTAATAACTGGGCTGAAGGATTTTTCACACATGGTAGTGAATATCAAAGTATAATTGAGAAAACTTTGAGAAAAATGGCAGAAAAATGTAATAATTTAGTTGGAATTCTTATACTTTATTCCGTTGGAGGAGGAACTGGCTCAGGTTTAGGATCATTTGTTTTACAATTAATAGAAGAATTATTTCCTAATATAGATAGGTATTTAAATATAATCCGAATTCGTATTAGGTAATTTTATTTAAGAAATCTATTTTTCGAAGATTTATAACTTGTGTGTATCCAAATAATACTGAAGACGTGATTACTTGTCCGTATAATATGACACTATCAACGAAATATTTAACCGATTATGCAACGTGTGTTTTTCCCGTTGAAAATCGAGCCCCTATTCCTAATTTTCAGAAATGATAGAGTGCACTTAGAGAAACATTTTTTATTAATAAACTAGTGTCCGGAAATTTCTCGGTGCCAAGATACATACACTAGATATCGTTAAAAACAATCTTAATTATTACAACATCAAAGAGTAGTTAAGTTAAGGAACAGTTTATTAGAAATATAGTGCTTTGAACTTCATAAAAATTGTTTGAAGTTACGACCACCATTTTCGATACACAAGTTGTAACACGATGTACAATCGACTGCCGAAAAAAAAAGAAAAAAAAATTTTTCTGGACACTAGTTTATTAATAAATTTTTTTTCTTTATATGCCGTCTATCATTTCTGAAAATTAGGAATAGTTATTCTGTTACACCTGTATATTTTTTAAATGGATATATAAATTAGTTGGAAATTTTAATCAGTATGTATACTTGTGTATCAAATATCGTTCAATTATTCTATTGATATTTACAATATGATCGATAACTTATCTAATACATCGTTTCAACCGCGCTATTTCAAATCAAATGACGCAATTTTACTTCTTTCATTGTATCTTCGTATATTATTTTTGTTTAAAAGCATGTACCTATTCTGTGTGATATAAATATGTTTACAGTAATTTATAAATAATTGTTTTCTATACTTTCAGATTAATTATGCTATGGCAGTTGCGAAAGATATTAACGATGCATTTGACGATATTTTACTTTCCGAAGAGCGTATAATAGAAAACGCTTACCACGAAGGATTGGAAAAAGAGAAAGCAGAAGGTAATGCAGAAGGATATCATTTGGGCTATCATCGAGGAGCCGAAGTCGGAGCTGAATTGGGCTACTACTTAGGTGTAATTCAATCATATTTAATCGATGAAAATATTAAACAACACAAAGTTTATTCGCATTTAACCAAGTTACAAGAGTTAATCGAAACATTTCCAAAAACAAATGATAGCGATTATGATATATTAGGTAAAATAGATGAAATTAGAGCATTATATAAAAAGGCTTGTTCTCAATTGAAAATTAGAGGTACTTATCCAGAATCAGATAAATTGAGTTTTTAACAATATACAATATGATGAGGCATCAAATCATTAATAGGTTAGATCAAATTATCAGTTATTTAGACCAATTTTTACTACTGGTAAATTGTCATATGGTCGATTTCTTTACCAAAAATTTATTCGAAACATGTATCCCGAAAGATATACAGGAAGAAATTACTAATCTAGGTTACGAAAATGTTTTAAATCTAATTTTAAATCCCAGTAAACTGCATAATCAGTGTCCTAATCTAGAAAAATTTATGCATAACTGTAAATCAAATAGTTTAACATATTTTAATAATGTGTGTTTGGATTTAAAAGACTTGCAAACACAACTAACTCGTATGGGTTGTGATAATCTTGCTGGTGTAAAGTGGAACCAATTCATGTCTTCGAAAAAGTCACACGAAGTATAAAACATGAGTGAAATAACTACAGCTATAAGCAATATATCGAAAATAACTCATTTTGTCGATATTGGTGATGGTAAAGGCTATTTAAGTTCAACATTAGCTTTTCACAATGGACTGAAAGTGTTGGGGATTGATTCATCCGATGTGAATACCAAAGGTGCGGCTAAACGTCTCGGTAAAATAAATAAACATTATAAGACTCTGAATAACACCAACGAAATTTACAAACAAGTAACTCAGTTTGTCTCGGAACAAGTTGATTTAACCAGCATGGTTAAACAAAATTTTCTTAATGAAGATTACCATCCTAGCTTGTATATAGTTGGTTTACATACTTGTGGAAATGTGGCACCGACCTGTCTGAAGATATTTCATAAAGATGTTGCAGTGAAAGCCATATGTAATGTTGGATGTTGTTACCATTTAATCGAAGACTTTCCTATGAGCAAATTTCTGGCAGAGAAAAATTATAGCTTAGCAAGAAACGCGCGTTTGTTATTTTGTCAATCATTGGAACGAAATCTAAATGGAACTGAATTACCTAGCACGATTCTTTTTTACCGATCACTACTTCAAATATTAATTATGGAATATTGTCCACATTTAGCTGAACAGCAAGTTGGAAGATTTAATAAAAAGGATGTAACATTTGTAGATTATGTACGTAAGGCTATAAAGAAAATGCAAGCTGATCTAGTAGAGATTCCGGAAGACAAATTAATTGCATTTTATGATAAACATAAACATTTGGAAGTGAAATTACAGAGATTTTATTTATTTAGAACACATTTGGCTCCTATAACAGAAGCAATAATTTTACTGGATAGATTTTTATATTTACATGAACTCAATTATAAAAAATCATTTCTTGTACAACTTTTTGATCCGGTTATATCTCCGAGATGTTATGGTTTAATAGCGTTTGAAAATTAAAATTGAAGACCCTTGCTGCAACAACGGAATAAGTCCAATTTTATGCAAATTAGAATATCAGCGGTTTTTAAAAGAGTTGATATTGCTTTATCGTTTGGTGCAACAACGGATATTAAATGTGTGAAAATAAAAACAATTTAAATCCAAAATGATATTTATTTCTCTGTATTCTGCATAAATAACACCATAATCAGCTGATATCAAAAACAATTAAGTGTAAGTACATAACTATTTTATCCTAATTATTTTGATATAAGTATTTATTTATGTAACACAACAGTATTTCCATTTCATGTCATAGAAGCAAATTCTGAATCTATAATTTTCAAGCGCAATCTAAAAATAAATAATTTAAAAAAAAATATATTATTTAATTCGAATCTAATTAGTTTATCTAAAAACTGACATTTTATGACGTAAATTGAAAATACCAATTGACATTCAAAATCTCGAATGTCAAAGAACAAATGGCTCACAGAGCCATCATCTCACTGAGATAAAATCAAACTACAAAAATACGAATTAAATATATTCAATTGATTAAAAACAGAAAAAATAAAAACAGTTTATACAAGTTTTAAAATCTGTATTTCATGCGTACACACATTCAAAACAAATCATATTCGCATCTTTCATACAATAAAACAATTTTTCCGTAAAATAAGTAAGAAACAAATTTGTGCATTTTCTATGTACATATAAGTAAAGTATTTTAGGAATACTTTCGATAATATTTTTCTAAATTATTACAATTTTTTTTAATTAAAATTATAAGATTATTTCAGCGAAATTGTGCCCGCAATTTGCTGTAAAAACTATAAGCCAAACTTGTTAGATGTTACGTCATAAAAGAACGTTGAATCAGAAATGTATGACATTTTTCAAGTTTGACTTCTACTATAATTTCAACAATACCATATAAAGATTCTTAATCATTTAAAAAAATATTATCGATAGTAAACTATAATAATAATAATAATAATAATAATTATATAATTATATATATATATATATATATATATATATATATATATATATATATATATATATATATATATATATATACAGGATGATTTATTAGCTCTGTAACAAACTTTTGACAGGTGAAAGCCGATTCATTTAAGACATGATAAAAATAAAATTAACTGTGATAAAAACAAAAATTATTCAAGTCATACTCCCAAAGTTTCTTATCATAGTTCTGTATCAAAAAAAGTTTATACATACCACTAAAGATTACGTACATATAATTTTTGTGTTTTTGTTGGTTGTGAACTGTGTTAAATTTTTAAAAACTTATAATTCCTTAATTCAGATTTTAATGTTGAGATTTTTCCCAAAAATTCAACTCAATCAAAAACTCAATCATTGAATCAGTTCACATATATGGTTAACGTATTTCACTCTTAATTAAGACTATTCATATTACATTTTTTTTTTTTTGAAAAATCGAATCACGTTTCATCTATCAAAATAATCACCCTGTTAGTAAATAAAAATTTCGAATCAGCTAGAAATATCATTAAGATTCATAATCATCATTCCAGTTTACATGATATATTCTTTATTATGTCAGTTCTTCTCGTTGAGTTTTAACTTTTTTTATAAAAATACTCTAAGTAATATGCCCGTTAAAGGGCATAGCGCCGATCAACACTAAATCAGTTTATTATTGTATTTAGTAGGGGATGGAGAAGAACGTTTGGGCAAGGCATAGGCGCACGGCAATTAGCCCCCGATTTCCAATCCCACCGTTCACCGATCTCTGCATGCAACAGCTGCTACTAAGGCTGCATCACGACCGCTACCGTCTTCAGATAACATCAGATCAAACTGTAAAAGAATTTTATTACAAAATTAATTTTCATTTCAATTATTTGTGGAGTCATATCTTATCTTCTTCAGCTTATTAAATATTGATTAGAACACTCCACATTTAACGTTGAAAGTAACTCAGAATTACTGAATTTTGAATTATGTAGTTTATAAATCATTTTAAAAGTATTTTTGATAAAAATCATTTTTAAATGTGAGATTAATATAAAAGTTATGTGGTATATATTAATGAACATTTAAATATTTTAATGAATGCCACACAGTGGTATAAATCCTGAATTTTGGTGGACAAAATTTCAGATGAAATGGGGCTTCTAAATGTGATTTTGATCTTAAACAATGATTTTTTCATCATATTATTAAAACTAGAATTATTGAGTGCTTTTATAACTACATTGTACAGGGTGGGCAAATTTGGACGTTTTCATAGGGGAACTCGGAAACTATAAGAGATATGGAAAAATGGACCGCGCATCCTCGATCGCTTTTTTTGAGAGAAACTCAATTATGAAAACAAAAATTAGCTATCGTTTTTTGTTTTCGAGTTATGGCGAAAAGTTCGCTTTTTCCGTATTTTGATAAATGGCGATATCTCGATGGTTTTTTAAATTAGATGAAAATAATTTTCACATTCTTAAGGCACTTTTTTGAGTAGAATGAAATGGTCTTAACGGATATTATAAATCTCCGTTAATTCTCAAGTTATAACATAAAGTTGTGTTTTTTACAATCGACTGCCGAAAAAAAAAAAAAAATTTCCGGACACTAGTTTATTAATAAATTTTTTTTCTTTATGTGCCTTCTATCATTTCTGAAAGTTTAGGAATAGTTATTCTGTTACACCCTGATAACGAAACCATAAAACGATTCTAACTTTAATAATATTATAAACATTTCAGAAACTGTATATTTCAAAAATATTCTAGTATTTTTTCTTGTAATTAAAATTAATTTACATACCTTTTGTTGCAGATTTAATTTGGTATATATCAGTTAAGATGGCGGCGACCTTATGAGACACACAGTGCAATTCGTAAGTATGTTTTTGGTTTGCCAAATTAGAATCTACAATTTTTGTACAATATTATTATTTTTGCGCAACAGGCAAGGTTTTTTTTTAGGCGTGTTAAAAGTAAAAAAAAAACTCATTAGTTTTATTTGCATTTACTAATATTGACTGTTAGTTAATTGTACTATTTTTAAAATAAAATATAAAATTAAATGATTAAATGAAATAGGAAAATAAGATATGAAATACATAAAAATTACTCAATATTTTGACGTTTTTGTATATGTAATAGTTTTGTTCAAGCCAAAATGCCTGTTAGTATGAAACTGTCAGATGCATGCGCAGTTTGATTTTTAGCTTGCAATTTTAAACATTTGTGAACACTTAAATCAAATTGCGCATGCTCATGATTATTTCCAAGGGTTTCAAACTCTTTCGTAAACAAAATTAATTTATAATTTTATATAAAACTATTGTACAATTTTTACTTTATTAATATTATAAATATATGTATATTTTAAAAAGATTCTAGTATTTCTTGTTTTGGATACATTTTACCTACCTTTTGTTATAGATATTAGGTTAGATAACAGTCAAAATAGCGACAGTGCAATTCTTCAATGTATTCTTGAATTTCCAAATATGAACTTATAACTTTATGTACAATATTATTATTGACATAACTATATTTGAAACCTTCAGATGATTTTAATTTTAATAATGTTACAGATATTACAAAGACCATCATACTTAAAACTATTTTATAATTTTTTTTTTATTTTGAAATTCATTAAATCAAAATTTATTTACACCTTTTGTTACTGATACCTGCCAGTTGCGTCCGTAAGCTAAGTGATAAGTTAAGGGTTGCTAAGGGAGATAGTCAATCGTATTTGTCCTTAATAAATTGGTGAAAATAAGTAGATTGTATATTACTTTTCTATAATTCCAGGAACATAACTTATTATGGAAAATTTCTATTAATATTAAGGATTAGGTTATAGTTATTGCATCAGTTGGTACCAGTAATAATCTTTACCCGTTTTCGGATGTTAATTGATGTATGCCTTGAAATGGAACTAAAGTAAATCCGAAATCTAACAACAAGGTCGGGACTCAACTAACATAGATCTGAAGTAACAATAGGGTGATAGATAACAGTTAAGATGGCGACTGTATGAGACAAAGTGCATATAGTATATTTGTTGCTTGTCAAATATCAACTTGTAACTCTTATACAATTTTATTATTGATATAATTATGTTTGAAACTGTCAAACAAATTTAATTTTAATAATATTACAGACATTAGAAAAACATGCATACTTAAAACAATATTATATATTTTATTTTATTAAAAATTGGTTAAATTAAAATTTATTTACGCACCTGTTGTTGAAGTAGGGTGATACGTATCAGTTAAGATGGCGATCGTGTGAGAAAATATCCAATTATTACCTAAAACTCTTGCACAATGTTAAAGACAATATAACACAAATAAACTGTATTTTCTTTATTTAAATGTGAAAACAATTCTATGATTTTTCTTTTAATGATATTAAAACTATTTGTGTTGTAATAAATTTAATATCTATTAAATATTAATTGTAAAATTAAAAATTAAACTTACTTTGCCTTTCTACTTGTATATGGATTAGAAAATTGTTTTATATTGTATAATATAAATACAGAAAATAAAAAATTATGTTTGTAAAATCTATCTATAGGTATTCGTATTAAGAATTGAAATTTATTTCGTGCATATAATACACGATAAAAAATTTTCTTATCTTTTTCGATAAGATTATTTATTTTTTATTTGATAGTGTCAATAATAAAAAATATACTGATATAAGTAATCAATCAACACAATATGTAAAAAATATATTTATTTATTAAAATACAAATACAATTAAATAATAAACACATTATAAAGAACCGATTTGATTTAATTTCTCTAGTTCTTTATTATTTTGTTTGTCTTTGTAGTTTTTGGCAAATATTTTATGGACAATAGGACTCAGTAATTTCTTGTCGACAAATTTCCTCTTGCCATTTTTGTTTGTATAGTAACTTATCGGAATAGCAACAAATGCTGCTATAAAAAATCACGTTAGAAAGAAATTGTAAAATAATATTCTATAAATAATTAATGGAGGATCTGCTACTGGTATATTTTCAACTCTGTAAAGATTAAAAATAGTATATTATATTACAAAGAGCAGAAAGCGGTCTTTATTGTTTATATTGAGCGAGATTTAAAGTCAAGTAATTTGGGCGAAATATAAAAAGAGCATTGGCGCAGTCAAGATTCTGTCTTGGGGGGGGGGGCAAGGATTTTATCTTGGAGAAGCAAAAAAAAAAGGAAATACTAACCAAATTTCCACTTTATCATACATGAATCGAATAATTAATAGTTTAAAATAATGAATGTTGGCTCAATATTTTAGGGTAAATAATTGTAGCGTTAGAAGAGACTGCTGAATATATGACTAAACGAATAAAAATTGTGCTAATTCTGCTAGCCTTGAGGGGGGGGGTCGCTTCCCCCCATTGGTTGCGCCACTGAAAAAGAGCATTTGACTTCAAGTGATATGCTATTTTTACTACTTTGACTGCAAGGAAAAAGTGATTAAACGTTTGGTACGGTGTCTGTAACATTTGCAAAAAAAATAAAAAAAATTGTATGGAAATCCTTCAAATAGCCTCTAGATGACGAATCTGAACTTAGTTTATCTAGGTGTATGGATGTGCGTCGTCAATTCGCTCGATTGCCGCTCGCTCGGTCACTCGGTCGTTAGTCAAAATTTTGTGATCGCAACTCCTCCTAGACGGTTTACTCGATATTAATGAAATTTTCAGGATAAATTTATCAAGTGCAAAAAAATAAATGCCGAGAAAAAAATTACTAAAATTTTTTAATTTCTTATGGCTACATTATTTATCCGATTTTAATCAAATTTTCAGAAAAATTTCTATTAGTACTCACATAAATCTGATGAGACCTGTCGAGTGCTAATGTCATCATTTATTGCAAAAGGTGGTGACGGTTGTACGATGTTTAGCTATAATTTGAAAAATTGTAAAATAGGACCGATAAAAATCGGTGTTTTTGTGAAATACCTGGGGAAAATGTCACCGATAACCGGATTAAATGGTCGAATTATTATTCGCTCTTAACATACAAATTCCATATAATTTACTGAGTTTCTTTGTAGTTGTTTTAGAAAAAAAAATATTTTTATATGTTATATAGAGGGTGAATTTTAATAACGAGTGTATTAACAGTGTTTAACAGTTTGTTAAGGGGTTATTTTGAGTGAAAAGTGTTAAAATATTCAGTGTGTTTAAGTGAATTATCAGAACTTATCTAATCGTAAGTAGACAATTCACTGAGAAGACAGCTGCATATATGCAACCAGTTTAACAGAAGCAAGTAAAGTTGGTTGCCACCTCGTTAGGAGAGTTTTTTTACACGATAATTATATTAGTTTAAATAAAACAAAGCATCGAAAAACTTTATGGCTTTATAACATTTACTTAAAATTATTTATTAAGCACTTTTGATAGTTTATTTAATAATATAATAAAAATGATAAAACTTGAAGAAATATTTACATTTGATGAAAAAAATTATTTTTAAAATAATAATAAAAGTTTTATAAAAGAAAATATACCTATATGTAATATAGGATGATTTATAACGAGTTTACTAAAATTTTAACTATTTGTTAGAGGGTTATTTCAAGTAAAAAAATGTCATGTAAACATAGATCCTATTTTATCTGGTTGGGTAATACAAGAAATTACAAGTTTCATTAGTAAATTTACCAGTTTAATAACAAGTCACCGTAGAAAAATTAAATTAAATAATAGATAGGTATGCACAAACATTTTAAATTAATTTAATTAATTAAATTTCATGTTTGACCTGATTGTGTCGATAAATGGAATCAAATATTGTGTACTCAAAAGATACAGAAGTACATTTAAGAATTCTGAATACATACATACACAATCATTGGTTCATTCCCTATTTGAGAATAGGCAAGTTTCATCTTTCTACGATTTCATCTTGCTTATCAAAAGATTTCAAAAAGATTTGAAAGCTGCAGTTGCGCAGCAACGCGCGACAAGAAAGTTATCTATCAAATACTGAATTTTTGCGCAGTTTCGCAGCAACGCGCGACGGGAAAGCTAGTTCTCAGCATGGTATTATCATTGGATTATTTCCAGTATAAGTAAAAAGAGACATTGTATGAAACAGAAATGTATTTAAATATTTTTATTTATAGCAGCACAATTTGTTACAAATATATACTAATATTTTTAATATAAAATTATTAATTAAATTAAAAAAAATGTTTATTTGAAGTAGCACATTAAGTTACAAAAATATACCAATATTTTTATTTAAATTTGTCCTAAATTAATAAATTATACATGTATAAGTAGATAAAATATCAGAAAAAAAAACAAATATTTTAATACGAGTACTTCCAATTCAAAAGTAATAATAATTAATTTATACATACTTTTTTATTTGTCAAATTCACTATAATATAAGTAAAAAGAGACATTGTATGAAACAGAGATGTATTTAAATATTTTTATTTATAGCAGCAAAATTTGTTACAAATATATACTAATATATTTAATATAAAATTATTAATTAAATTAAAAAAAAAACCAAAACAAGAATATGTTTAAGAAAGTTTATTTGAAGTAGCACATTATGTTACAAAAATATACCAATATTTTTATTTAAATTTGTCCTAAATTAATAAATTATACATGTATAAGTAGATCAATTATCAGAAAAAAAACATAATTTTTAATACGAGTACTTCCAATTCAAAAGTAATAATAATTAATTTACACATATTTTTTTATTTGTCAATTTCACTGTCTTCACTTACTGAATCACTAGCATTTAAAGCATATACGTTAATTTATAATTAATTTTCAAAATTATTAAATGCATAATATTGTTTTTCAGTCTCATTATCATAATTTTTCCAACTGTCGCTTTTTACTACTTTGACTGCAAGGAAAAGTAGTAAAGCGTTTGGTACGGTGTCTGTAACATTTTCAAAAAAAAAAAAAAATTGTATAGAAATCCTTCAAGATGACGAATCTGAACTTAGTTTATGAGGGTGTATGTGTGTGCGTCGTCAGCTCGCTCGCTCGGTCGTAAGTCAAAATTTTGTGGCCGCAACTCCTCCTAGACGGTTCAACCGATTTTAATGAAATTTTCAGGATAAATTTGTCTAGTACCCAAGATGGTCATGTGGTTTTGTTTTTTTCCAGTGATGCCAACTTTCCGAGAAAAAAATTACTAAAGTTTTAAAAAATTCATATTGGCTACGTTATTTATCCGATTTTGATCAAATTTTCAGAAAAGATTTCCCTAATGCTCCCATTAATTACATAATTTTATTAATTTTCAGTGTTGCCAACTTTCCGAGAAAAAAATTACTAAAGTTTTAAAAATTTTATTATGGCCATGTTATTCAACCGATTTTACTCAAATTTTCACAAAAGATTCTCCTAGTATTCATGTAATTTATGTAATTTTAACAAAATACAGTGTTGCCCACTTTCCGAAAAAAAAATTAGTAAAATTTAAAAAAATTTATTTTGACCATTTTATTTAACCGATTTTAATCAAATATTTATAAAAGTTTTTTCTAGTGCCTAAATAAATTATGCAATTTTAACAAAATACAGTGTTGCCAACTTATCGAGAAAAAAAATCACAAAATTTAAAAAAAATTCATTGTGGCTACATTATTTATTCGATTTTGATCAAATTTTCAGAAAAGTATCTCCTATTGCCCACATAAATTATAATATTATTAAAATACAGTGTTGCCAACTTTCCGAGAAATGTCAAAGTAGTCTATATATGGGTTTACCCATATACTTCTAATCTTGTTATTTCTGTATTTAATATTTTCAAATAAGGTTTCTATTAACTACATGAAAATACATTCAAATTTTATATTATACCAAAAACAGAATTATTATTTTGTTTGAGTAAAATACTATTTGCGTACCAAACAGTTTATGTATAAACAAGCCATTGCCAAGAAAGTTAGTTGCTTATGTAGGCAATTGAAATTAGAATGTAAATATGTAACTATCGAATTATTGTATAAATTTACAATATTAGTTGACAATATTTTACACACAATTAAAGATAGGTAATTTTTTCTTGCGGTATGATATTTTCATTCTTTGTAATGTATTTAATAATAAATAATATCTACCATTTTATAATTAATAATTTAATAATAATTAATTAATAATTAATAATTAATTTAATTAATTATTTAATAATTTAACTATTTAATAATTTAATTAATTAATTAATTATTATTGATAATTCTTGCAAAACGTAGTAAAAGTTTATCAAATTTGCCATGAGAAAATGGGTGATGTAATCAATAAGCGCATTTATTTTTAATTTAATTTGTGATTTATCTTATTCAATAAATAAATTATTTAGTAGTTTTTTTTACTTTAAATTTTTTAATTAATTATTAGAAAACCGTGAATCTAAACTTGAACATAATTTTTAATTCCTATCAACATTTTCAAATGAAATTTTGTCCTGTATTTAAATTTAAAAGCACTTTACTCTTCAGCATAAATTTTTTCCCTGTATACCACTAAATATTTTACAGATTTGATTCTTGATTATTGATTTATATATGGTGCAGAGATTTTTATGGAGAATAATTTTTTTTATAAAATTAATAATAAAAAAAATTGCCCATTTGTTGCCAACTTTTTCAGACATACTGTATATACGAATTATTATTCTATTTACAAATAATAATTGAGGGAGCATGAATTTCAAAGTGGTACCTATACAGGGTGTCCCCGGATGGGGTTGTGCACTCTTGTAAACTTTTTTATTTTGGAGTTTTCGGCAAAATGTTATTCTTCATAAAAAGTTTTGCTTGGCCTGAAACTTATTTTTAGCCTACTTTCGATTTTTTAAAATCAAGTAGGCCTTTACAGTTGAGCAAAAACTATTTTCATTTTAGGTAAAGTACCTTTTCTGTTCACAGTATGCCAAAATCTTGTTAAGAAAAGTTGTTCGGAATGAGAAGTTATGGCCATATGCAAATTTTCTGGATGATAGTCCTACTTTGATAAAATTCGAAAAGTTATTGAGTTACGTAAATTTTCGTCGCAAAATTAATAATAATTAATAATAATAAATTATTATTATATTATTATTTATATTCTGTTCTGTGACGAATTAACCTTTTCGACCAATGGCGTTGTGTCAACGCAAAATTGTAGATTTTGGGCTCAGAACAATCCAAATTTTCGTATCAGAACCCGGAGTCAGCGTTGCAAAAAAGTAAACGTTTGGTGCGGAATGCTCCACAATAGAATCATTGGTCCCTATTTAACGATTTAGAAGACGATTTGGAAAATTTAAAACAAAAAATCATAGAAGCTGTTGCTAGTGTGAATGAAGAAATGCTTTCATCGACCTACCTAGAATTTAGAACCCGAATAGAAGAATGTGTACTAAGAGGAGGATATTACGTGGAATAATTTCAATGTTTAGAATTTAATTTGTTTTTTGTTATGTTGTATTAAAGAATAAAATATCCTAGATATGATGTATGCAGTTACAGCAATTGTTTACTGCAGTTCGTTCTATTTTTCCATTACATCATGCGAAGTTTACGCAATTTTATAATATCGGTCAAATAGCAGTACTTGACCTACCGTACTTTGATAATAATCAATATGGCGTCGACAATAGCAGAAAGATCTTTATTATTAATTTTGCGACGAAAATTTACATAACTCAATAACTTTTCGAATTTTATCAAAATAAGACTATCATCCTGCAAATTTGCATATGGCCATAACTTCTCATTCCGAACAACTTTTCTTAACAAGATTTTGGCATACTGTGAACAGAAAAGGTACTTTACCTAAAATGAAAATAGTTTTTGCTCAACTGTAAAGGCCTACTTGATTTTAAAAAAACGAAAGTAGGCTAAAAATAAGTTTCAGGCCAAGCAAAACTTTTTATGAAGAATAACATTTCGCCGAAAACTCCAAAATAAAAAAGTTTACAAGAGTGCGCAACCCCATCCGGGGACATCCTGTATATTTAATGATGAATAATAATAATAATAATATTTATTTTTGCATAATACCATAGATACAGTTTTGCTTCGTCATATACAATATACATGTTTGCAATAATTATAATAAATTTAATATAAAATATATATATATATATATATACAGGATGTCCCCGGATGGGGTTGCCCACTCTTGTAAACTTTTTTATTTTGGACTTTTCGGCAAAATGTTATTCTTTATAAAAAGTTTTGCTTGGCCTGAAACTTATTTTTAGCCTACTTTCGATTTTTTAAAATCAAGTAGGCCTTTCCAGTTGAGCAAAAACTATTTTCATTTTAGGTAAAGTACCTTTTCTGTTCACAGTATGCCAAAATCTTGTTAAGAAAAGTTGTTCGGAATGAGAAGTTAAGGCCATATGCAAATAAATAAAATAATAATAATAATAATAATACTAATTTAGAAGACGATTTGGAAAATTTAAAACAAAAAATTATAGAAGCTGTTGCTAGTGTGAATGAAGAAATGCTTTCATCGACCTACCTAGAATTTAGAACCCGAATAGAAGAATGTGTACTAAGGGGAGGATATTACGTGGAATAATTTCAATGTTTAGAATTTAATTTGTTTTTTATGTTGTATTAAAGAAAAAATATCCTAGATATGATGTATGCAGTTACAGCAATTGTTTACTGCAGTTCGTTCTATTTTTCCATTACATCATGCGAAGTTTACGCAATTTTATAATATCGTTCAAATAGCAGTACTTGACCTACCGTACTTTGATAATAATCAATATGGCGTCGACAATAGCAAAAAATCTTTATTATTAATTCTGCGACGAAAATTTACATAACTCAATAACTTTTCGAATTTTATCAAAGTAAGACTATCATCCTGAAAATTTGCATATGGCCATAACTTTTCATTCCGAACAACTTTTCTTAACAAGATTTTGGCATACTGTGAACAGAAAAGGTACTTTACCTAAAATAAAAATAGTTTTTGCTCAACTGTAAAGGCCTACTTGATTTTAAAATATCGAAAGTAGGCTAAAAATAAGTTTCAGGCCAAGCAAAACTTTTTATAAAGAATAACATTTTGCCGAAAACTCCAAAATAAAAAAGTTTACAAGAGTGGCAACCCCATCCGGGGACACCCTGTATATATATAAAACGACATATGCCAATTAATCTTAATGTTGTTAAATTTATGTCCAATGAAATTATTCTTTTAACGAAATACAGAGGAACAATACATAAATAATATGACAAATAAATATCAAACATCAAAGAACAATCAAAATGATAAAACTAAAACTTATTCTAATGACAATATAATAAAAATTTAGTACAAGTCAATATTTAAAAATTCTTCTATTTTATAAAAGCTATGTTGCAAAAGAATTTGCTTAATTTCTAATTTAAATCTTTTATCGTCTAGTTTTTTAATACGTTCAGGTATTTTGTTGTATAATGTAATACAGTTGTACTTAGGTCCCGTTTTAAATTTGCTTGAATTATGCTTATGAACTACTAATTTGTTATTTTCTCTAGTATTATATGAATGTACATTATTATTTTTGGTAAACGAATCAATGTGAGTTTTAGCATACAGAACACAGTTTAAAATATATAATGAAGCCAAAGTTAGAATTCCAAGTTTTTTAAATAATGGCTTGCAATGATCCCTAACATTTGCTTTTGCAATTATCCTTACAACTCTTTTTTGATTTAGAAATAATCTATTTCTCTCAGTGCTCCAGTACCACATCATGATACCGTAATTCAAAATTGACTGAAACAGACTGAAATAGGCTATACGTAATATATTAATTTCAACCTGTCTCGATAAATTGTTAAATAAAAAAATTAATTTAGCAGTTTTATTTGTTATATTAAGAACATGGTCGTCCCATTTTAGTTTAGAATCTATCAAAATTCCAAGAAATCTTGAACAGGCATTTTCATATTACATACAATTACATACAATTTATTGAATCTATTGAATATTAATTACAAACATTACAAGTATATATTTGATATTTTTAAAGTCGAAATATTAAATGAAAAAATTCCGTTATCTGGCGGGAGACGAACCCAAAATCTCTCGATCTCCAAACGCCTTTTCCGCTGAACTACGAGTACAGGGGACTACGCCACTGACTATAAACATGTTTTCATTCTTATATTAAAATGAAATATTTCTTTTATTTAAATAAAACGGCCTTTTGTTGTAGTGCTGTTTTTAGATTCTATTTATTTACTGTATTTTGTATCAATTTTCCTGATGAAGATGTACATTGAGTATGTCGAAACGTCGATTATTACTAAATATTAATATAGAACTACAACCTAAAGCCGTTTTATTTTAATGTAACGAGTTGAGAAAGATATACTATGTTATTTTTTTATTGTTTGCTATATTCAAGCAAAATTTTGTTGATTTGCTTTAGGTAATATTACTAATTATTAAAAAAAATAAGTATTTACGATTTTATCGATTTTTTTTGTAAATTTGGAATTTGAAACCGTTAAGTTTACACTCATTACACTCATTAAGTTTACACCAATTATTTTTGAATATTTAAAATATTTATTTTTTCTATAGTAAGAAATCATAGGAATCTAAATTAATTGTAATATATATTATTTTGCTAATTTGGAAATTGAACCAGTCAAAATATTTATCACATCAAATATTATTTTCGAAATTTAAAATATTTATTTGTTCCTAGTGAATGAGTGTATGAACTGAAAAGTATTTATAAATTAGAAATTTACCAAAATTATATTTGATTTATTCTATTGAATTTCATTTATAATATAAAAATATATGAAATGACATATAGGTATTTTTGGAATTATAATCATAAAACTAACTACAGTATAAATTTTTATATAATTTTACCCTGTAATATTTAAAACTACATATGAATTTTGGAAATAAATTACATTTCATTCAATGTTTTTGTTTAATCATACATACTATACATATATATATATATGTATATATATATATATATATATATATATATATTAAAAATCTACTCAAACTAAACCTTAACTTACGTTCTTTCATATATACATTTGACCTCATATAAATACAATATCTCGTTACACATTTTTACTGTACAGTTACATATTAGAAAGTTATCGCAATTTATAATTATTTTGGTTTTAAAATAAAGGTTGCCATGAAAATGTGCGCTTATTATTACAGTGTTGAATAGCAAATAATTTACAACTTTTTATTAATATTCATCTAGCGCATGTGAGCTGTGCTGTGCTGTGTGTGGTTCTGAAATGTTTAGCGGTGTTAGAATTAGCAGAGCTGCAATCGCAAACGCCTGCGTTTGGCCATGAATTGTTGGTTGGTTTACTTAACAAATCTTTTGACACCAGTTACAATTTTTTTAAATTTGCTATTTAAACACAATACAGACAACTCATAATTTCTCTTACAACCAGAACGTCTGGTTTTAGCACTGCTCAGACCAAAGCAACTTCATTTCAGAATCACAAGCACCACCTTTATCTTTTGACATTATCGGTAGAGACCTTACCAATCACATTCACACACAAAGACATTTCGGCAATCACACTTCAGAAGCATCTGTCAAAAACTTTCGTACTGAACACTTTTCACACTCGGTAGACTCATATTTTACTCTCTACAGTCACATTGTACACATTTATTCTATTCATTCATATTGTATATTTTAATGCACTGTCGTATCTGAAGGTGACTTAATATAAAATATAAATTCTTTTTGAAAATAACATGTTACATATTTCCTGGTAGACTTACGGTTTTTCATTGTACTGTAGTGATTTCTGGTAAATTTGTTCATGTTTCTTCGCGATTTGGGCAGCTTTTGGTAGCTTGATTTGTTATATATTGTTTTCATATCGACTCCATTGTATTATTACGTTCACGATTCGACCAAAGTAAATGTGGTTCCACAGATTGCAGCATTGCAGAGCATGGCAACGCAGGGCAGCGCATAGCAGGGCAAGAGGCAGATAGAGAAAAATTACATTCAGAGATTTCGACTGTATATCAAGACGATTCTAACCGAGAATACACGATGTTCATATTCGCTCAGGGCGCAATATTCATAGATATTAAAATACGCTTTACATTACAATACGCTTTTATGTAGTTATTACATATAATGTAATATTATTATTATTATTATATATTATTATTATTAATTTTTCGATATATTTAAAAAATTATAAATATTTTAGATTTATGTATTATTTTATTTACAAATAGATTTTGATCCCGTTTATAAACCTACAAGAAGAATTTCTTTAATAATTTGACATGTTACGATTAAATAATGAATATTGAAATATTATCTGTATTTTCTAATAAATAAAAGAAAGAAATAAATGAATAAAAAAACATTGTTTATTATTTGCTTTATTCACATTTATATCATTTATACAATTGTTTATCGAAATATAGTGTGTATATGGACCAGGTTTTTCTGCTAAATCAACAATCGAATCGCTCTGTTCTGTTAAATCATAAAACAAACATTAATAAATAAAAGATAAAATATTGTTCTTGCAATTGGTTTGGTAATGGAATATATGTTTGCGTTTAAATGTGTTTATATCAAATTTTATTTAAAAATAATTGTTTCATATTTTAAACATATTTTCCAATTAAGCCCGTTCGCCACGTCAAGGCACCAATTATGAGCGGGTCATGCGCATGCTGTTAGTAAATATATATATATATATATATATATATATATATATATATATATATATATATATATATATATATATATATATATATATACAGGGTGTTCGTTCGCTTGGTTGATATAGGGCAATAACATGGGATTTCGATAATATGCAGAGTACTACTTTCTGAAGTAAAATTCGGAGAAATACATAGAATACTTTTCGATAGGGAATAAAAAGTACTATAATTTGGTTCTACTTTTAACTTGCTAGCATGTGCCGTTTGGGCGCTAGAATTTTTTTAAAATGTTTTTTAGAATTTTCAATAATTTTTCCTGCTAAATCAGTGTGAGTTAGAAAAAAATGTTACTTAGCTATTATGTAGCCAATTTTTTTCTCTATTTTATTGAATTTTTTTAGATTTTTTTGAGCAAATTTTGAAAAAAGTTATATTTTTAAAAAAATTTGAAATATAACATTTTAAACATTTAAAAAACATTTTAAAAAAATTCTAGCGCCCAAACGGCACATGCTAGCAAGTTAAAAGTAGAACCAAATTATAGTACTTTTTATTCCCTATCGAAAAGTATTCTATGTATTTCTCCGAATTTTACTTCAGAAAGTAGTACTCTGCATATTATCGAAATCCCATGTTATTGCCCTATATCAACCAAGCGAACGAACACCCTGTATATATATATAAAGACTGGTACTACATGCTCGTTCAGTTTTAACTAATACGGATTTTAACATAATTGTCATAAGACCAAAGCTAAATAAATGAACTAAAACATTTTAAACCCAGGTTTGTACTACCAGTCATAATTATTAGTACGTAACTGAAACTACACTAATATAATTAAATGTTAGTAACTGTTATTTTAAGATTAATTTTAAATACAATTTTAGCTAATACCTGGCTCTGACACATTAAACAATTGAGCTAATAAAATGAAAAATCGATCTTAAAACAACAGTAGCACTAAGGTATGGTTAAAAATATTGAAAAATTATACCTGATTCCGTGTAATCTTGCTATTATTCTATAACTATAAGAATATCAATAAAAATCATTACTTAATTCCAGCTGCTATAAATAAAAGCCAGTCGTTGCTCCCACCAAGATGGTTGATCTCGTCATTATCATCATCTTCTTCTTCTTCTAATACCAACTATCTTGTGTTCACTCTTTCTTTGACTGAATTCAAGAAGTGTGATACACCGCAGGCACTTTACAAAAATCTCTTTAACGTGATAATTCGGACATTTCAGAATGATGGTACAGATTATTTAAAGATTTATTATAAAGATTATTTTTTTTTACTAGTAAAATATTGTATATTTTTTTACTAGTAAAATATTGTATATTTTTTTTACTAGTAAAATATTGTATATTTTTTTACTAGTAAAATATTGTATATTTTTTTACTAGTAAAATATTGTAAGTTTTTTTTTACTAGTAAAATATTGTATATTTTTTTACTAGTAAAATATTGTATATTTTTTTTTACTAGTAAAATATTGTATATTTTTTTTACTAGTAAAATATTGTAAATTTTTTTTTACTAGTAATATATTGTATATTTTTTTTCAAAAACGTATATATGCTTGTAAATTCGCGTTTTTAAGCAGAAATTGACGATTTCTTGCTTTTTTGCTTCGCTGGTTTAATGAGAAATCGGATTTTTTGAAAAAGTTCAATAACTCCAGTAGTTTTTAATTTGGCGAGCCAAAAACGTATATATGCTTGTAAATTCGCGTTTTTAAGCAGAAATTGACGATTTCTTGCTTTTTTGCTTCGCTGGTTTAATGAGAAATCGGATTTTTTGAAAAAGTTCAATAACTCCAGTAGTTTTTAAGTTGGCGAGCCAAAAACGTATATATGCTTGTAAATTCGCGTTTTTAAGCAAAAATTGACGATTTCTTGCTTTTTTGCTTCGCTGGTTTAATGAGAAATCGGATTTTTTGAAAAAGTTCAATAACTCCAGTAGTTTTTAAGTTGGGGAGCCAAAAACGTATATATGCTTGTAAATTCGCGTTTTTAAACAGAAATTGACGATTTCTTGCTTTTTTGCTTCGCTGGTTTAATGAGAAATCGGATTTTTTGAAAAAGTTCAATAACTCCAGTAGTTTTTAAGTTGGCGAGCCAAAAACGTATACAGGGTGTAACAGAATAACTATTCCTAATTTTAACTGGAGTATCCTGGGCTCAGAATATGAAGATTTAATGAAAATCACTTAGATAAAATATGGCTCCTTACTGAGCTACAGGGTGTTTTATATAAAAATTTAAAAACGATTTTTGCCCAGTACTTTAAAACTATTTGACGTATCCTTATCATACTTGGCAGGAAATGTAGGTACCGTACACCATACTAAATTATGTTAAATAAAAGTTTCTGGCTACTGCCAGTGGCGTACAACAGGGGCAAGTGAGAGGTTGATCCTTCCTAAATTCTACGCCACTGGCGGAATTGTCATTTTAGCACAATTTTTCGATTCTCCAATACTTGCTGTGTAAAAAACATACTCTTCCTTTGTAACGATAAAGTCACTGTTTTTCTAGATATTTAAAGTTAAACATAAGCTGCACCCTTGGGATTTTTTCAAAATTTGCTCAAAAAAATCTCAAAAAATTCAGTAAAATAAAGAAAAAAATTAGCTACATAATATTTAAGTAACTTTTTCTCTAACTCATTCTGGTTTGGATGGAAGAATTATTGAAAATTAATATTTTTTGCATTTTATTTTTTTTATTTTCAATAATTTTTACAGCCAAATCAGAATGAGTTAGAGAAAAAAGTTACTTACTTATTATGTAGCTAATTTTTTTCTCTATTTTACTGAATTTTTTCAGATTTTTTTGAGCAAATTTTGAAAAAATCCCAAGGGTGCAGCTTATGTTTAACTTTAAATATCTCGAAAATCAGTGACTTTATCGTTACAAAGGAAGAGTATGTTTTTTACACAGCAAGTATTGGAGAATCGAAAAATTGTGCTAAAATGACAATTCCGCCAGTGGCGTAGAATTTAGGAAGGATCAACCTCTCACTTGCCCTTGTTGTACGCCACTGGCAGTAGCCAGAAACTTTTATTTAACATAATTTAGTATGGTGTACGGTACCTACATTTCCTGCCAAGTATGATAAGGATACGTCAAATAGTTTTAAAGTACAGGGCAAAAATCGTTTTTAAATTTTTATATAAAACACCCTGTAGCTCAGTAAGGAGCCACATTTTATCTCAGTGATTTGCATTAAATCTTCATATTCTGAACCCAGAATACTCCAGTTAAAATTAGGAATAGTTATTCTGTTACACCCTGTATATGCTTGTAAATTTGCGTTTTTAAGCAGAAATTGACGATTTCTTGCTTTTTTGCTTCGCTGGTTTAATGAGAAATCGGATTTTTTGAAAAAGTTCAATAACTCCAGTAGTTTTTAAGTTGGCGAGCCAAAAACGTATATATGCTTGTAAATTCGCGTTTTTAAGCAGAAATTGACGATTTCTTGCTTTTTTGCTTCGCTGGTTTAATGAGAAATCGGATTTTTTGAAAAAGTTCAATAACTCCAGTAGTTTTTAAGTTGGCGAGCCAAAAACGTATATATGCTTGTAAATTCGCGTTTTTAAGCAGAAATTGACGATTTCTTGCTTTTTTGCTTCGCTGGTTTAATGAGAAATCGGATTTTTTGAAAAGTTCAATAACTCCAGTAGTTTTTAAGTTGGCGAGCCAAAAACGTATATATGCTTGTAAATTCGCGTTTTTAAGCACAAATTGACGATTTCTTGCTTTTTTGCTTCGCTGGTTTAATGAGAAATCGGATTTTTTGAAAAAGTTCAATAACTCCAGTAGTTTTTAAGTTGGCGAACCAAAAACGTATATATGCTTGTAAATTCGCGTTTTTAAGCAGAAATTGACGATTTCTTGCTTTTTTGCTTCGCTGGTTTAATGAGAAATCGGATTTTTTAAAAAACTTCAATAACTCCAGTAGTTTTTAAGTTGGCGAGCCAAAAACGTATATATGCTTGTAAATTCGCGTTTTTAAGCAGAAATTGACGATTTCTTGCTTTTTTGCTTCGCTGGTTTAATGAGAAATCGGATTTTTTTAAAAAGTTCAATATCTCCAGTAGTTTTTAAGTTGGCGAGCCAAAAACGTATATATGCTTGTAAATTCGCGTTTTTAAGCAGAAATTGACGATTTCTTGCTTTTTTGCTTCGCTGGTTTAATGAGAAATCGGATTTTTTGAAAAAGTTCAATTACTCCAGTAGTTTTTAAGTTGGCGAGCCAAAAACGTATATATGCTTGTAAATTCGCGTTTTTAAGCAGAAATTGACGATTTCTTGCTTTTTTGCTTCGCTGGTTTAATGAGAAATCGGATTTTTTGAAAAAGTTCAATAACTCCAGTAGTTTTTAAGTTGGCGAGCCAAAAACGTATATATGCTTGTAAATTCGCGTTTTTAAGCAGAAATTGACGATTTCTTGCTTTTTTGCTTCGCTGGTTTAATGAGAAATCGGATTTTTTGAAAAACTTCAATAACTCCAGTAGTTTTTAAGTTGGCGAGCCAAAAACGTATATATGCTTGTAAATTCGCGTTTTTAAGCAGAAATTGACGATTTCTTCCTTTTTTGCTTCGCTGGTTTAATGAGAAATCGAATTTTTTGAAAAACTTCAATAACTCCAGTAGTTTTTAAGTTGGCGAGCCAAAGACGTATATATGCTTGTAAATTCGCGTTTTTAAGCACAAATTGACGATTTCTTGCTTTTTTGCTTCGCTGGTTTAATGAGAAATCGGATTTTTTGAAAAACTTCAATAACTCCAGTAGTTTTTAAGTTGGCGAGCCAAAAACGTATATATGCTTGTAAATTCGTGTTTTTAAGCACAAATTGACGATTTCTTGCTTTTTTGCTTCGCTGGTTTAATGAGAAATCGGATTTTTTGAAAAAGTTCAATAACTCCAGTAGTTTTTAAGTTGGCGAGCCAAAAACGTATATATGCTTGTAAATTCGCGTTTTTAAGCAGAAATTGACGATTTTTTGCTTTTTTGCTTCGCTGGTTTAATGAGAAATCGGATTTTTTGAAAAAGTTCAATAACTCCAGTAGTTTTTAAGTTGGCGAGCCAAAAACGTATATATGCTTGTAAATTCGCGTTTTTAAGCAGAAATTGACGATTTCTTGGTTTTTTGCTTCGCTGGTTTAATGAGAAATCGGATTTTTTGAAAAGTTCAATAACTCCAGTACTTTTTAAGTTGGCGAGCCAAAAACGTATATATGCTTGTAAATTCGCGTTTTTAAGCAGAAATTGACGATTTCTTGCGTTTTTGCTTCGCTGGTTTAATGAGAAATCGGATTTTTTGAAAAAGTTCAATAACTCCAGTAGTTTTTAAGTTGGCGAGCCAAAAACGTATATATGCTTGTAAATTCGCGTTTTTAAGCAGAAATTGACGATTTCTTGCTTTTTTGCTTCGCTGGTTTAATGAGAAATCGGATTTTTTGAAAAACTTCAATAACTCCAGTAGTTTTTAAGTTGGCGAGCCAAAAACGTATATATGCTTGTAAATTCGCGTTTTTAAGCACAAATTGACGATTTCTTGCTTTTTTGCTTCGCTGGTTTAATGAGAAATCGGATTTTTTGAAAAAGTTCAATAACTCCAGTAGTTTTTAAGTTGGCGAACCAAAAACGTATATATGCTTGTAAATTCGCGTTTTTAAGCAGAAATTGACGATTTCTTGCTTTTTTGCTTCGCTGGTTTAATGAGAAATCGGATTTTTTGAAAAACTTCAATAACTCCAGTAGTTTTTAAGTTGGCGAGCCGAAAACGTATATATGCTTGTAAATTCGCGTTTTTAAGCAGAAATTGACGATTTCTTGCTTTTTTGCTTCGCTGGTTTAATGAGAAATCGGATTTTTTGAAAAAGTTCAATAACTCCAGTAGTTTTTAAGTTGGCGAGCCTAAAACGTATATATGCTTGTAAATTCGCGTTTTTAAGCAGAAATTGACGATTTCTTGCTTTTTTGCTTCGCTGGTTTAATGAGAAATCGGATTTTTTGAAAAACTTCAATAACTCCAGTAGTTTTTAAGTTGGCGAGCCGAAAACGTATATATGCTTGTAAATTCGCGTTTTTAAGCAGAAATTGACGATTTCTTGCTTTTTTGCTTCGCTGGTTTAATGAGAAATCGGATTTTTTGAAAAAGTTCAATAACTCCAGTAGTTTTTAAGTTGGCGAGCCAAAAACGTATATATGCTTGTAAATTCGCGTTTTTAAGTTCGTTCTATTTTTCCATTACATCATGCGAAGTTTACGCAATTTTATAATATCGTTCAAATAGCAGTACTTGACCTACCGTACTTTGATAATAATCAATATGGCGTCGACAATAGCAAAAAGATCTTTATTATTAATTCTGCGACGAAAATTTACAAAACTCCATAACTTTTCGAATTTTATCAAAGTAGGACTATCATCCTGAAAATTTGCATATGGCCATAACTTTTCATTCCGAACAACTTTTCTTAACAAGATTTTGGCATACTGTGAACAGAAAAGGTACTTTACCTAAAATGAAAATAGTTTTTGCTCAACTGTAAAGGCCTACTTGATTTTAAAAAATCGAAAGTAGGCTAAAAATAAGTTTCAGGCCAAGCAAAACTTTTTATGAAGAATAACATTTTACCGAAAACTCCAAAATAAAAAAGTTTACAAGAGTGCGCAACCCCATCTAGGGACACCCTGTATACGTTTTTGGCTCGCCAACTTAAAAACTACTGGAGTTATTAAACTTTTTCAAAAAATCCGATTTCTCATTAAACCAGCGAAGCAAAAAAGCAAGAAATCGTCAATTTCTGCTTAAAAACGCGAATTTACAAGCATATATACGTTTTCGGCTCGCCAACTTAAAAACTACTGGAGTAATTGAACTTTTTCAAAAAATCCGATTTCTCATTAAACCAGCGAAGCAAAAAAGCAAGAAATCGTCAATTTGTGCTTAAAAACGCGACTTTACAAGCATATATACGTTTTTGGCTCGCCAACTTAAAAACTACTGGAGTTATTGAAGTTTTTCAAAAAATCCGATTTCTCATTAAACCAGCGAAGCAAAAAAGCAAGAAATCGTCAATTTGTGCTTAAAAACTCGAATTTACAAGCGTATATACGTTTTTGGCTCGCCAACTTAAAAACTACTGGAGTTATTGAAGTTTTTCAAAAAATCCGATTTCTAATTAAACCAGCGAAGCAAAAAAGCAAGAAATCGTCAATTTGTGCTTAAAAACGCGAATTTACAAGCATATATACGTTTTTGGCTCGCCAACTTAAAAACTACTGGAGTTATTGAAGTTTTTCAAAAAATCCGATTTCTCATTAAACCAGCAAAGCAAAAAAGCAAGAAATCGTCAATTTCTGCTTAAAAACGCGAATTTACAAGCATATATACGTTTTTGGCTCGCCAACTTAAAAACTACTGGAGTTATTGAACTTTTTCAAAAAATCCGATTTCTAATTAAACCAGCGAAGCAAAAAAGCAAGAAATCGTCAATTTGTGCTTAAAAACACGAATTTACAAGCATATATACGTTTTTGGCTCGCCAACTTAAAAACTACTGGAGTTATTGAAGTTTTTCAAAAAATCCGATTTCTCATTAAACCAGCGAAGCAAAAAAGCAAGAAATCGTCAATTTGTGCTTAAAAACGCGAATTTACAAGCATATATACGTTTTTGGCTCGCCAACTTAAAAACTACTGGAGTTATTGAAGTTTTTCAAAAAATTCGATTTCTCATTAAACCAGCGAAGCAAAAAAGGAAGAAATCGTCAATTTCTGCTTAAAAACGCGAATTTACAAGCATATATACGTTTTTGGCTCGCCAACTTAAAAACTACTGGAGTTATTGAAGTTTTTCAAAAAATCCGATTTCTCATTAAACCAGCGAAGCAAAAAAGCAAGAAATCGTCAATTTCTGCTTAAAAACGCGAATTTACAAGCATATATACGTTTTTGGCTCGCCAACTTAAAAACTACTGGAGTTATTGAACTTTTTCAAAAAATCCGATTTCTCATTAAACCAGCGAAGCAAAAAAGCAAGAAATCGTCAATTTCTGCTTAAAAACGCGAATTTACAAGCATATATACGTTTTTGGCTCGCCAACTTAAAAACTACTGGAGTAATTGAACTTTTTCAAAAAATCCGATTTCTCATTAAACCAGCGAAGCAAAAAAGCAAGAAATCGTCAATTTCTGCTTAAAAACGCGAATTTACAAGCATATATACGTTTTTGGCTCGCCAACTTAAAAACTACTGGAGTTATTGAACTTTTTCAAAAAATCCGATTTCTCATTAAACCAGCGAAGCAAAAAAGCAAGAAATCGTCAATTTCTGCTTAAAAACGCGAATTTACAAGCATATATACGTTTTTGGCTCGCCAACTTAAAAACTACTGGAGTTATTGAACTTTTTCAAAAAATCCGATTTCTCATTAAACCAGCGAAGCAAAAAAGCAAGAAATCGTCAATTTCTGCTTAAAATATTGTACATTTTTTTTTACTAGTAAAATATTCCATATTTTTTTTTACTAGTAAAATATTGATTAATTTTTATTACTAGTAAAATATTCCATATTTTTTTTTTTTTTACTAGTAAAATATTCCATAACTTTTTTTACTAGTAAAATATTCCATATTTTTTTTGCTAGTAGTTTTTTTTCGATAAGTTGGCAACACTGTATTTTGTTAAAATTGCATAAAATATATGAATACTAGGAGAATTTTTTGTGAAAATTTGAGTAAAATCGGTTGAATAACATGGCCATAATAAAAATTTTAAAACTTTAGTAATTTCTTTCTCGGAAAGTTAGCAACACTGAATATTAATTAAATTTTGTAATTAATGAGAGCATTAGGGAAATCTTTTCTGAAAATTTGATCAAAATCGGATAAATAACGTAGCCAATTTGAATTTCTAAAAACTTTAGTAATTTTTTTCTCGGAAAGTTGGCATCACTGGAAAAAACAAAATCACATGACCATCTTGGGCACTAGACAAATTAATCCTGAAAAAGTCCAGAAGTTGATTATGAAAAGAAAATGTAGTTTGAATTTTTCGTTTGATATTAATATAATATTAACTAAAACAACATTATCTTATGTAACTTTTTATTCCTCCTTCAAAAGCGCATATTCTGATTAGATCTTTCTCTTTGATAGACATTATATGTGTATGTAAATTTATATTTATCAAATATAATATCACTAATAAGATTACGTAATATGTTTTGTATGGTTAGAATAGTTAAGTTATGATATTTTTCATAATATTATAATAATTTTTACAAGTAACATATTATTGAAATTCAGGTCAGTTTTATGACAGAGATTTAAATAAGTTCTATTTTAACTCAACCGACTGAATATATATATAGAAAATAATTTATCGATCGTCGGTAAAATGAATCAATAATATTAAAGAACATCTCTACTTTGCATGTGGGAGGCTGAATTAGATTATAACAGTAATCTAATACTGGATATCATTATTGTTAATGATTTCCCGCTGTCCAAGGTCTCTGAGAGACACCACACACAAAATATATGAGAAGCAATACACACTTATACGCAATTAACCCGTATTACAGCACGCAATTTACCTTCCAGGTAACTGCAGGGTTTGCGAGCCTGTCTAACGGATACCATAGGCAAACTACTGTCTCTAAGTCAGAGCACCATCGAATACAAATTAATATTACAAGTGTATAGACTATAGATCTCAAAAATTATTGATTTTATTGATTTTTTCTAATTATTTATGATTTTTTTTGAAAAGTGCAATTTTTGAATGAGCTATAAGAGATACGATGCCTTCAGTGAATTCAAATTAATAAGATTCAATTTAAAAAAAAAAACAAAATTATCACAGATACGTGAAATATTTGACTTTGACAATTGAAAATTTTTTCACGCAAAATATAAAAAAAAATTGAAAATAGAACTTACCGATTAGGGTGCTGTTAACGTTTGACAGCCACTGGAAATTCGGCTGGGGAATGACAAACTGAAATAAAAAGAAAAAGAAAATAATATTTATAACTCGCCATCAGAGCTGTATTTACGCGCAGGCGCATGAGGCGCAAGCTGGGGCCTCGTGACCAAGGGGCCTTAGATTTCAAATCAGATATCAGTCACTGAAATCAATTTGAAAATTATTTTAATTTCTAGTTTCTAGTTTTAATTTACGAGTAAATTATATTTCAATACGTTTCTAATGTTGAAGTACTGGTGTTGTCATTGTCAATAAGATAATAAAAACCTGCATATTAAGTAGGATGGCTATCTGACTATTGTAACAAAAGTGACTATTTTCTCTCTACCCGCTAGTTGCTATTGCTACTTGTTTTCCAAGAATTTATGCAATATTATTTGGGGGTGCGTTATATTTCCATGACCCTGAAAATGCTTGTGCTGCGGCTGGCAGTGTGCATTGTGCGCGCATTTTTAATTTCGGAATTTTCTTTGCGTTGATATACGAGTATTCGATATAAGTTTTTATTTTTATAGTGTAGTGCTGTTATAACATAAAGTAAGTATACCTTTATATATGTAAGATATAATATTAATTTAGTAATAGTACAGGAAATAAAGATCAAGTTAACGATGCTATATATTTTGCAATAATTGTGGATTCTACATCCGATATAGGTAAGTCATATCGATCAATTATAATTATACGGTATGTTACTAAAAAATGTGAAATTAAAGAAAGATTTTTTTGGATTTCTTCCTATAGAGCGTCATACTGCAGAATATTTAGAAAACATAATTGTAAATAAATTAACCGCGTTAACAATAAATGTAAATAAATGCCGATTAATTTTTAAAATTTTTTTTGATAGCGTGGGTGCTAACTTGAAATCAAGTTAGCACCCCACACCGAAAAACATTTTTTTCATGCATAGTTTTGCAGCTCAAAAATTTTGAATGTGGCTCAAAAATAGCTCATAAATAGCTCATAAATATAAGCTAATTTGTTTTAATTTTTAAAAAAATTTTGACAGCGTGGGTGCTAACTTGAAATCATGTTAGCACCCCCCATCGAAAAACATTTTTTTCATGCATAGTTTTGCAGCTCAAAAATTTTTAATGTGGCTCAAAAATAGCTCATAAATAGCTCATAAATGTGAGCTAATTTGTTTTAATTTTTGGAGAATGGGGGGTGCTAACTTGACTGACGTAAAATGTAGCCCTTTTCTTGGGGAACACGATTGTCTAAACCGCGGTTAAATATCTTGATCCTATAAGGCGATAAATGAATTTTAGTAAAGGATTGCATATACAGAATGAACCAAAAGTCCCGGAACGGTCAAATAGCTATCCACTGATATCCCACCTGACCCCCTACACCCACCCCAGGCGGTGGAGGGGTGGTCAACTTTAAAATTTTAAATAGGAATTTTTAATAATTTTTCCTGCCAAACCAGCATGAGTTCGAGAAAAAAGTTACTTAGCAATTATGTAGCTCATTTTTTTCTCTATTTTACTAAATTTTTTCAGATTGTTTTCAGCAAATTTTGAAAAAAGTCTTATTTTAAAAAAATCGCAATGGTACCCCCTTGAGAGATTTTCAAAAATTCAGTTTTTAATTGTTTTCTACTAAACGATGCATCCTAGAATAATGGTTTATTCACTAAATTATAGTACTCATTATTCCGCATTTTTTCATATCATGCTTATTTTCCTACACTTCATAGTTTTTGAGAAAAAAAATAAAATCCAAAAAATCAAAAAAAAAATTCTAGAGCCCACACGGCACATGCTAGAAAATTAAAACTAAAACCAATTTATAGAACTTATTATGCCCTATCGAAAAGTATTCTAAATATTTCTTCGAATTTTACTCGAGAAAGTAGTATATCGCAATTTATCGAAATTACATGTTAAAGTCTTATGTTCTGGGGTCGCGGTCAACACACTATATATTTCTATTTCTATATTTCTATTAATTACTGCGCTATCTATCATAAATAGAAAAAAATGTTTTAGACAAATAATACGTATTTTTAGCCATAGAATCCAAATCTGCAATAAAAAATAGGGGTTCCTGTTTAAAATTTTAAAGTTGACCACCCCTCCACCGCCTGGGGGTGGGTGTAGGGGGTCAGGTGGGATATCAGTGGATAGCTTTTTAAAAAAGATTAAACACGTGTTTTTTATTTTGTTGATCGGAAATATATTTTTAGAGATATTTGACCGTTCCGGGACTTTTGGTTCATTCTGTATATGCAATCCTTTACTAAAATTCATTTATCGCCTTATAGGATCAAGATATTTAACCGCGGTTTAGACAATCGTGTTCCCCAAGAAAAGGGCTACATTTTGTATTTAAGACTTTTTTCTACATCAAATACAACCTTAGAAAACACGACTTTTATATGAAAAATATGGTATTTTAAAAGTTTTTTTTTTTCGTTTTAAAAAATTCTGTAACGGTCAAAACGGGTAAAAAAAACTCTTGAAAATAATTGTATGTATACTTTAAAGTCTGTAGAATATTATACTGTTACTAATAATTCGGTTAAAACGAGTTAGCTACATGAAACAATTTTTTTTTCACAATTATATATAAAAAAAAAAAACGGTTTTTACCGTTTTGAGGTTATTGTTACGGACTAAAAATTTAAAAACCATTTGAATCTTGTTTTTTACTAGTTTTTAAGTGGTCAAAAGCTACAACAAGTCAAAATTCGTCTAGGGCCAATTTCCTATGCTTTTCCTGCTACCCCCTTTTAATTTAAATTTTTCATATATATTGAAAACATTTGTTTAGTCTTTTACTAAACATACAAAATAGATTATGTAAATTTATACTATTTGCTTTATTTATTAAACTATTTATATTTACATTGTAAATAAATCTTTCAGAACTCATTATATTAAAATAAAACTGCTTTAGATTAAAATTCTGTATTAATATTTATTAATAGTCAAAGTTTCGACGAACTCAACGTCCGTCTTCATAGTCGAAACGTCAATTATAAATAAATATTCATTCAGAATTAAAACCGTTTTATTTTAATATAATAAGTTCTGATAGATTTTTTTACTATATATATTTTAATTTAAAATTTTTATATATTTCGATAATATTTGTGTATTGTTTTGACAAACATAAAAATACATATTATTTGCTTTATTTATTAAAACTTAAAATTATTTACATTTACGTTATTTATTAAAATATTTTAAGATATGGCTTTAAATAATTTAAATAATTTCCATAATAAAAAAAAAATTAAAGAATACTCTTCGTAATTCATTGAATAACTTTCGCGAAAAATTTGAAATTTCATATAGAATTTACAAAATCACTTCCGTAAACAATATTATTAATAATAATAATAATTATATAGTTTATTTAGTAGCATTAGCTTAATAAATACATAAATCTTACAAACTATTATGTCATGAACACAATCTAAAAACTATTTCTAACAATATATTTAGTCATTATTACCTCTTTAATAACTAATGGTAACTTTATTGCTCAGTGTAATAAATTTTATATAATAATAATACATTTAGCAAAATAGATAAAGAAGATTTAATATGAAATTCGAAATTTTACTAAATATTATGTAGTTTATACTGAAATAGATTTACTAATGATTATCAGGAACTATAGTTGTATAATACTGTTTTGATTTAATCTTAAATAATTGATATAACGATTTTAATTTTTTAATCATATCCAGTAATTTATTAAAAAGTTTTTATTCCATTTATAGATATGCTATGTTCAGTAACTGATTTATTAACTCTATATAAATATTGAACAAAAATTTTTCATATGTGCATATCTGTGAAATAAACTAATATAAAGTAAAGTTAAAATTTCACAAGTTACTCAGTCATTGAATCGGCTAGCTAAGCTAGCTTGTGAAATTTTAAGAAAAATCTTAACTTTAATTTATATAAAAATTGTTGCACCCACATGTATTAATTCTGTAAATCCTGTAATAATAATAATAATAATAATATTTACGAGGGGAAAACTAAAGAATTAAAGAATTAATGTTAAACACCGATTTGTTTTTGTTTTATAGCCATCTATCCGGAATAACAATTCTTGGAATTCCGGCAGAAATCTACAATTTCGGATCTCAGTATTGGATGTGCTTACTAACGGCCGTATTTCTCTTGTACAATTGTCGCAAAAGTCTATCTGCCAATATTTTACAAATTGCAATTAACCAATAGCTATGAATATTTAAAACTACGTTTTGATACCAGAATACGTGTACTAGCATCGTTTATTTATGCACTGGCCATGTTTTTATACATGCCTATTGTAATCTACATTCCTGCTCTGGCATTCAGTCAAGGTAAGTTTAATAATTAATTATTTTAATACTGAACAAAAAATGTTCATCTGTGAAATAGGATAATTATGGCGAAAGGGCGGATTTTTATGGCAAGAACTATATATACTCCTTTAAATAATCGAATTATCGAGTTATTAAACAAATACATTGTTTAGTGTGACAATTTTTTAATTTATTATTAATCGTTTTGACACAGAACCTGTGTCACCTTCTGGGCTTATATTTAAAAAATATTACTTACATCAATAGAATGTTTATGTTAAATGATATTTAAATTACATTTCTAGGTTAAAAATGTCATAATTTATTTCACATCAGACGAATTATATAGTTGAAAAAAAAATAGTAGTTCTTTTGAACTAAAACCTGTCATATTTTGAAACTCGATTATTAAATAAATCTTAGAAATACGTTTGCAATTAAATTATTCCACCATTCATTGTCTAATTCCAAAGCTGAATATTATACATTATGAATATGTGATACTGCATTAGTCTTTAAATTAAACAAGATTAGAAATATATGGGTAAACCCATATATACAGCGTGTAACAGAATAACTATTCCTAATTTTAACTGGAGTATCCTGGGCTCAGAATATGAAGATTTAATGCAAATCACTGAGATAAAATGTGGCTCCTTACTGAGCTACAGGGTGTTTTATATAAAAATTTAAAAACGATTTTTGCCCAGTACTTTAAAACTATTTGACTTATCTTTATCATACTTGGCAGGAAATGTAGGTACCGTACACCATACTAAATTATGTTAAATAAAAGTTTCTGGCTACTGCCAGTGGCGTACAACAGGGGCAAGTGAGAGGTTTATCCTTCCTAAATTCTACGCCACTGGCGGAATTGTCATTTTAGCACAATTTTTCGATTTTCCAATACTTGTTGTGTAAAAAACATACTCTTCCTTTGTAACGATAAAGTCACTGTTTTTCGAGATATTTAAAGTTAAACATAAGCTGCATCCTTGGGATTTTTTCAAAATTTGCTCAAAAAAATCTGAAAAAATTCAGTAAAATAGAAAAAAAAATTAGCTACATAATAACTAAGTAACTTTTTTTTCTAGCTCATTCTGATTTGGCTGTAAAAATTATTGAAAATAAAAAAAATAAAATGCAAAAAATATTAATTTTCAATAATTTTTCCTGCCAAACCAAAATGAGTTAGAGAAAAAAGTTACTTATTTATTATGTAGCTAATTTTTTTCTCCATTTTACTTAATTTTTTCAGATTTTTTTGAGCAAATTTTGAAAAAATCCCAAGGATGCAGCTTATGTTTAACTTTAAATATCTCGAAAAACAGTGACTTTATCGTTACAAAGGAAGAGTATGTTTTTTACACAGAAAGTATTGGAGAATCAAAAAATTGTGCTAAAATGACAATTCCGCCAGTGGCGTAGAATTTAGAAAGGATCAACCTCTTACTTGCCCCTGTTGTACGCCACTGGCAGTAGCCAGAAACTTTTATTTAACATAATTTAGTATGGTGTACGGTACCTACACTTCCTGCCAAGTATGATAAGGATACGTCAAATAGTTTTTAAGTACTGGGCAAAAATCGTTTTTAAATTTTTATATAAAACACCCTGTAGCTCAGTAAGGAGCCACATTTTATCTCAGTGATTTGCATTAAATCTTCATATTCTGAGCCCAGGATACTCCAGTTAAAATTAGGAATAGTTATTCTGTTACACCCTGTAGACCACTTTGACATTATCACATAAATGATAAGAAATAGGAATAAACATTTTTTTCACCGAAAGTTGGCAGCATTGTATTTTGCTAATATAAAATATTATAGGCGCTAAGGGTATCTTCTGTAAAAATTTCATTAAAAACGGATAAATAATGCGGGCATAACAAATATTTAGAAAATTATTAAAAAAAAATTTCGGAAAGTTGGCAACATTGTATTTTAATAAAATTATAATTTATGTAGGCACTAGGAGAAACTTTTCTGAAAATTTGATCAAAATCGGATAAATAATGTAGCCACAATAAATTTTTTAAAATTTTAGTAATTTTTTTCTCGATAAGTTGGCAACACTGTATTTTGTTAAAATTGCAAAATTTATGCGGGCACCTGGAAAATCTTTAGTGAAAATTTGATTGAAATTGGTTAAATAACGTGGTCATAATAAATTTTTAAAAATTTTAGTAATTTTTTTCTCAGAAAGTTGGCAACACTGTACTTTGTTGAAATTATCTAATTTATATAACTACTATACTACTACTATACTAGAAGAATCTTTTGTGAAAATTTGAACCAAATCGGTTAAACAACATGGCCGTAATAAATTTTTAGAAATTTTAGTAATTTTTTTCTCGGAAAGTTAGCAACACTGTATTTTATTAAAATTACGAAATTTATGGGGAGACTAGGGGATTCTTTCCTGAAAATTTGATCAAAATCGAATAAATAATGTAGCCACAATAAATTTTTAAAAACTTTAGTAATTTTTTTCTCGGAAAGTTGGCATCACTGGAAAATACCAAAACCACATGACCATCTTGGGCACTAGAAAAATTTATCCTGAAAATTTCATTAAAATCGGTTGAACCGTCTAGGAGGAGTTGCGGCCACAAAATTTAGTTTTACGACCGAGCGAGCGAGCGAGCTTACGACGCACATCCATACACCCACATAAACTAAGTTCAGATTCGTCATCTAGAAGCTATATAAAGAATTTCTATACAATTTTTTTTTTTTTTTAATGTTACAGACACCGTACCAAACGCTATACCACATTTTCCTTGCAGTCAAAGTGGTAAAAAATATGCACAAGCTTTTATTAAAGTTATTTGACAAACTGAATCTAGGACAAACTGATGATTAATTTATATTACATTAGAAAGATTAAAATTCATTTATATTGAAACAATTACGTAATTAGTGAACTATTTTATAATAATAAACAATTTCGATTTTATTATTATACTATTATCAAGTACTATAACTGATAATTTATATATTTGATATATATATATATATATATATATATATATATATATATATATATATATATAATGTGATTATCAATTGTGATAATATTATATTACAAAAAATACCGTTATTTGTAGTATTGAAATATTTGTTTCTTTATGTCTTATAAAAATACTACATTGTCTAAAAAGTTACGAGGATGTAAAAAAAATACATTTTTGGCACTATATACTTGCAGATTACGTGTAAAATAGCCGGTTTCATTTATTCTTTATATATTTAACGTAACTTTTATTTCGTATTTGTAAACTTTTTATTAAATAAAACAAATCGTTAAATAACAAATTTTGGAATTCTGTACGGAATTATTAATTAATTTATCTCTATATTATGTTTTAAAGTTAGCCAGTTTTACAGAAAATTTTATAAATTTTATATTTGTACAGTGGCGAAAACACTTAGAATAAAGTTTGCTGAAATGAAACTAGATTGTGTTTGCATTCTAGTATTTGCAGAATAGACGGAATAAATTTAAAAAAAAAGTATTATCGTCAAATTTACAAAATAAGCTATTTTAACTAGTAAATTATTATAATAAAGAAATAAATAGTAAAGTTAGCGATTTAAATCAAAATTCAATGTCAAATATGACGTCACTCTGTTAAAATAGAGGGCGTTGTTCTATATTCTACCTATAATAATAATGTGTTTGTATACATTTATTGACAAATACACATACGCAATTTACATGTATATATGAAGATGTAAACATGATTAAAGATACCTAGAAATAATTTTTCTTTTGTTCTGATACCTGTAACGGTGATGTTACCATATGGTAGCATAAAAATTTATTTTGTTTACTATTGTGTAATAAATAATAACAATTATCAAATAATATATTCCCATTGTATTTAGGCTATTAAAAAATAATATATTGTTGTTATTATTATTGTACAAAATTAAATTAGTTATTAATTGGGACAATGAAATATATAATTGTAAACCAATTTCTGATTCACTGACAGATAATAAAATTATTTTAGGATCATTTCTAACATCTTATGTTAAAATGAAAAGTGATACATAAGATGTCCGATATTAATGGTTCAATAATTCCAATCGTATCTGTAAAACGTTTTTTTTACTACTTTGACTGCAAGGAAAAGTAGTAAAGCGTTTGGTACGGTGTCTGTAACATTTTCAAAAAAAAAAAAAAATTGTATAGAAATCCTTCATATAGCCTGTAGATGACGAATCTGAACTTAGTTTATGTGGGTGTATGTGTGTGCGTCGTCAGCTCGCTCGCTCGCTCGCTCGGTCGTAAGTCAAAATTTTGTGGCCGCAACTCCTCCTAGACGGTTCAACCGATTTTAATGAAATTTTCAGGATAAATTTGTCTAGTGCCCAAGATGGTCATGTGGTTTCGGTTTTTTCCAGTGATGCCAACTTTCCGAGAAAAAAATTACTAAACTTTTTAAAAATTCATATTGGCTACATGATTTATCCGATTTTGATCAAATTTTCAGAAAAGATTTCCCTAATGCTCCCATTAATTACATAATTTTATTAATATTCAGTGTTGCCAACTTTCCGAGAAAAAAATTACTAAATTTTAAAATTTTTTATTATGGCCATGTTATTCAACCGATTTCACTCAAATTTTCACAAAAGATTTTCCTAGTATTCATATAATTTATGTAATTTTAACAAAATACAGTGTTGCCAACTTTCCGAGAAAAAAATTAGTAAAATTTTTAAAAATTTATTATGACCATTTTATTTAACCGATTTTAATCAAATTTTCATAAAAGTTTTTTCTAGTGCTTAAATAAATTATG
Source organism: Clivina fossor (assembly GCA_963966155.1). NCBI lineage: Eukaryota > Metazoa > Arthropoda > Insecta > Coleoptera > Carabidae > Clivina > Clivina fossor. Next base: position 88,700 of record CAWYQG010000367.1, on the reverse strand, counting down.
CAATTTTAACAAAATACAGTGTTGCCAACTTATCTAGAAAAAAATCACAAAATTTTTTAAAAATTCATTGTGGCTACATTATTTATTCGATTTTGATCAAATTTTCAGAAAAGTTTCTCCTAGTGCCCACATAAATTATAATAGTATTAAAATACAGTGTTGCCAACTTTCCGAGAAATGTCAAAGTAGTCTATATATGGGTTTACCCATATACTTCTAATCTTGTTTTCTAAATAAATGGAAACAAAAAACAAAGGCTCGTATTTTCAAAAGTACTTTTGACGTTTACCTAAAATGGTTTATTTAGCATTTTAAAATAGGTAGTTTAACTTTTATGATATCAGATATTATAAAAAATATCTAAAATAAAAAAATAATGTATATTTCACGAAAAACAAAGATTAAAATTTATTTAAAAATAAATGATAATAACTCTTATTTACAAAAATTGAGATTCGGGTCAAAATATCCTGTTAACATATGTGAACGAAAAACAGCCGTAAATTAGTTAAAATCGATCTTAACTTCTGCTTTACAATAAGAGATTTTAAACAACTAATTTATATGTTACAAACATATTTTTTAAACGTTTTAAAAATAAACCGACTTTAAGTTGTAATTCTGTATTGATATTTATAAATAATCGACGTTTCCACGTACTCGACGTACATCTACATCAGGTAAAAATGATAACGAAAATTTAAAGCCGTTTTATTTTAATAACACTGGAATTTTTTTTTACTACGTTTTAGACATTTTTTACTACTTTTTAAACATTTTTTACTACTTTGACAGCAAGGAAAAAGTAGTATAGCGTTTGGTACGGTGTCTGTAACATTTTCAAAAAAAAAAAAAATTGTATAGAAATCCTTTATATAGCCTCTACATGACGAATCTGAACTTAGTTTATGTGGGTTAGACGGTTCAACCGATTTTAATGAAGTTTTCAGGATAAATTTGTCTAGTGCCCAAGATGGTCATGTGGTTTTAGTTTTTTTCAGTGATGCCAACTTTCCGAGAAAAAAATTACTAAAGTTTTTAAAAATTCATTATGGCTACGTTATTTATTCGATTTTAATCAAATTTACAGAATAGATTTCCCTAATGCTCCCATTAATTATATAATTTTATTAATATCCAGTGTTGCCAACTTCCCGAGAAAAAAATTACTAAAGTTTTAAAAATTTTATTGTGGCCATGTTATTCAACCGATTTTACTCAAATTTTCACAAAGAATTCTTCTAGTATTCATATAATTTATGTAATTTTAACAAAATACAGTGTTGCCAACTTTCCGAGGAAAAAATTAATAAAATTTTAAAAAATTTATGACTATTTTATTTAACCGATTTTAATCAAATTTTCATAAAAGTTTTTCCTAGTGTCTAAATAAATTATGCAATTTTAACAAAATACAGTGTTGCCAAAAAAAATCACAAAATTTTTAAAAAATTCATTATGGCTACATTATTTATTCGATTTTGATCAAATTTTCAGAAAAGTATCTCCTAGTGCCCACATAAATTATAATATTATTAAATATAGTGTTGTCAACTTTCCGAGAAATGTCAAAGTAGTCTATATATGGGTTTACCCATATACTTCTAATCTTGTTTTTCTTGAATTTAAATAATTTTCTATTATAACAAGGTTACGAATAATCATACTGATGTAGGCATAAAATGCATAAAACTTTACTGTAGACCAAACTACCTACTTTGTTTAACAATTATTGAAAAATATAGGGATTGGTAATCAAAAACTAAAATACTAAATATAACAATTCACAACGAAATAAACATCCTTTTCATGTCTCAACAGCCATTCAAAATTATTATAATTCAACAAATAAGTATTATTCTAAGAACAAAAGTTAAGAATAAACAATTCTGAGCACCATCTGCTTGTTATCAATAAGATTTATCTATATTTATTAAATATATTTTGTTCAAATACTAACGTCTGTAAATTTACATACTAATTGGTGTAAAATCAGATGCCCCAGGTTTTTATCTAAAACGAACGAATTTTCATTTAAAGTATGCTATTATTAAAAAAATACATCAAAAATATAAAAACTAATTAAAAATAAAAACAAATATTTTAAAATAAACGATAAAATTACATTTACAAAATGAAATAAAAATACTTTCTTATTTTCTTTTGTTAATTCAACTGTATAAAATAATTGCAAACATATCGAAGAAATTTAAATACCATTAACACAGTAAAAACAAAGAAATAATAAATAATAAAAATACAAATCTATTTTGCAAAAAAAAACTAATCTATTCATAAAAAGAAAACTGAATTATACAAGCATAAGCAAAAAATACGACTATCTGGTTGAATAATGTAATATTATCAAAAAACGGAAGACTTAGAAAAACATCGAGGTCACGTGATCATTTCTCATTTCTTTTTCTATATATTTTTTTTCTCTCTTTTTGTTGCATCATTACATCGAAGACACAAGAACCAGACCAGACCAACATTTCGAAATCAGAACAAAGAAACGATATAATATGCAATATTTCTATTGTTTCACAAATAGGCACCTTATTGTATTTCAATCATTTAAAATTTTAAATATACAGTTAGTTGAAACCAGTATTTTAATGTCAAAACAAAGAATCTTTAGTTGATTTTTTTTTATTTATTTCCAATAGTAATAAATTTGTAACATATTATATTTATGTATTTTCTTTAAATTATTTAAAAAAAAAATTCTTTTTAACCAGAATTTTCATACGATTTTCTCGTACTTCCTTTTAAGCTACTTAGGTCCAGTTGCATAAACCGGTTATAAATGCATTGTTAACATCGGCGTTAAATATATGTGTATGTCAAGACGTTTGTAAAAATAACAATAGCTAAATATCCCAGACGTTTTTGTTAAATCGACACAATTAATATTTTGACAAATTGCTATCATACAGTCACCATGGAAACAATATTATTGTTGAACTTATTTTCATGGCAACATAACAAACTACAATATATTTTAATAATTGACTTGAACGACCTTTGATATATGTGAATTTAATTTCTATGTAAAATAAAATCAAAGTAGTTTTATTTCAAAAAAAACGTGACCTACATCCCTGTTGGAGAAGAAATTAAATTCAAATATATTTTAAGTGTTTTTTTTTGTATAACAAATCAGACAATAATTTTCAGTGTGTTAATTTTTTTAATTAACAGAGTTATTTAAATGAGTTGTTTTTTATGGAATAAGACGCACATAAAACTTATCAAACACCAATAAATTAAATCAGCTGCCTTATAGAAAAATATATTATTACATATTAAATATATCAAACTCAAAAATAGTGGTAGTGAGCAGTTCCAATCAATAAAACATATACCATTTTTCCAACTTATATTAACCCGATCAAGCGAAAAAAGTTTAAATGTAATTTTCATCAAAACGTTGTTTTAATTGAGAAAACAAAAAAAAAAACCTATATTAAAATAAAACATTTAATGTAAACATGTCCTTGACCGTTAAGCATGTCGAAGTACAAATGTGCCAATTATATTATTCAGTCTATGCTAGGCACAACGATTTCAGGAAAAGTATTTAAAAAAAAAACATTTTTTTAGTTTTTATCTTAAAATATAATTATACTAAATTACATTTTTTATATATCAACACATCAAAAATAGTTGTTATTGAAAAAATTTTACTGGGAGAAAAAAAAATGTTTCTATTGTTTCAAATTACAATGCAACTTTTTCTACACATTTGATCCAATTTTATATATATATAAAGCTAAGGTAAACAAACTGTACACAAAATTATAATTGAATTATTTAGATTAAAAAATTTCTTAATATTTTCGTAAACCTAGATATGTAAAAAATCTTTGGTCCTCATTTATAAAAGTGATTTTTGCCAAAAGTACTTTTGACGTTTACTTAAAATTAATTATTAAGCACTTTATAATAGTTTATTTAAATTTTATAATATCAAATATAATAAAAATTATCAAAAATAGTAAAATTATTTATATTTGATCAAAAACAGAAACAAAAAGTTATTCTGAAATTAATGATAAAAGCACTTTTTCACGAAAAAGTGAGGTGAGAATACGGGTCATTGTTTTTAATCATTTAAATAATGTTTAAAAATATAAAATTGTAATTTCGTCAAAAATAATAATGATCGCAACCTACTGCAACCTTTGTTGCAATAACAAATTTTCGTTATGCAATCAATTCTTTGTTTACTAATACAACTGCGGTCATTAGAGATAATTGAATATATATTTTGTCAACTACTGTAATTAAATAGTAAATTTTATCTATTTCTACCACTTGAAATGTTTTTGGACGCATTTGTTCAAATAGCCAAAGTGTACAGAACATTCAACTTTCGTAAAATACATTATTAATCCAAAATGTTAATCAATTATTAATGGTACCATTCTTGTATGACTAAATAATTTATTCTATTTCAAATATTCATAATTTCTGATCATAAACTTAATTGTTTTTAAAATATTACAAATATTCTGTGTGCACTAATGTATAAATATAGAAACTTACTACACAATTAAAAGTAAAAGTATGAACTACAAATCAAAATAAAAGATTAATTTTTCAGAAATGTACGAAATTTAAAAAAAATAATTTAAATTATTATATCCATACATTTTAAAAATAAATTACTGGAGTTAGAGTATTTAAAAAAATATATGAGAAAAGAAAAACTTACATGGACAAGAAGTGCTGATGCGGGTTATTATATGTCTGCATTTCATCGCAACTTTCAGCGCCCGAACTGCTGGCCGTAGCGTCCGAATCCATCTGTGTCTCCACCAAACTTAATTCAGTCTGTAAAGTGCCGGCAACTTTTTCCAGTTCATCTCGCACCTCATCCGCGAACCGCGGCACCGAAACTGTCGCGAAACTGACGGCATTCCGTAACGTAATAACCGGCGTCGAGGTAGATGCCAGCTCCGACGAACCACTACCGAAATATTTCGACACGTGCTTATGCCGATTTGAAACTGACGACTGCTGCACCGAAGTCATATGCAATTTCCGAACTAAATTACGCGTTGCGTGCGAACTAATTGCTTTTAAGTCAGTAGTGTTTAGTGTTTGTTGTTGTTCAAGCGATTGTTGTTGTTCTTGTTCATCTTCGAGTGGTGATGCAGGCAGCTGCTACAGCGTCTTCTCCTCTTTCACGCGCTTTAACGTCCTGTGAACATATTCATAGAGTCCGGCCACCTCACTGCTTACGTGCTGGCCCACTTTCGGGCTTGTATCATACGGATTATTCATCCCATTCATCCAGTGATCCCTCATTGACAGACCAAAAACACACTTTCAAAACACCGCACATACTATTTTTCCCCAACACTTGTACACCATTAATTTTTCGCTCGCAACAAACTGGTACACTGCACAACACTTTTGAGTTCATGATTTCGCAACAAAATGTTCCCTGATTTCAGTCTCCAGCCAGTTCCATCCTCAACTGCAAGCGAAGCCGATAACCGCGCTGAACCGGGAGCGTTAACAAAGCTCTGCCGCTATAGCGCACCTCCGCTGCAAACAAGAACATGTTAAAACACAAGTACGTGATAATACATTATGACATACCTCTAATATAAAAACTAAATGTTATATTTCAATCACTCGGTTGTATTTTTAATAGATCCCGCGCCACGATTATTTATACTGAAAACAGAACACCCACGTGACGGTACAAAACTTATGAAATAAGCCGAATCGAAGCTCCACCACGCATCACATAACCATTGCATCACTAATTAAACGTATTTCAACCAAATCAATACTATATTTGATCACATTTTGTTGTTATGCACCCAAATTACTTTTTAATAGCAGCAATTGTTTAACACGATGGTAATAATAGCGCGAATTTTTCCGCTTAAATGTGTAATCCAACAATGGCGGAATTACTACTACACTTACAAACTCATACACCGTAACTCAACTCATAGAATAAGTAATATATACTCAATAGTAATATATACTCAACTGCTAAAGGTTGTAGAAACGAGCGCCAATTCAACGCCTGGTCGGTAGCGTCGCTACCGACCAGGCCTAAGTGACTACGTTAGACAATGCATTTACTTTTATCATAATCGAATTTTATACGAGGGAAATATTTAACCCGCGATTTATTTCAATATTATTTTTATAAATAATAAAATGTAATGCCATATAAATATTAGAAAATAATTGCCAAAAAAAAATAAACATCAATTTCAAAGCAACACACCCAATAAACGATGCAGTTCCTGGCGCAATAGTCAGACCCCTCTAGGAACTAATTGCTACACCGGAAAGTTTTATATTAGCCGCGAAATTCAAATTTTGACAATACTCTTATTATTATATAAGTAAATTATTTATACATTTTTATTAATCATTCAAACGTTAAATCAATTATATTTAAGTAAATTATAGTAATTTTCTATTTCTGAATATCTCAAATAATAAGTGATGACATTTCATATTACACACATGTATATACAGGGTGTTCGTTCGCTTGGTTGATATAGGGCATTAACATGGGATTTCGATAATATGCAGAATACTACTTTCTGAAGTAAAATTCGAAGAAATACTTAGAATACTTTTCGATAGGGAATAAAAAGTTATATAATTTGGTTTTAGTTTTAATTTGCTAGCATGTGCCCTTTGGGAGCTAGAATTTTTTTTAAAATGTTTTAAGAATTTTCAAAAATTTTTCCTGCTAAATCAGAATGAATTAGAGAAAAAAGTTACTTAGCTATTATGTAGCTAATTTTTTTCTCTATTTTACTGAATTTTTTCAGATTTTTTTGAACAAGTTTTGAAAAAAGTTATATTTTTAAAAAAATTGAAATATAACTTTTTTCAAAATTTGCTCAAAAAAATCTGAAAAAATTCAGTAAAATAGAGAAAAAAATTAGCTACATAATAGCTAAGTAACTTTTTTCTCTAATTCATTCTGATTTAGCAGGAAAAATTTTTGAAAATTCTTAAAACATTTTAAAAAAAATTCTAGCTCCCAAAGGGCACATGCTAGCAAATTAAAACTAAAACCAAATTATATAACTTTTTATTCCCTATCGAAAAGTATTCTAAGTATTTCTTCGAATTTTACTTCAGAAAGTAGTATTCTGCATATTATCGAAATCCCATGTTATTGCCCTATATCAACCAAGCGAACGAACACCCTGTTATATTTATTACCTGTTTTCAACATATTTTACTTCTGAATTTGATATTCTAATATACTTTTATCAATATTAATCTTCATTCTTCTACAATTCATACTTGCTGCTTCAATAAACTTCATAATGCTTTCAATGAAGACATGCTGAAATCATACTCATACATTCACGCATAAAATACGCGACGACCAAATTGACAGATAAAAGTCAGATTTTTAAAAATTCAATCTCAATTTAGGTACCCATTAAAAATTTCATATTTTTCCAAACTTGCCGTAAACTGCCAATCACAAGCTGATAAATATTATCTTATCGTTCCTAATGCTTTGTCCTTAAAGCGAATGGACTTTAGTCTACTACATATTTTACTACATAACCAAATATTAATCACAAATTAATATGACTCTGCAACAGTGACACATACATTCCGTTTCGAGCGCGCAATTATGGTAAAATTGCGTGGTTTTAAAGCAGACTGCTAGGGCTTTCGAAAAATGAAACTCAATTGAAATACTATCCAAGTTTTCGATATATTTTTATTATATTGTTATCAGAGAGTTACGATACCATAGCATACATGTAATTAATAAAAAATTCTTTTAGGTAGGTTAATATAAAAGAATATGTGCATATCTTACAATTCTCAGAGACAGTAAAAAACTGAATCTGTTCAATGAACAACATAAATACATTTTAAAAAGGCAGCCATTATACGAAATAATTATAAAATAACAATCAAGAAAACTACATAGTTAGAGAAATAATGAAATTAGTATTTGATCAAGACACACGGTTTAAAATATTTTTCAAAATATATCTACACGTCAAACATTAGAAATATGATTATAACATTAAATTATACGTATTACGTTGTTTTCAATATTATATTCAAAAAAAGGAATAAAACTGAATTAAAATCACCTCAGTGAATTCATCTTATCAAAAAACAAGATTAGAAGTATATGGGTAAACCCATATTAGACCACTTTGACATTTCTCGGAAAGTTGGCAACACAATCCCCCGTATGCATAAACATTCGTTAAAAATAACGGTCCGTTATTCTTGGATTCCGTAAGAAATCTTTCTATGTATATTGCAACGAAATTTCTTACGAAATCCAAGAATTTTCAGTGTAACGAAGCGTTATATATTTAATGAACGTTTATGCATACGGGCAAATATCTTTAATAAAATTATAATTTATGTGGGTACTAGAAGAAACTTTTCCGAAAATTTGATGAAAATCGAATAAATAATGTAGCCACAATAAATTTAAAAAAAAAAACCGACGCAAAATGCCATTTAGAACTATTAAAGAAAAAAAATAGTTTTTTGGCGATAACACTTTTTCTTTGTATAGTAAAGTAAAATTATGTACTTATAATTTTTGAATAAAAATATATAAAATAAAAAATACTGTCGCCATCTATTAGATTTTTCCTCCACTATAGATGTAAACATGAAACCAATAACCTCAAAATTCCCACATGCGATAGAAATAAGAAAAACTAAAAACTCTATAAAAAGAAAAACCAATTTAAAGATATTATTAATTACACCGTCATATGAGATGTTATAGTGAAATTTTTTTAAAATTTATTCTAGTAAATTATTTCGAAATTGATGGATTAACCTATGTTAAAACTACAAGTTACCATATGATAGTTAATGGTGAGTTTTGTTTAATACCGATTTGATTAAATAATCATATGTACTTATATGTTACTCAGTCCTTTGATATCTGATCTCTTGTTCATAGATTGAGACTCTGATTTGATGTATACCATTTCCAGGTAACTCCGTTTAATCAAATTCTTCTCCGTGGTTAAAATTTTGATATGTTTATAGTTTATACTATGCTTTTTGGAATCGCAATGCATTGAAAGGGCAGTTGCACCTTTTTTTATACGACAATCAGATTTATGTTGCGAAATACGATCTTTCAGAAGACGTTGTGTCTGTCCGATATAAATTTTATCACAATTATTGCAAGGTATGGAGTAGATTGTATATGGTTTTTTTTTATTCTGTTTTAAAAATTTATTTTTCGTTGATAATGGCAAAGGAACTACAATTATGTAGAACAAGCAAATTTGCTTTAAATCAAGTGAGTAATAATGCAAAATAATCACAAATAACAGTATGACATCGTTGGAAAAAAATTTACACTTATGTTACATAATAATAATAATTACATATACATTTGTTTTACGTATTTTTATGGTTTATAGGTTTGTAATTTCCATGCAACCAGCGCAGTTCCTGCCAGTTTGAAAAGTTTTTCGATATATCGATGGGATCCTGCTACTCCGAATAAGAAACCAACTCAACAGACCTACAAGGTGGACATGTACAATGGTATTAGATGCATTGATAAAGATCAAAAACGAACAAGATCCAACTTTGTCGTACCGTAGATCATGTCGTGAAGGTGTTTGTGGATCGTGCGCGATGAATATCAATGGCTTGAACACGCTGCGCTGGCGTGTTTATGGTTAGGAAAAATTATCATTTGTTTCGTATTTATTATCTTTAACGGCAATACGAATTTATTTATAGTAAATTTTATGCCAAGAGCAGTAGCGCAGTTAAAATTTACCTTCTGCCACACATGTACGTGCTTAAAGATCTGGTTCCTGATATGACGCACTTTTTCAATCAATATAAAATGATTGAACCCTGGCTTCAGAGGAAGTAAGTGATATATAAGTATAAAAATTTTATTGCAAAAAAATATCTCGCATTTAAATTCAAAGCAATACAATGACAATCATAATTATTATTGTTGAATAAAGGTATAAACCTTGGAATAAGGAATATTATGGAAATGGAGCATTACTTCAAATTATTGAAGCAAATTTACTTTCTCACTTCAATTAGTTTCAAACGTCCAAATTATTACTTCATTCTCTACTTACATAAAACCTCTTATATAGTCAAAATGGGCGTGTTGAGAAAGCGCATATTGCCTTTTTTTGTATATTGCATAAGCGCATCAATTATCCGAGTCAAAATGGCCTATAGTATTAAAGTTTCATAAAAAAATACATGTCTTTGAAACTCCAACAGTCATAGTAATTAAGAAAATAATTTTTAAATAAATAAACCTATTCCTTTCACAACTGTCAGAATTATACAATTTATAAATGTCAAAATAAAATAAGTGTTATTATTTTGCTTTTTCTCTGTTTTTCGCTCAATTACACAATTTTTATTAACAAAATATTTTTTCAAATTTGGAAAAAGCAAAATAATAACACTTATTTTTTTTTGACATTTATAAATTGTATAATTCTGACAGTTGTAGCTAATGTTTTTTGTTTTATACATAGATTCATTTTGCCAATTTAATTAGTTTTTAATATTAAAACTTTAAGATTATTTTTCTCAATTTTTTTCAAATATAACATATTTAAAATTTTATATGGTTGGAAACGGAATAAAAAGTACTACCAAAATCAATAATAAACAAGATTAGAAGTATATGGGTAAACCCATATATAGACTACTTTGACATTTCTCGGAAAATTGGCAACACTGTATTTTAATAATATTATAATTTATGTGGGCACTAGGAGATACCTTTCTGAAAATTTGATCAAAATCGAATAAATAATGTAGCCACAATGAATTTTTAAAAAATTTTGTGATTTTTTTTCTCGATAACTTGGCAACACTGTATTTTGTTAAAATTGTATAATTTATTTAGGCACAAGGAAAAACTTTTATAAAAATTTGATTAAAATCGGTTAAATAAAATGGTCAAAATAAATTTTTAAAAACTTTTTCTCGGAAAGTTGGCAACACTGTATTTTGTTAAAATTACATAAATTATATGAACACTAGGAGAATCTTTTGTGAAAATTTGAGTAAAATCGGTTGAATAACATGGCCATAATAAAAATTTTAAAACTTTAGTAATTTTTTTCTCGGAAAGTTGGCAACACTGAATATTAATAAAATTATGTAAATAATGGGAGCATTAGGGAAATCTTTTCTGAAAATTTGATCAAAATCGGATAAATAACGTAGCCAATATGAATTTTTAAAAACTTTAGTAATTTTTTTCTCGAAAAGTTGGCAACACTGTATTTTGTTAAAATTACATAAATTATATGAATACTAGGAGAATCTTTTGTGAAAATTTGAATAAAATCGGTTGAATAACATGGCCATAATAAAATTTTTAAAACTTTAGTAATTTTTTTCTTGGAAAGTTGGCAACACTGAATATTAATAAAATTGTGTAAATAATGGGAGCATTAGAGAAATCTTTTCTGAAAATCTGATCAAAATCGGATAAATAACGTAGCCAATATGAATTTTTAAAAACTTTAGTAATTTTTTTCTCGGAAAGTTGGCATCACTGGAAAAAAATAAAACCACATGACCATCTTGGGCACTAGACAAATTTATCCTGAAAATTTTATTAAAATCGGTTGAACCGTCTAGGAGGAGTTGCGGCCACAAAATTTTGACTTACGACCGAGCGAGCGAGCGAGCGAGCGAGCGATCGAGCGAGCGAGCTGACGACGCACATCCATACACCCACATAAACTAAGTTCAGATTCGTCATCTACAGGCTATATGAAGGATTTCTATACAATTTTTTTTGTTTTTTGAAAATGTTACAGACACCGTACCAAACGCTATACTACTTTTTCCTTGCAGTCAAAGTAGTAAAAATATAGGTTTCCATTTAAAAAAATTATCGCTTACGTCATAACTCAAAAACAAAAGACGATCTTTAAGTGACGATTACAGTAAAATATGTCTAATTTAAGATAAAAATTGACGTGTTCGAGGATTTTTTTCAAAAACGTTTAATAAAAGTTTTATTGCAATGGTTCCAAACTTTACACTCGCTCTGTATATATATATATATATATATATATATATATATATATATATATATATATATATATATATGTATTGTTTTATTAGATTTATACAAATCTTATAAACTTGTTTTTGCATGTTTTTCTATAATTGCAGAAGAAAAATTTGGGAGTGTAGAGAAAGAATTAAAAATCTTGCAAAAGGAACGCGAAGATTATGAACACGCATTGGAAACAATTTCGGAGTTGACGAAACATAATGAAAATACGATTCACGAATGTCATCGATTACGCGAGAAAAGTGCCAAAGCGAAAAAATTGGAGAGTCAAGCTTCCAGGGAAAACAAGGGAATGATAAAAGAAATTACTGATTTATCGAGACAGGTATTTATTATAAATTTTACTAATAATAATAGGCAGGGCTGCACTGATTTAAATCAAAGGTTATTATACGTTAGTTATCATGTATTAAAAATCAAGTTATAATGAAAAACATTTATTGAACCATTTATATTAAATAACAAACACATTACAACGATTTTTCTTTATCGATATTAAATAAATCTTTGGAAATGAACAAATGTTTTATTTTTTATCAGAATATCAAACTTAAGAGTTTAGCTGTTTATACAAAAAATAAATTACTCATAATTTCTATTTGATTTAAATAAAAAAAATCATGATCTTTACCCAACCCTGATAATACGTAATATAAATAATAAACTTATTATAATAATAATAATGATTTCATTGTTTTGTTACGAAAAGTACTTATGAGCAGGCTATGTATGCGATTGTTTTTAGGCGGCTAGTGAAAAGCAGTTGTTCGCAAAAATGTTAGTTGTGTTAAGAACTTGCGAAGAACTTGTTAAGAGCTTCCGAATGACGCAATAAACGTTTAAATAAATATTATTACTGTGAACATAAATAGTATGTAAATATATTTTTGTATAAATAAATACGGCAACGTAAATATTGTTTATAATAATGTTGAGTTATATTTTCTTTAAATCATATTTTTTTGCTAAAATCGCCATTAATTTATTTGATCAAAATAAATTAATTAATGGCAATTTAAGCAAAAAAAAACAAAAATACTCTAACTTAATATGAATGCGTCATGTGTAATTAAAAATATAAAATAATAATGATGTTTTCTCTCTTTGTAGGTTGGTTTTTTATTGAAAGAAGTGGAAGCGAGCCGAACGGCTTCGACACCGAGTCCAGATTATGATTATGTAAGTTCGGCGGATGTTATTTCAAACAAACTAGTTACATTTAGTGATATACAAGAGCTGCAACTAAATAATAAAAAATTACTCGCTCTGGTGCGCGAATTAAATACGAAACAGGAGGAATCCGAATGCATTGATGCAGCTAGCGTTGCTGAATTAAAAGTACGATTACGGAATATGCGCGAAAATCAATCGCAGATGTTACGAGCTCAAGAACAACAAAATAAAATGCTGGAAAACGTAATAAGACAACGCGCTGCCTATCGTAGTTTATGTCAAAAAACAATGAAGATGCCGACAGATGAAGAAATGCTGGTCGATCAAACATCTACTACGGAAAGCGAAATTCAAACAATGACAACCACTGATAAAGAGAGCGAGGAGAAGCTAAAAGAACTGAAAGATAAACTGGCTGATACAAAAAAAGAATTAGAACAATTAAAAGATGAATTTGAAACGTATAAAAAGGAGAAATGTGCTAACGAAAGATCCTGGTCGACCAAGTTGAACAACTTTGTAAGTTTATAAAAATCAAATCACCGCGTTGGAAGAAATAAATAAATCTTACAATTCGACGATAATCAAACACAACCAATCCATTATGCATTTGAAAGACGAGGCATTGAATGCGCAAACAAAATTATCACGCGCTGAGTTGGCCCTACATAATATGAAACGGGAATGCCGTTTATTGCGTGACTCGGAAGCTCGTTTACTTAATGAAAAAGATATGGTATCGCGTGAAAGTCACGGACAGAATCTATTACTAAATAATTTAGAACTAATGAAAGCCAGTTTAGAGCGTAGCAAAGCCGAAGACAAGTTCCGTTGGGAAAGTTGTCTCGATAAAACGGTGCGTGAATGTTCTGCGCTACGAAGACGATTGCAAGAGGAATAGGATAAGTTTAAAGAATTAAGCAGTCACTTAGAAAAACAAATGGGCAATGCTCAATATCATATGAACAAAGAGAAACAACAGGCTGATCATCTAAGAGGTGAACTATGCGCGGCTCGTGAAGAAATCACCAATAGGACACACAGATCAACGAGCTATCGAAGAAGATTAAAAATTCGTTATTATTGGAGCCATACGTGCACGGAAGAACAGAGAACAAGGAAGGTAGAAAGACAGCTAAATGAATATTTCGGCGGTGAAGCTGAAACCACTATTGAACTGAAAAATTAGCTCGTTAAGTTGCGTGAAGAGGTGCAAATTTCGAATAAAGAATTAACGGTATCGAATAATAATTTACAAGTTGCGAAGAACGAAATGAAATATTTATCCGAGTCGATACAGGTTGCCGAAGATAAATACGCAAGAGAAATGATGCTTCATTCGTCGGATCTTCAAGCACTATCAACACTGAAAGAAGATTTAACAAGAATCACTAGCGAATTGAACGAAATCAAGCATGAAAAAGATCAAGGAATCGATGCGCTAAATATCAACACAGCGGGCTGGGTAGAACGCGAGAAATTACTACAAAACGAGAAAGAAAAAATTGCGAATTGATTGAAAGATTTAGACTCACAGAACAACGTACTCTATGATCAAATTAAAGCGCTAAGTACACAGCTTTCAGTGCTACAAGCTCAACATTCCGGTATTACTTTGAATCAATCGACTGGCGGCGAAACATCCTTTAATCGATCGATGACCGAAGACGATGTCGAATCATCTGAACAATTACTACAGATTATCAAATACCTACGAAAAGAAAAAGTTCTAGCGATGACGAAATTCGAGGTATTACAAGCGGAAAATCTCCGATTAAATATGCAATTTGAAATGCTCGAAAAAAACTTGAACGAAATTAGATTTGCATTGAATAAGGAACGTGAAGGTTCCGAGGTATCAATGGTGGTTACGGCAGCCAAACACGATGAAGTTCTACGCAAAGTTGAGACACTGAATGCGATCACCGATAGCAATAAGATATTGCGTGATGAACGCGACGATCTTAAGATGCAATTACGCGAACTTGAAGCACGTGCGTCCAGCATAGAAGAACAATTAGCGCCGTTACAAGAAAAGAATCGTGAACTATGTGTTAAAGCCGATAGTGCCATCGCGGAAAATCAAGCGTTGAGAGCTGAAGCAAAATCAACTGGCTAAATCAACGAATTAATCAACCGCAAAGACAATTAGGATTACCGCCCGCATCGAAACTATCTACCAGTTCGGGTTCGTTGGAGAAATCTGGCCTAGCTCCGCCTACCGCTAATATTAAACCAATGTCAGGTAAATCAAATTGAAATCTGTTACAATACTTTCACTCTTTTTTTTATTAAAAAAGCGGACAAGTTGTTTCTGTTTTTTAACTTTTTACTAAAATATAACGGCTTTAGGTTTAATTTCTGTATTAATATTTTATCAGGAAAAAAAGATACAAATGACATTTACAGTAAATAACAATAGAACATAGAAATAACAAAATACGTAACTAGATCATAATTAATTAATGGGAGCCAAATTTTATTTAAATGCAGTGCATTCTTTATTGTGATTGATGTTATCTTTTTCTTTATAAATTTCTATTGCTTCTCTTATTAAATCTGCTGTTAATAGTATAGCTGGATCTTGCAATTATTACAGTATCTTCGAATTTTACATCAAGAATATATTCTAACGTATGTTAAGCAATAACAAATTTTTTTCAGATAGTTTAGACGTATTGTTAGCCATCTAGATAAATCTACTATTGCTCAACATGCGTTACGAGTATCTGTCTGATGTAAAATTTGAAAATATTGTAATTATTGCAAGACCAATCAATATTATTAACAGTAGATTGATAAAATAAAGATAACATCAATCACCAGAGTGTCTAGCGGGCGGGAAAAGCGAGAATTGTACGGGAATTTAACAATGTACGGGAAATATTTATGGTACGGGAAATTATCAAACTGGAAAAAAAAAATCGACAAATACCTATTCCATTAGTTGGCTATTCCTTTAAATTAATGTACGGAAATTTATTTAAAATGTACGGGAATTTTGTATAGAAAACTCGCTAGATGATAAAATGGTTTATGTTCTAGTTATTACTTATTTTGTTACGTCTAGTAACTTGTTTTTATGTTCTGTTTATTTACTGTAAATTTCATTTGTATGATTTGTCCTTGATGAAGATGTACAATTGAGTTCGTCAAAACGTCTCATTATTAATAAATGTTAATACAGAACTTAAAGCTAAAGCCGATTTATTTCATATTAATTTTACTATGTTAATTTTATATTTATTTTATATTATTTATTGTTGATTTTTACTTATAGCTAGTTTACAAAGATTTGTGTTTTCGGATATTATTATCAATATGTTATTGTTATCACACTCTATATATACTATTTCTCTCTCTCTAGATCATTCAAATACGCAACAACAGAGCGCCGCCACTGTAATGCCATGGCGCGGCGTGGTAATAAAACACCATTTGCAAGTATTCGACCAATGTCCCAATTGCGTACCGTTGCCGTATTACCAACTAGTCTAAACACGGCTAATTGCAGTCCTAGAATGGCCGCACTAGTACCACCCCAACAACAACAACTCGTTCCAATCACCGGTAATAGTTCAATCGAGGTGATAATGTCATCGCATACCGATTATATGCCAGCAATTAGCTCAGCTAGTTCGGCTGTGACACCGATCCGACATGTTGTTGTCCCGTCGACACAACAAGCCACCATTTGTAAGCGGGGGAGAACTGTTGTTATTTGCTTCTTTTCTAATTATTTCTAAGTATTAGTGTGTATGAATTTAAACATTTAGAGGGGATGGGGCGCTTTTTTTATATACGAAGAGAAGTGTACAGGTTTATTTCAGGACTTCGAAGCCTTATATTTTTCGTTGCGGTTCAATTAAATATATATATATATATATATATATATATATATATATATATATATATATATATATATATATATATATCGATATATATATATATCGATTCGAATCCGGTTTTTGTTCCGGCAAACATGTTTTTTCGGTTTTCGGTTTAGTTCCGACTGATTAATGTTTAAATTTCTTCAATGTTTTTATTTTTATTCAAAACTTATACTATTTATTATTATACTATTATATAGTTCTAATTATTCTAGTTTTAATTAATTAATAATAATCATTATTATTCATATTATATTAATGTATCAATTTATGTAGTATGCTTATATTATAAAAGTAGGAATAAAATATTCTAAATTGTGGTAGGAAATAAGTTTTAATACAAATGAAAACATTGAAAATTTAATCACTCAGATCTGAACCGAAAACAAAAACAAAAAACCGTTATTTTTGCCAGAAGGATAAAATATATATTTTTTAATTAAACCGGAACGAAACGGTTTGAAACCGCGGTATAAAGTGTCGCTAATGTCAAATTTATTATTATATTTTAAAGTACTTTCAATGTTTCAAAATACTTTCTGTAATCTATATGTTTAAAATTATAAAGGGCCTTACTTTTTTTTATACACAAATTAATAATTAATTTATTAATAATTGCTAGGAAAACAAGTTATATCAATATTATTATTATAGTGTCCACATGTTAATAATTAATTAATTATTGGTGACCACGTAAAATGTGTTTTAGAATAAAATATTTTGTTTGTTTTCTTTTTTTTTTTTTTAATATTTTAAAATTGTTATAATTAATTTTAAATAGAATTTTGTTTATTTTGTAATTAAAACTACAACCAATAAATATATAATACTTTTCTAGCTATATGGATTGATTAATATTTAATGGAATCTACGGAATATGTAATGGAAAACCGAGAAAATATTGAATTTGTTTGTAATTTTCAGATAAGTTTATACTACTAAAATTTACTTGATAAAGTTTATTTTATAGGCACTATACTAAACAACAGTTCATTTTTGGTTCTTTTATAAAATAGTATGCATTTCTTCATTGAAAAATTACACCTAGAATGATGCGTTTTGCTAATCTTAATATCAAATATCCGTAAGATCTGTATTATACTATAAATGTTTTGATGCTAAGATCTTTTATAATATAATTTTTAGAATAATTAATTATAATAAATATGTTGTAGAAAAATAAATTAATTAAATATGAAAGTTATAATTTTTTGAATTTGAGTTTGTCGTAAACTTAATGAAAAATCTTAAAATTTGGATAAAAGTTAATACTAACTGTACTGCTACTTTTTATTAATAACATATAATCAAAGAAATATTAATTTGATGATTAGGTGATGCTATTTCTTGATGACTATGTAATCTAAAATTTAATTCGCTATAAATCTGAACAGTATCATAGCAAGAATGGTGAAAATATAACTCGATTTTGACTTTCGCCTAGTATGTTTCGCAAGTCTTGACTATATATCTCATCAATTGTGTGTAAATTAATTATAAGTTTGCAGTTTTTATTAAGATTATTATTATTATTTATTTTTTATTTTTGTAGATGAATATTGCGACGAAACAGAAACAATTCCAACTGATTTGAAATGTGAAAACCTTAAAAATAAAACGGAAACTGATGTAACAAAATATCATCATTGTCGAGTCTGTGGAAAAGCATTCCGGAACCAATCGCATTTATCCAGACATCGTTTTGTTCACACGAAGGAGACGCCATATAAATGTCAATATTGCAATAAGCCATTTTCTCAGAATGGTAAACTAAAAACTCATATACGGGTGCTTACGAAAGAGAAACTATTTCAGTGTACAGTGTGTGCCAACTCATTCTCGCAAAGAAGCAATCTATACAGGCATTTTCTTACACATAGTGTCCGTTCCAATAACAAATCGTAAAAGTGTAGAGAGTGTCAGAAATATTTTACTCGGAAAGGAAATCTAAAAGTGCACGGTCTAATTAATTCGAACAAGAGACATTTCCTTTTTATTTACTGCCCTGATTAAGCCACTATTTGATTAACTTGGCCTTAGATAATCAAGAATCTAATTGTTATTTTAAACTTTTTCGTTTTGAAATTAAAACAATTACAAAGTGTGTTCCGTATAAAATACGACTTTATTATAAATAAACTATTATTTAATACATTTTTTGATCTTCTAATTTAAATCCTTATAAGACCTTATATAATTTTTCATTATAAAAGAGAATAATATTATTTCGCCGTAATAATAATATAAATAATATAAATAAGATATAAATAAATTAATATATAATCGCTATAATTTCTGTAATTGTTATTTAAATAAATAAAAAATTGGTTTATTCTTCTGCATGTCTTGACATTATTATTTTGCTTATACCTTTTTTTTTGCTTAAAGATAAACGCTATCAATGATGTTTGTTTGTTTGTTTGTTTTTTTAAATTGTACCCATTTTTTTTTCATTTTCGAAAAGGTTTTTTTCGTTGCATATTGTTTTTCATTATGTTGTATTACAAAATGGTAGAAAAATAAATTTTATTAGTAAAACAATTCATAATATGATTATTTTAAAAAAATCCAATAAACATTTATTACATAAATTTGTTTTTTATTACATCAGTTTATAAACGAAGCAACCGTATGCGACGAAGTTATTTATTAAGATTGGATGAAAATTTTGACTGACATTTGTATAAATAAATTAAATACAAAAATATGATTACATTTCCGAATTGATCGTGTGAGAATCCAATTTTAATCAATATTTTGTGATTCACAGTAAAACCGGTAACGTTTAACCGAAAATGATTACCTGCTTTTTGAGGAACAAAACCGAAATATGAAATTATTTTTCATTTAATTATATTTTCTTAAACGAAATTTCAGAATTTTACTAAACACGGCGTCTGTGCAGTGCACATTCATAGTAAATAATTTTAAAGTAGGTAGATAAAATTGTATTTTTATTTCTAAATTAAGAAAAGAATATTTTATAATATTTCTTATTTGATTATTCGGCTAAACTACTATTTATCACATCACTAATTATTAGTAAATATTACAAGTAGGTACCTATATTAATATAATTATTTTAGACAATTTCAATAAAGCTAATATTTTAAACTTCTCTTCATTAAAATTTAGTAATAAATTTGTAATTGTTTTATAAACAATTTTTGCAAAAAATTATTTTAAAAATAAAGTTTAAATTAGATAGAATAATTAATTTTAAAATAATAAATCGCAAAATTTAATTATTTAATTTGTTTGCCGGTATGGCCGAGAGAATTAAGACGTATGTCTGACACCGCTCGAACATATGCGGGCCCGGGTTCGAATCTCACTTGGATTTTGTATCGTCCAAATACACTCTAAAAAATAATATTCTAGCATTTATTGGTGGATGGTCTTCGCTATCGAATCCACTTGTGTAACAAAAAAAATTATTTAATTTTAATTTAGCTATTGTAAATTTACATTTTAACAACCTTGTAATACTGCAATATAAAATTAGTACAATAAAAAAATTTTAGATACTCTAAAATTTAAAACTTATAGTTAGTACGTACATTATCTAATAAAAATAAAATAAAATAAAATAATTTCCCTTAAACCACAAAAAAAAAAATGAATAAAAAAAGCTAAATAGGTATTTCGAAGCTAAGCTTTCATCGTCAGTAACAAAAGTTAAAACTAAAGTCCTTATCAGTAATCTAAAGTTACTCAGATACTTTAGATCATTAACTAGGACTTTAGTTTTAACTTTTGGTACTGATCATGAAAGCTTAGCTTTCCAAATACATATTTAGCTTTTTGTAAATTATTTTGTGGTTTAAAGGAAATTATTTTATTTTATTTTATTAACTTTTCGCCAAAGTAAGATTAATAATCTACATAATTTACATTATCTACAAACTCATTACAGTTTGAATTTGTTTGAGATTGTGTTAGTAAAATATATTCTTAACACGTTCACCGCTGAAGATATTTTTGTGGTTACCACCAGAGACTGACCTAATCAAATTGCAATGACACATATATATGTCACATTAGACTACATAAACTACGTGTAACGAATTTGTGACATATATTTTTAGTTTTTTAAGAAAATATTAATTTTAAATAATTTTTTTTTTTTTTAATTAATTTTACTTGTTTATTTCAAAGTAATCGCATGTCTCATATATGTGACGCTCAGCGGTGAACGTATTAATTATAAAAATATTCAAATTGATTTTTTCCTATACTACACTGTAAATTTTTTATGTAATTTTACTATAAAAAGCCAAGAGTAACAAAAATGCCTTGTCATATTATGTAATATTACATAAAATGTAATATATAAAATGAATATTATCTGTAATATTACTATTATAACTATTATAACATAATTATAATTTTAGTGCTACACAATTAATACGGAAATATACATAATTCTATCTGTTGCAGCATAAATTTAGATAAAATTTTGTGAAAATATACAAACAATATGTAATATTTTAATTCCATAATAGTTTTATGAAATTTATAGAATAAATTTAATAAATTTGCATTACAAAGAAAATTATATGATTTTTACTATGAAAAAATATGTAAATTTTCAGACTTTTTTACAGTGTAAGTTAAGTCAACAACATATTTAAAAAATTAAATTATTTTATATATAAAAATGTAAAACATTTAAAAAAATATATATTTTAAAGTATCTAAATGTTTAGCAAAAATAAATACAACTTATTTATTTAATAATATAATGATAATCATTAAAAAACTTCACGCCAAATATTACCCAATACTAAAATATAACAAATAAGGAACAAATTACTATAATAATATTATTAATAATGATTAAATTCTATCTTCTCATAATATCCTCAATACTAAATCCGGTTTTCTTCGGCGGTGGATTAATTAGTGGAGGCGGCCTTTGTAAAGGAATCACATCCTTTTTTTCTGCTTCATTTACTCATGCAGGTCCTGGATTATTATCCGGCAATGTACTTGGTCCTGCTTGCAATAATTCCACCGAAATCGGCTTTATAAGCGGACCTGGAGCTTGAATATTGGACAATCCTGCTGGAGCAGGATTTAAAATCGTTGGATTTGACGGTGGCAAAACTAAGGACATAGAACTTGAACGAATATCATTTGGTTCTTTCCGGTGCATGGTGGTATCGGAGTAATTGGTCTAGATTCGTTTTTGTTGCGATCGGATGAGGGTGTACGAGGACGTGGTAAATTAGAATCACGGATTTCGATGGGATTAACCGGTGGGAAGCCTTCAGCTGCAAGTACTTCTGGTGGGACAAATTTATCCTGAAAATTTCATTAAAATCGGCTAAGCCGTCTAGGAGGAGTTGCGTTCACAAATTTTTTATACAAAGTAATTGTGTTTTATTATTTTGTCTTATTACTCAATATGTATCACAGAAGTAAAGACTGATCCAATTAGATTATTTTTGTCTTTTTCTGTAAATAGAAGAAATTCTACTTACTAGTAAAATTCTGTAACTCTACAGAACTTACAGATGTAAGATGACTGGACCCGTTAGTTAGTTAAAATTTTGTGATACATACATACATACTCACGCCATGTACCCAAAAGGGTGTGGCACAAACTCTTTTTATCATCTTGATATCAGTCGCTTCCAAACTTTCCTATCCAGCACAAGCAACTTTCATCCACATTCCACAATTCCTCTTTCATACATGTGCTCTTTTATTCCTACTACTTGGAAACTTTTGTTCACGCAAGTCACCCTCTCAATCATACCACCACTCCAACTACTGATGAGTAGGACGTCCACCTGCAAACGTATACCATCAAAATCATTCAAATAAATCTTTTTAACCAAACGTTTATTAGACGCATATTTGCTCAACATGTCCGAACCATCTTAACTGACTAACACCAAATTTTGCTACATTTTTTTCGAATTTTCCACTCATTCTACACTAATCGTATTTCGTACCTCCGATTCCTCCTATAGTTACACCCAGCTACTCCACGTTTAAATCTCATTTCCACAGCAGTCATTTTCCGCTCTTATGCTTTTATGCAACCAAACCCAACATTCACTACCATACATCAACGTAGGCACACCAAAACTGCATTATAAATACTCAAAAAAAAATTGTTATTATTTTCTTGTAATTTATGTAATTAAATGTGTTGTAATTTGTTTTTCAGGAGGATGGTGGTAAATTATTAATGAAAGTTTGGTTTGAAAATTCACATCTGCAAAATTCAGTATTCAAGCATCACTCATTTTTATTATGTGTAAATATGAATTCGTTTGTTTTTTTGTATATTTGTATAAAATAAAATTTCCCTTTTTTCTATAGAATAGCTGTGTCTTTATTTTTATTTTTTATCCCTGATAAATGTTTCCAAAGAGGCCTGTTTAAGTATATACAATGCAGTTTTGGTGCTTACGTTGATGTATGGTAGTGAATGTTGGGTTTGGTTGCATAAAAGCATAAACGGAAAATGACTGTTGTGGAAATGAGATTTTTACGTGGGGTAGCTGGGTGTAACTATAGGAGAGATCGGGTACGAAATACGATTAGTGTATGATGAGTGTGAAATTAAAAGAAATGTTGTAGCAAAAGTTGGTGTTAGCGAAAGTTTCCAAATAGTAGGAATAGAAGAGCATGTATGAGAGGAATTATGAATGTAGATGAAGCAAAAGTTGCTTGTTTGGATAGGAGTGTTTGGAGGCGACTGATTTCGGGATGATGAAAAGAGTTTGTGCTACACCCTTTTGGGTACATGGCGTGATTGTGTATGTATTTTAACCCCCCAAAGTGCTCTACGAGGTAAGGTAAATGGAGTTAATTCACTCCGTGCCCTCCAAAAATAATACCGAAACGGTTACCAGACCAGACCAGACTAGTTCAGAGTAAATCGAGTTCGAGTGGAATAACCAAACACATCTTGCATAATTGAGAAAATAAAAGAATCAAATAAATTAGTTGATTTATTGTTTGGTTTGTAGGATGCTCCAACGAAAAGTTTTATTTCCGTTTTTAGACAATCAATATCGTAAGTTGTTGAAATTTTTATTTTTTATATAAAGTTAATAAAGTTTTCATTATTTTGTTTATGATAAATAAAAGATATTACTGCAATATTGTTCTTCATTTATTTTCTCTTAAAATTTGGTAATACCATTGTATAAGATTATATAGGTATTCAATGGTAATACAAATACAAAGTGATGTTACTTTAGTCCTTATGATGTGCTGTTTGAAATGAAATTGACTAGAATAATTTTCGAAAAATTGTATCTAACCATCATAAACTTTATAAGTTTTAATTTAGAAGGGCATACATTATTACTACAGCAATTTATTTTATTAAGCTGCTCATGCTTGTTGGTCGGTTTGCTTGTACAGATATTAAGTTATTGTAAGTAATTATAAGACGGTCAGTTGATTTTCCTTAGGTGGTCCGGTCCTACTTGCAGATAGAAAAGTGTGTGCAAAACTTTACAGAGTTCTGTAACGTGGCTATGAGCTATAATAAATCGGTAATTTATAAAAATTAAATATACTGTTACTGCCATCTCTGATACAAATATTTACTTCGTTAATATTTTCAATTTTAAATAGGTGACGGAATTTTATTAATTTTGAATGTATACAAAAGAAATTACCAAATGATGGCTCAGTTACCGCTTGATAATAAAAAAAAAGGAAAAAATCTTGATATAAAAACTACAACCAAAATAAAATAATATATATCTAGTATGTAAACTATAAGTTATTCAAAGATAGATATAAAGTTATATTTAATTATATTAACACTTTCTGTGGTTGGCTCTTGATGAAACATTTTTAAAAAAGTATCTCCTGACGATGACCGAAAGGTTGAAACGATCGTAGAGTGAATAAATAATTTGTGAAACTAATCAAGTGTTTTTAATAAATATAACTTTATCGTTATTTTATTTCTTAATAAAGTTATATTTTATTGAAAAATAAACGTTTTAACTTAGATCCCAATTACTAGGAAACAACATAAGAGCGTTGTTAAACACATATTCAAATAACAGCATGATACATTTTTGTATCGATTTTATGAACCATTTTCTTTGTATCTGACTTGAATGTTTTCTTTTTCTATAATATATGTGACAATCAATGGATACGGCCCGTATTCATATCCCCTTTAAATAAAAGTGCCTATATTTAAAAGTATTTACTTTAAAAATATTAGAACAATTTTTAGCATTTTTTTTTTAAATGTTAAGTATAATAAAAATATTTAATTTATAAAATTAGTTTCTATTTGATATATAATAAAAGTAAAAATGAATATTGAAATCTTGACAGCTTTTAACTAAAAGTGCTCTAAAAGGGGCCATGTGTTTAGGACAGTTAGGAAGCAATTTATTTATTTATTTTACAAATAAGTTTGAGAAAGAGAAAGAGTAGGTACAAATAATAATAAATACAAAAATATTTCACAGATTTTTATTATATTGTTAATAAATTCCAATAAAAAATAATATTTTTCTATTTAAAATAAGTACGATTAAGTACATATTTGTTATTTTTTTCGGTTGGTCCATTTTGAATATGATCTTCAGTACATTCAATTTAATTCTATTACACAAATTCACAAATACAAATAATTTTTATCAGCATATATTTGGCAATACTAATTTTTAGGAATGACTATTTAACCCTTTAACTGTATATCACATATAAACATTTTTCAAACAAGATTTTCTTTATTATAAAAAAAGAAATTTAAAATAGTACAGTAATCAAAACAAACATAATTATGCCATTTGTAGAACAATTAAAATTTATTAAATATTAAATATTTAATATATGAAAGTAAAAAAAGAAATTAATTATACAGTAAATGAAAGGTTAAAACAAACGTTTTTCATAAGAAAATAAACCATGCACGTTACCCTCTAATTGAGCAGAATATGAACGAATTTCAAATTTCAAATCAACTGCATACATCATAGTTCTGAAACAAATAAATTCATCAAAATTAAATCAAAAGTACGTTCAATAAAAATATGATGTTTTAAAATGGGGTCGTTGCGCTCAATCAAATTTACTATTTTCAATAATAAATATTAAAAGATTATACAAAAACAAGGCCAAAACACATTTTTTTAATTCAAAAACGATTACAGTATTTAAAAAAAAAATTAGGAAAAATAGCGTTTTTTACGCGCCACAGAATCTCCACAATGCTTATGACGTCAATCTTTTCCAAATTAGACAAGGATAACCTATTGTCAGATATCTGTATTTATCTCTTTCTATCGCACACAACTTATTAGAAATGTCAAATGACAGCTACTGGTAGAGTGTTGCTTTTGTTAAAAGTGCACTTGATATTAATAATACATTATATATATTTTATTATTATTATTATATATTTTATTATTATTATACATTTTATTATTATTATTATAATTACATATTTTTTATTATTATATATATTATTATTATTGGTATCGGAGGCGTTAGCCTACGTATATGTTTTTGACATTGCTAATAGAATCGACTAGTTTTTGATTTAGCCACAAGATGGTACTATAGAATGGATGACGTCACAAATTTCAAAATTTGAATTTGACCTTCGACTTCAATAATTTTTTTCTAATTAAATATAAATAATTTAACATTAATATCTATATATATGTAATTGTCTAAATATATATTTTTCATTAAAAAAATAAAAAAAATGAGCGCAACGACCCCATTTAGACCAGTTTTACTAAATACTTTCTATCTTATGAAACATTATCTAACATGATTTAGAAAATTTTAGTATGTTGAATTAATATATGTTTTTTTTTTGCGGAATTACTTTTGTTTTTGGTTTTGAGATTTTAATGAGGTACATATTAAGTTTTGAAAGATTTTAAATCGTTTTTAATAACATTTATAGGTCTTCATTTATAGTACTAAATATGCAGATAAATAATTAGTTTTGATATGAAAAATATATGAAAATTTCAATTTTTTTATTGATTTTACCAATTAATGAATATATTTACCTTAATTGTTCTAATGATCTTGCACCAATATCTTGGCAACTATGTTTCAAACCACATTGTAAATATGGAACAAATCGTAACACAGAACCTTTGTCAACAATTGAACCACTTACACCCTGGGCTACTTTCATTTTATCCATTTCACTGAAAACAATTGTATTATTTAATCATTAAATTAATTAATTAATCACTAAACACATTATTTAATTCTAAATATTAGTAAACCAATCAATTTAATTTTTTATGAGCCATTTGCACTACCATCTTTAACCTATATTATTTTCTTATTGAAATTCCAGCGACACTATTTTTGAATAATTGTTTATAAGTAAATGTTTCATACTTGTGGAAATATCTATCCATTGCGGATCCTTTAGCATCTTTTCTATCCATAGCTTCCAAACTACCCATTCCACGGTATTTCTTCAATCTGACACCATCAGAGAAGAAATACTCTCCAGGTACTTCCGATGTACCAGCTAATAATGATCCCATCATCACTGTAGAAGAGCCAAGTGCTAGAGCTTTTATAATATGCCCTATCGATTGAATGCCACCATCAGCAATAACTGGTACACCAAAACGTTTTGCATATTCGGATACTTTGTAGACAGCTGTAGCTTGTGGACGACCCACTGCCATTACTTCCTGCGTTATACATATACTTCTACTGCCCATGCCTACTCGTAAACCGTCTACGCCTGCTTTAATAAGGTTCTTAGCTTGTTGAATTGTAACAACTGAAATCATCAATTTATGTAAGAAATATCTTTAAGAAAACCATTAATATATTTCATATTTTGCACTCGGACACATCAACGAAAATCATTCAAAAGTTAACTCTTTGAAATTTTCAATTTCAATTAGTTTCTCTATTAATTCTGAGCATTATTTGGAATATATACATTTCCTGAGATATCCCTTAAAAAATCATTTAATGCCAACCAAATTTTGCAAACAAGAAAACTAAGATTTTTGAAAAATTGAAAAATTTACAAAAACGATCTATCTAAAAATCTTTCTTAGAAATTATTCTAGCAGTTAATTTATTCTTTTAAAATAACATTGTGAGTCTTCTATATTTCACATTAGTTTTGGGGGATTTAAAACTATCTGATCCTTAGAAATCAAATATCTATAGTCTTACTTAATGACTGAAGTGATGACAAATATTCTAAAACGAATTTATATTTCTAAGTTGAAAAGTTATTTTCCACATATTATTAAAAAAACACTCGTTTTTCAACCTTTATTTAAATAAAAAATCAAAGATTTCGTAAATTTTTTTTTTTTTCGAAAATTAAGTCTTGTGACATTTTTATAACTTGTGTAATGGTTACAATGTTATGGTTATATAGAATTATTTATGCCTCACCAGCTATTACAAAAATGTCAAATTAAAATGCAGATTATTTTCAAAATGCATCAAAATTTTTTTGTAACGTTTTACTTAAAAAAAAAAAAAAAATTCGAGTCATTGTGCATTATTTTATTACCATTTCCACCAATAACTTGCAATTTGTGATATGTTTTTTTAATATATTTAATCATTTCTATTTGATAGATAGAATTACCCTGTGATGAATCCTGTAAAAAAAAATTAATGTATTTACTTTTTTTCTTCAATGTTTATAAAAGCATAAAATTATGTTGGAAATATTTTTCCACTAAAAAATATCGTAATAATCATATTTTTGCACCGACTTTTAATTCCAAAATATAAATTATAAACAACTAAAAGCTAAAATAGAATAGAATCAAACTTTATTTAGCTTTTGACTAATACACAGATTAAGAATATTGAAAAAATATTTAGTGTTCAGGCAGTGAGGAAAAACATTTTTACATACAATATAATAATAACATAATAAACTCAGAACTCATTATATTAAAAAATATTATAGTTCTGTATTGATATTAATAATCGATGTTTAGACGAACTCAACGTAGGTCTTCATCAGGAAAAAAGATACAAATGAATACAGAACTATAATCTAAAGCCGTTTTATTTTATTTATAATAATTAATGTAATGAAAACTTACTAAAACAACTACATCGAGCCCAGCTTGTGCTAAAAGTGCAAGTCGTTGTTTATCTTCTTCTCTAGTACCGATAGCAGCACCGACTAGTAATTGTTTGTTTTCATCTTTCGATGCGTTTGGATAATTTCGGGATTTTTTCAGATCCGTACGAGCAATCAGTGCCAATAAATTACCTTCATTTCCAATAATAGGTAATTTGCCTTTTTTACTTTTTTCTAAGATACAATTGGTTTCTTGTAATGTGACGCCAGAATTAGCTGTTACTAGATCGTTACCTTGAGTCATAACCTATTGATTACAAAATTATTTATTCCGATTGAATACATTCTTATAAAATTTGATAATTATATTTATCTACCGTATTTGCTCGAATATAACGCGACATCGAAATTTTTCGTAAAGATATTTAGAAAAAAAATAATCCGCATTTAACCGCGCGTTAAATGGGGATTATTTTTTTTCATAAAAGAATTCAAAGAAAATAAAATTCAAAAGTTTTTACATTCTATCAACTAGACCTCGAATTTAGCGCGAGTCAATTTTTTAACGGGAAATAATTAGTCAAAAAAATATCACGTTATATTCGGGCAAATACGATTATTTTAACATTGAATATTACTATAAATAACTGCAAAAGAATATGTTTAATTACCAAACATAACTTTTAGGAAAAATATTTAAATGGTAGACTTGGCAATGCGATACAACAAACGTTAATTTTTCTTGCCGTTTTATCTTGTAATGAGTATAAAAACAGACGGATAGTTTCAATTTTATAAAGAAATTTTATTGTAAACTATTATACCAAAATAATTTTAATTTATACATCTGTATCGAGATATTTTCTGAATCATATTACTGGAATAACTAGGTTGAAATTAATTTATACAAAATATCGTTCTGGTTATAATTTTCAGTACCGTCAAAGTTACGGTTGATTCCGATTCAAAACAAAACTGTACTACTGTCTGATGTTGATATGTATACAAAAAAACAAACTTGCAAAATACATAAATTGCATGAAACGTTGAAAATAAATGATATCACTCAGATGGCACTAACAACCAACATGTGACAATAGATTTCAGTGCAAAACTAATGCGGTTTCATACTCGATTTGTACAAATCAATTTTTACCCAACGAACCAACGACCAAGCGCAAAACAACGAATTTTCAACAATAAATTTTCTATACATGTAAATAAAAATAATACTTACATCTTGTAGTTTGACATTTAAGTTATCATTTTTTTCTAAGAAATCAATATCGCGTGATGTAACAATACCGACTAAATTACCTCCTAATTTTCCATTTTCCGTAATTGCAATACCCCAGAAACCATGTTTTTTCTTAACTTCTATAACATCTGCTACCTGAGAGATTATTGATTATTGTTATTGTAGTTTTTCTATCTAAATATAAAACTTACTGTATTATCTGGACATAGTACAACAGGATCGCGTATGAAACCATGTTTATATTTTTTAACTTTAAATACTTCATTAGCTTGAGCTTCTGGGAGACAATTATGATGAATTATCCCAATGCCACCGCATAACTTAAAATAAAAGAATAATATTTACTGTTAGTTTCTTAATTATAGATTACAATAAATTATAGATACGTGACTAGTAAACATTTTATATATATATATATATATATATATATATATATATATATATATACAGGGTGTAACAGAATAACTATTCCTAATTTTAACTGGAGTATCCTGGGCTCAGAATATGAAGATTTAATGCAAATCACTGAGATAAAATGTGGCTCCTTACTGAGCTACAAGGTGTTTTATATAAAAATTTAAAAACGATTTTTGCCCAGTACTTTAAAACTATTTGACGTATCCTTATCATACTTGGCAGGAAATGTAGGTACCGTACACCATACTAAATTATGTTAAATAAAAGTTTCTGGCTATTGCCAGTGGCGTACAACAGGGGCAAGTGAGAGGTTGATCCTTCCTAAATTCTACGCCACTGGCGGAATTGTCATTTAAACACAATTTTTCGATTCTCCAATACTTGTTGTGTAAAAAACATACTCTCCCTTTGTAACGATAAAGTCACTGTTTTTCGAGATATTTGAAGTAAAACATAAACTGCACCCTTGGGATTTTTTCAAAATTTGCTCAAAAAAATTTGAAAAAATTCAGTAAAATAGAGAAAAAAATTAGCTACATAATAACTAAGTAACTTTTTTTCTAACTAATTCCGATTTGGCTGTAAAAATTATTGAAAATAAAAAAAATAAAATGCAAAAAATATTAATTTTCAATAATTTTTCCAGCCAAACCAGAATGAGTTAGAGAAAAAGTTACTTAAATATTATGTAGCTAATTTTTTTCTCTATTTTACTGAATTTTTTCAGATTTTTTTGAGCAAATTTTGAAAAAATCCCAAGGGTGCAGTTTATGTTTAACTTTAAATATCTCGAAAAACAGTGACTTTATCGTTACAAAGGGAGAGTATGTTTTTTACACAACAAGTATTGGAGAATCGAAAAATTGTGTTTAAATGACAATTCCGCCAGTGGCGTAGAATTTAGGAAGGATCAACCTCTCACTTGCCCCTGTTGTACGCCACTGGCAATAGCCAGAAACTTTTATTTAACATAATTTAGTATGGTGTACGGTACCTACATTTCCTGCCAAGTATGATAAGGATACGTCAAATAGTTTTAAAGTACTGGGCAAAAATCGTTTTTAAATTTTTATATAAAACACCCTGTAGCTCAGTAAGGAGCCACATTTTATCTCAGTGATTTGCATTAAATCTTCATATTCTGAGCCCAGGATACTCCAGTTAAAATTAGGAATAGTTATTCTGTTACATCCTGTATATATATATATATATATATATATATATATATATATATATATATATATATATATATATATATATATTTATTTATTCATCTCGAGAAGTACATTTTTCAAATTACGTTAGTGTATTTAAATAAATCAAAAGTAATTTCTATAAAATTTTGTCTTACCGGCATAGCAATTGCCATGTCAGATTCTGTCACTGTATCCATTGGAGATGAAACAAGAGGTGCCTTAAGTGTAATTCCTTTTGTTAATGTGCAAGTTAAATCCTTAAAAATCCACAAAATGATTATTTTTAAAACTTGCGCATTTAAAATATATAATTATACTTACAACTTCATCGGCTGCAAAATCTATATAACCTGGCAAAATAATGAAATCGCTGAAAAAAATATTAAAAGATTTATACAAATTCTAGATTTTTAAAATTACAAATATTATAAAATTACTTATATGTTAATCCATTGCCAGAGGTTATAAGTTGATATGCTGTGCAACCGTCTTGTAACTCAGATTCACCAATATTATTAGCCATCTAGATCCGAACAGAAACAGAAGAATTAATAAAAAATAAATATAAATAAGAAATTTGTTATGTTTCATCTTTAAAATTCGAACGCGGCAACGCGGTTTACTTACAACACGTGGGTCAGATAATAATTTAAAATACAAAAAGAAAAATTACTTTAAACAATGTAAGTTATTGTCATAAAATTTGGATAAAGAATTTTGCTTTTCGTAAGAATTATTTACTTACATTGACAGTGATTATATTCAATAATTTAATCGTAAAACTAAAATTGATTATAATTGGAAGTCTAGAATTTCATTATGTTATTTTTGATGATAGAAGAGGTGGCGCACAATTCAATGTCCTCATGTGTTAGCGAGAGAGAGAGAGAGATGAGGTGAGGGGGGACGTCTTTAAAGGCCACAAAATACACGAAAAGACATAGACATATACCGACATAGTTAGATTTCAGTATATGACTTGTTTGCAGCAACAAAATGGATGCCAAATTGCAAGCGCTTATGTGTTCGGTTTAAAAACTAATGAGTAATTATGCAACCCGCGTTATAAATTTGACTAAAAAAATAAGTATAATATATATTATAAAATAATTGAAAGAAAAGTGATTGAAAATTGTTTTATGTAGAGTATGTGGCATTGCTAAGAGGAATCGCGTGCGGAACAATGTTAACAACAAGCGCAAAATTTGGAAAATGTTGCGAAAGTAGATGTACGTTAATTAAGATGATTTGACCATGATGAAGAGAATATATATGTACATTTGCGTGGACATACTATGAGTAAATAATTGAAAGTGTTTTGCAAGAACAAATGTTTCTAAGTAGTAAGAATAAATGAGCATAAATGAGAAGTATCATGAACGTAAATGAAATAGTTGTATACGTCGATAGGAACATTTTGCGTTAATTAATTTCTTTCTTAATGAAAAGATTGTATGTTATATTTTTTTATCTACACGGCATAATGGCATAAATATATGTAAAATAATTCAATATATAGTAAAAAAATCTTTCAGAACGAAACGCTAATATACGAAAACGATGTTGACAATCAGTGCGCAAATAGTAACAGAAACAAAAAGCATTAACATAGGAAAATTTATAAGGCTCATATTCTTACCTCATTTATAAAAGTGATTTTTGCTAAAAGTACTTTTAACGTTTGCCTAAAATTATTTATTAAGCACTTTATAATAGTTTATTTAAATTTTATAATACCAAATATAATAAAAATGATCAAAAATAGAAAAACTATTTATACTTGATGAAAAACATAAGCAAAAACAGATTTTGAAATAAATGATAAAAGCACTTTTTCACGAAAAAGTGAGGTGAGAATACGGGCCAATATCTCTTAGGCCCGGTTCCATAAACGCTAGTTAAATTAATTTTAAAGTTAATGTATTTACTCTATAGATTTCCGTATTAAAAAGAAGGCATAAATTTAATCTAGTGATATTAAAAAATTATTATTATTATTATTAACAATAATCTATAGTAGTAAATCATTGAAATTATATTTGTTATTTATATTTATTTTCTAAAACTAAAATTACTTTTCCACATCCTTAGCGACAAAATCTTCTAACTCATTAATCAATTTTACTAGTTTTTCTGGTTGCATTACAAAATATGCCCATAAAAGTCTTCTATGTTTCATCCAATAGTTTTTGTTTAATTCTTTCTGAAAAAAAAACATTTAAATATATTTTTATCTTCTAATGGAAACTTGTTAAATAAAATTTGTATTTTAGTCAGTTTTATTGATTTAAAAAAATCAGAAGAAAACTCACTTTAGTTTGTTTATATTTATCCATCGCAACTCTTCAATCTTTATCCACTTTGCTCAAAGTTAAAGTCACATTATTCAAAGTGATTAAAAAGTTGTAATTAAACATAACTGGCTGCAAAGTTGGACCAGAGCAAATAAAGCTCTTAACTTTTTTCAATTCCAAATTTCTGAAAATCAAATTATTTTCAATTATGGTTAAGACACAGTCGAATTATCAGAAGTTGTATAAAAATATATATTGTTTTATTAAATTAACATATTATACTCTGGTTCAACATTCAATTTAAACAAGTCGAAACAGAAAAATATTTGAAACTAATTTAAGATTTAATGTATTTAAAAATAATACAAAAAAAGTATATATTGTAATTAAAAATACAGTAATAGTTTGGCTAACAAATATTTTTACGAACTAAAGTTTGGCTAATGAATCTCACACAGCACGAAAAAAGTGCAAATTTTTCAAAATTTACCATTCCGAAACTTGTGATTCGATCAATGAATAATTCCTACTACAAATCACCTCGTGGAACGAATTAAATTCGCTAATCGAAATACTGCTGTAGTTGACGATTCGTTATATAATAATTAAGCGACTTTCTATAATGTGTATTAAATATAAACTCACGCATTTGTAATTTCATTCAAAAACTTTTCATTTTCATTAACAAAAATAGAATTTTCCAAATATTCCAATTCTGTTTTTTTTTTCACTAAATCAGAAATTGTATCATTAATATTTTTCACTTTATAACCAAAAATGCCAGTTAGATTTGATATTAAATCTTCTTTAAATGAATATTTTTCTAAATTATTACTTTTATTCTGTAACAAATAATTTGTAATGTAATTAAGTTTTAAAAAAATTAAATATATATATATATATATATATTCTTACAAAATTTGCTGAAACATTTTTCAAATTTGACATCGAATAAAAATAAGGGTCTTGTAGAAATTTATGAATATTTTTGAATTGTTCTTTGTCGATTTTAAATAAATGAAATAAAAGTACATAATGTGATAAACTTTCAATGATTTGCGAATATAAATTTTTTAGATTTGAATACATATCTTGGTATTTTTTCAAAATGAACTCGTTGTTTTCCAAAAGGAATTCGTTACAATGATAACGAGAAAATTGCTTGGCTAATGGCTTTAATTCCAATAATATTGTCTGTAGATTTTCATGTAGCATTTCTATACGACAAGCAAGTTGATTTGTTTCGATCCTAAAATTAAACATCTATTAAACAAATTTCTTCATACTAAAATCACAGTCTGTTTGTTGATTCGAAGTGGAAAATTAAAATTACATTAGACACATATGTGAACGACAAATGTCGAAAATCCACCCATTAACACTATACACAAACCTATGTACGCGGCTAAGTAGAGTACGGCTTTAAATGTTTCTTTGGCGAAATACAAAACTAGAATTCCGATAGCTACAGTCTGTATTGCTAAAAATGCACCATCACCCCAAGCACTAAACGGAAATTTACTAATAAAACTATATGAAACAGCAATTGTAATTGCACACAGATCAAACGTGACACTTATAACACTTATTCCTTCACCACTTTTATTCTTTAAGATTTTCAATATTTGCGGAACTTTAACCATTATAGAACCAGCTATTATACCCAATCCTAGTCCTTTGCTTAACGTTGCTTTGAAACATGGAACTGCAACAAAATATAAATCATTTATATCAACAAAAAAAAGCAATATTAATAAAATACACTTACCGTCAAAAAAATTAAACTTCACAAAATATTCATCGAAACACTTTTGTGAAATTAAAAGCAGTAGCGCTTGCTTGATATATTCCATATTGAATGAAATATTCCGAAATAAATTAAACACTTTCTAATTCAATTTATGTGTTTGTGGCTCTTGCATTCAACCGATTGTGCTACGCATGAGCTGCGTGAAGTGTATAATATAACCAATATAACCTTGTAAAATACACCTTGTAATCAGAAAACTATTATATAAAAATAATCTTATCATAATCCGGTAATTGTTTAAATATGCGACAGCATTTTTGTTGAAAAAATTATAAAAATAATATTAAAAATTAATATACGGGTTAAAAAATTCAAAATGTCATAGGCGGCGTTGGATGAAAAACAACTGATTTTAATTTATAAAATTATATCATCAAAATGAGACTATTACTATAAATTATGTATAAATTTTATATATTTTCTAGAAAAATTATAATATATTTAATATTATTATATAGAATACATTGAAATATATTGAAGAATATAAATATAATATAAATGTCAAAGCTGTCTATGATCGGGTTCAGGGGAGATTTGTCGCACACGTTTAACGATTTAACCAAGAGTATTTTGACCCTTATTGATGCAGTAAATACGGTCGTTGTCGCAGTTCAATTTATAGTCTAGTACCGTAAATGGCATAGATGTCAAGGCAAGTCTTGTATCTTGAGAAAAAACATTGTTGCTGCTACTGAAAATATTTTTTCTACATTTCACATCGCCTTAGTAACGATTATTTACCGATTTTTGACATTCGATTCAAGTAAAATGAAGTTATTTATAAAATTAAAATAACCCCCTAACCAATAAGTGGTCGCGAATTATTTTCGTATACAAAAAAATGGCATCATCTACCAAACGATCATGGAAATTACGTATGTGTATCTATTCGTTATTAATCTAATTTGTTTTTTTTTTTACGTTCTAATATTATTTGTAGAAGAGTTTACGGCCCATGGTTCCAATGTGAATTGTCTGGCTTTGGGCCACAAATCTGGCCGTGTCCTCGCTACAGGTGGCGACGACAAAAAAGTCAATTTATGGGCCGTGGGAAAGCACAATTGTATTATGAGTTTAAGCGGCCATACAACACCCATTGAAAGCGTAAGATTTAATCATTCCGAAGAGCTAGTGTGTGCTGGTTCTCAAACCGGAGCGCTAAAAGTTTGGGATTTGGAAGCGGCGAAATTAGTGAAAACACTTACAGGTAGGTACTCTCGGTAGGACAGTCCTACAATCTTATACTATTAAACGAGCAATCCTTATATAGTAAATTTTATCTTGAAAAGGGCTGAAATATAGTGAATCCAAGTTTTTTTGGTGTGGGAAAAGGATTAAGCTAGGTTTTAATTTTGAGAAAAGTTATTTAATAATATTTATTTTGAAATTCGTTTTTGATTTGATGAATATTCTGATATATAGCTGTCATATGGTCACCATTGAAACATTAGCAAATTTATTTTCATAATTGTTAAGATATTCGTTATATATTTTATACAATAACAGAATTATTTAAATGGGGTTTAAGTTTGAGATCAGTAAATATATAATATCCTTTCTTTTACTATTAAATGAGAAATTCTCAACTATTTAAGGGATCCTAATATTTTTATCAAGATATGATAATATTTGACAAAATTACACAACTTGACTAAATTGTAAATTGTCAGTTTTTTTAAATCAAGATTTACTTAACTATTTTTATCAGAATATAAGAATTTCTGACAAAAATATAAGTATATGATGAAAATTCAGACATTTTGATAAAAATTAATAAAACGACAAATATTGTTCAATTTTCATTAAATTGTGCAAATGTTGCTAAATCTTGACCAAAAATTCTGAAATATTTAGAAAAAGTATCAGAAAAATAAAATCGTCGATAAATACAATCAGATTTTGAGGAAAATTTGTTTAATTTTAAAATAAAACAGCTTTAGGATATAGTTTTGTATTAATTTTAATTAAAAAGGTTTTAGGTGGAAGTTCTGTTTAATTTTATATTAAAATTCGATGTTTGATCATCAGTTTTTTTTGTTTGTACTTCGTTAAAAATAGTTCTTTGAGCTGTTTAAAACTTAATTTTACTTCTAGGTCATAAAGCAGGCATCAGCTGTTTAGACTTTCATCCCTATGGCGACTTTTTGACTTCGGTTAGCAGTGACCACTCGATTAAACTTTGGGATATTCGTCGAAAGGGCTGTATATTACACTTCAAAGGCCATCGACTGAAAGTAAACAGTATTAAATTCAGTCCGGACGGACAGTGGATCGCTTCCAGTTCGGAAGATTCGATAATCAAAGTTTGGGACTTACATGCCGCACGCATACTACACGAATTTAGCAATCATTCGAATTCCGTTACATCGGTTGAGTTTCATCCGCATGAATTTCTGCTAGCTAGTGGGGGCCTGGACCGAACTGTTAATTTCTGGGACTTGGAGAATTTTCAGTTAGTGTCGTCGGAGAAGGAAGTGGGTCCAGTGAAGTGTCTTTGGCTTAATCCCGATGGTGAATGTTTGTTTATGGGTGTTACGGACGGATTGAAAGTGCAAGGTTGGGAACCAGCTAGGATTTTTGATTCAGTTCCTACCGGATGGGGGAAGGTTTATGATATTGCAACAGCACCGAATCAGTTGGTACGTATTTGGATTTATTTTAAAATTAATTTATGACATTCTAAAAAAAAATTATGTAATTTCAACTCGAAACCATGACACACTACGATGTCCAGTACTGCTGTTCATTGTTTTCAAATACATATAATATCAGAACTATATTAAAAAACATATATGTAATATGATATATTACCAACGAAATGGAAACATATATATTTAGTATTAGTTTTCTAGTAAAGACAAGTTGCAACGAAAGGGTTCATTTAGTATTACAGACACTCTCATTTTTCATAATTCTACATTAAGTATGTGATGTAATTGACAAAAAGTAAGCAATTTTACATACTTATTAGGTCATTTTTACTTACTTTATGTGATTATTATGAATTATGTAAAAATTACAAAATTTTGAGGTAGAAATACAGAATATTTATGATAAAAAGAAAATACAGATTCTTTATAGTAAAATTTTACTGTCATATTTTTTGTAATTTCGCTATTTTTGTTTTACAGTGTTTCATAATAAATCTTTCAATATAATGTACAATATACTTCATACAAAAAAATGCACTTCCTTATTTAAACTCATATAGTTTGATCAATAAATCTTATATTCATTATCAATCAATCAATAATTAGGTTCCAATCAGGGTTAAAGACCTACAACTTAAACTAAAATCGAAACTATAAAAATATATTATATTTTGTGTCACAATTAAATTTAACTGATTTATCATCAAGTTACATCGGAAATTTTAATTAATTTATTAAAGAAAGATTTGTAAAATATCAAATAGTAAAAATATATTATGATAATCAAAAGTTATAATGAAACCAATAAAGATTTGTCTGTGTAAACTTGTCCAGTTCATAGATTAATTAGAAACTTTAGAATCAAGTAAAAAACATGCAATTTATATGAAAAATATTTTATCCTTACATAAAATTATACTAAAAGATTAGAAAATGATCTACTGTGGCGAAATTTAAATAAAAATAATATTATAAAAATAATTTTATAAAAAATCCCAAAACCACACTTAATTAAAATAAAGCTAAATACGTATTTCGGAAGCTAAGCTTCCATCTTCAGTAGCAAATAAATTTACAAAAATCTTACCTGTGATCCTAGTACATGAACACTTAAGCACTTGTC
This sequence comes from Clivina fossor, assembly GCA_963966155.1. Taxonomy (NCBI): domain Eukaryota; kingdom Metazoa; phylum Arthropoda; class Insecta; order Coleoptera; family Carabidae; genus Clivina; species Clivina fossor. The sequence continues at coordinate 48,742 of CAWYQG010000367.1, read as the reverse complement.
AAAGGTCACTGTGACCTTTGACAAGTGCTTAAGTGTTCATGTACTAGGATCACAGGTAAGATTTTTGTAAATTTATTTGCTACTGAAGATGGAAGCTTAGCTTCCGAAATACGTATTTAGCTTTATTTTAATTAAGTGTGGTTTTGGGATTTTTTATAAAATTATTTTTATAATATTATTTTTATATAAAATTATACATTCAACTTATCGTAGCCCGTATGTAATTAATATTTCAACATATAATTGTATATAATTTTATCTTTTAAATATTTTGCAACTATTAATTTTTTTAAAACTTTCTTTTTTTTTATCTATATTAATTAAATTATTAATGTCTATAAAATATACAATAAAAATACATTCTCTAAAAAACTAAAAATTTTATGTATATTGCAACGAAATTTCTGACAAGATCCAAGAATTTTCATTTTAACGAACCGTTATTTTTTAACGAAAATTTATATGCATTGTGTATATAATAAAGGGGGCATATACCTTTTTGTTTTTTAAAAAAATCGATTTTTTTTATTTCATATTTTTATAGAATTAGGTTTCAAGAATTAGAATATTATAAAAAATCAGAAAACCACACTTAAATTAAAATAAAGCTAAATACGTGTATTTATGAAGCTAAGCTACCATCTTCAGTAGGTAAATAAAATTTAGAAAAAATCTTACCTGTGATCTTTGACAAGTGCTTAAGTATTTATGTACTTCGGATCACAGGTAAGATTTTTTGTAAATTTTATTTAGCTACTGAAGATGGAAGCTTACCTTCCGAAATACATACGTATTTAGCTTTATTTTAATTTAAGTGTGGTTTTGGGATTTTTTATAATATTATTTTTATTTAAATTTCGCCACAGTAGATCATTTTCTAATCTTATAACAAAACTCTATATTCTTTAAAGCAATGGTAAAATACAACACCTTAACCTTAAAAATGTTAAGATGATTTATTTTATATATTATTTAATATTGGTTTATACATAAGACTATCACCTTTTTATTTTTGTATTTTTTCTTAAGTTTTGTATTTTTTATCAATTATTATTGTACATTATTTCTAGGTCGGTGCATCGTTTCACTTAATGAACGTTCAAATATTTATCGTTGATTTGAAAAAAGTCGCACCGTTTGGCAGTGGTAGTTTAACAAGCGATACACCAATCAGTCCTTTTTCAACGGGGCAGAGTCTTCGGAAGAGTTTCTCGAAGGAACGACCACTCGGCCTGAAAACGAAAACTAAACTAGACGTTAAAACAATCGAGAAATCCACATCAGGTACCGATCCGGAAGAAGATGTTTCAGCTGATATTACTAATATCAAGGATTATACTGAAGTATTTCAACCGAGCAGGGCATGTATGTAGTTTTTTTAATATATAACATCTATTTTTTTAACTATTTAATGAGTTTTGTTGCACTTTTAGTGACAAGAACACCTCCTCCAATAGAACCGTTTGAAGAACCAGAATTTAGTTCAGGTATATATTATATAACGATTTATTTTATTTGTAATTATGCAATATCGTAATTTTACAAAGTTGCATTCGGCAAAATTTATTATTTCAAGGTGAAATATTGAAAGATTAATAGAAAAATAATGTTATAACATATTTAATTTGTGTAGTAAAAATGTTGTTGATTCTCGAAAATATTTGATTTTGGAAGATTGTAAGGCATTCATTAATATGTCGAAAAATAATTTAATATATTAATAAATATCCGAATATCATATACCGTGTGTTGACTTGGACCGTCGTACATAGGGATTTAGCATGTAAAATGAGACATGTGCGATTTCCTGCTTCCCAAATTATTTTACAAAAAAAAACTTTGGGATAAATGTTTTAGGAAACACTTTTTTACATGTAAATCAATCAACAACATTTTTTTTGGAACCATCCCAACGTCAGGAATTAGCCCTAAAGTTGTCAAGAAATTGACTGAAAATGGCATTAGTTGGCCGTGCATTAGCATTTGTTTGATTTTTTTTCCAATTTCCAGTCAATTTCTTAACAACTTTAGACCTAATTCTTGACGTTAGGAAGGTTTCAAAAAAAATTTTAGTAATTGATTTACATGCAGAAAACTATGCCCTAAAACATTTATCATAAGGTTTTTTTTGTAAAATAATTTGGGAAGCAGGAAATCGCACATGTCTGATTTTACATGCTAAATCCCTATGTACGAAGGTCCAAGTCAACACACGGTATATTTTTCTTTATTGAATGATCCATTTATGCCTTACAATCTTCCAAATTCAAATATTTTTTTTATTAAAAATATATTACAGTATTTTTATAAAAAAAATCTTTAACTTGAAGCGGTTTAATTTTTCTCTATTTAATTTACAGATCCAATCGAACATCAAATTCTAACTTCAGCGGAAGACGACTTGTCAGCAACGTTTACAATCAGTCAACTGAGTTTAAAAACATCCCCGGAACCACTTCCACCGGAAAGACGGTATTTCCCTCTACAATTAGCACACTCACCACCTAGTTTACTAAATTCCCCACCACGATCCCTTACCACACCGGAAACGGAAACTAAAATCACCTTTCCAACCGTTTATACGCGCTCCCAATCTAACTTGGAACAGATCTTCAAAAGTCGCGATTTAAAAATCGATACCGATACGATTAAAAATCAATCGATTTACAAATATAACCTGCAAAGAAATTACAGTAGTAAAGAGATTCCCGAAAAATTACCGGCAAATTTAAACAATAATAATAGTAATAATAATAACGGGATTAAACACAGCGCTTCCGAAGCGAATTTAAATGTTCCGTATTCGAAAACAATTTCCCGTTCGAGAAAGAATTCGTTTACGAAACCGAATCGTAATGCTAGCATTCCGAATATTTCCAGACCGATCAATCTGACGACGACGGTTAGTAAAAGTGGTAGCGATATGGAATATGGTTCAAATCGGAAGAAATTCGGTAACAATGAGCATGTGTTTAAGAAGCCTGAACCACCAAAACCACTCAAATTGTCTGCGGTTACCAATGATCATCTGGTTGAGCGTTCCGAACCTGTAAATATTCGATATTCGGCTACGCTTGATATTAAATCGTCGCCCGATTATGATCATAAAGTACCCTATGTTCCTACACCGTCTGATCGACCAGTTGGATTGGATTTGGAAGAATTCTTACCGGTAAGTTTGGAATTTTATTTGTTACCACTTTGACTGCAAGGAAAAGTGGTATAGCGTTTGGTACGGTGTCTATAGAAATCCTTCATATAGCCTCTAGATCAGACGAATCTACGAACTTAGTTTATAAGTAGGTGTATGGATGTGCGTCGTCAGCTCGCTCGCTCACTCGCACGGTCGTCAGTCAAAATTTTGTGATCTCAACTCCTCCTAGACGAGGTTCAACCAATTTTAATGAAATTTTCAGGATAAATTTGTCTAGTACCCAAGATAGGGTCATGTGGTTTTATTTTTTTCCAGTGTTGCCAACTTATGGAGAGAGAAAAAATCACAATTTTTTTTTAAATTTATTGGCTCGTATTCTCACCTCATTTATAAAAGTGATTTTTGTTAAAAGTACTTTTAACGTTTGCCTAAAATTATTTATTAAGCACTTTATAATAGTTTATTTAATTTTTATAATACCAAATATAATAAAAATGATCAAAACTAGTAAAATTATTTATATTTGATGAAAAACATAAGCAAAAACTTACTTTGAAATAAATGATAAAAGCACTTTTTCACGAAAAAGTGAGGTGAGAATACGGGCCATTGTGGCTACATTGTTTATTCGATTTTGATCAAATTTTCCACAAAGTTTCTCCTAGTGCCCACATAAATTATAATAGGGTCATTTCACAAAATTTATTTTTAAAAAAAACACATCACAATCGAAAGTCCAATATGAAACATAATTTTTCATAACAAAAAAAGCAACAAAAGTTTTATAGTTCATTTTTAATTAATAATTGAAAATCAGTTTACATTTTCAAATCATTTTAAAAACGATGACGTACTTTTAGAATAAAAGAGCTATAGTATGACGCCTTACAACCTGATTGGCTGACAATATTTAGCAAATACAAGCTAAAAAATTCAGAACGTTTTTTATATATTTTAACTAATAATATACATAAAAAAATATACAAGTTCTAATATAATACTTTTTTATATATTTATAAAGTTAATTCTAAGTATAATTAAATTAACAGAATAAATCTTGAAGCAATTTTGAAAAAGTTTATTTTCGTAGAAAATTATGAATCTTGCAAAACAAACGCACCTAGTTAGGTGGCTACTGTCACTTGAATTTAAAATTATTTGTCGTATGTCAAACAACCTGTTGATCGTTCTTATAAAGTTTCTATTTATATATTTTACAAATGAGTTTAAAAAAGCACTGCATAGTTTTGTCATGCGATAGGTACCAGTCAAATGATAGTAGCAAATTATTTATTACTGTACCACTTAATTATGATAGAAGAAAACTTTGGTTAGAAGCAGTAGGACGCAATATTTCAGATTATAGTCTTTCAAGTACTATATTTGTTTGCGAAGATCATTTTAATGTAAATATATCTGTACTAAAAGCAATATTTTCTAGTAGCATCTAAAGAAAAAAGTACCGTTATGACAATACCATGCATAGCACGTGTTTTAACGGTGACGTTGCAATGACGACAAACATCTCTATTGTTCTTAGAAAACGTCATAACATGGCCGACGTCGATTTTTGATAACCCGTTTGGCGGGCAAATCTTTTTGTTAATTACGGCTATAATAATGCGAAAAAAAAATTGTTGTTGCTGTTTATGTCTATAAATACATAAAATCTTTCGATTGAAATAATAAAAAAAAAATGTGAAATGACCCTATTCTAATAAAAATATTGTATTACCAATTTTCCGAGAAATGTCAAAGTGGTCTATATATGGGTTTACCCATATACATACTTCTAATCTTGTCATTCCAGGTTTCGGTTCAGTTTTATTGAAATCAATGCTGAATCAAATTGTGTAATAATAAACGTTAGTCATCAAGCGTGTATTAAAAATAAAAATGTTTTATTTATATTTGCAGGCAAATCTGCGTTCGCCTGCCTACAACAATCGAACCGATTTCGATCTATCCGAAGAGGATATTATTGAAACTGTTTCGAAGGATCATAATTCGACGATGGCCGTACTAATGGCACGAACCCGTGCACTACGCATGGCCCACCAGCATTTTCACAATGCACCTGATTCGAAAACGGCCATCGAACGCATATTAAACATGAAAGACATTACGATTACACACGATATTTTAAATGTACTTATTTATCGGACGTAAGTATTCCATTTTATTTATTTTTTTTTTAATTCTTTCTTTCCTGTCTGTTTTTAACTAACTTTCTAATTAGCTAGACACTTGAAACTTAGAAACAGAAATAATATTTTAATAATATTAGAAATATCAAATTAAAGTTAATTAATTAACTCAATTAATTATAATTATTATAAAAAAAGTTTGTAGATTGTATAGTTAAAAGAATCAATTAAAGATAGGTTTATGAATCTTGTCTTGCATTGCACTTTTTAATTCATCTGTTTTGATTTAATTAAAAAAAGTTTGTAACTGATTTGCAATTAAAAATTATTATATTAAACGATTTGAAACAATTTACTTACATTTTTATGTTGTATAATTTTGATAAAAATAATAAAAGAATTTTTTTTGTTTCAGTACACGAATTACTTCAGAGCAGATTGGAACTGTAAGTAATTTTTCAATTTAATTCTTCTAACATATTATCAAGTAATATTTGTATTTTAAATCAAATTTGAAAAGCTATTTTGAATATTGTTTTAAATCATTTTATTTAATTACAAATCAAATATTAGGAAGTACTTGTTACTAATTGAGTAATTTATTTTGATTTGAATAGAAACAGTATGTTCTAGGTCAGTCAGGCTAATAAAAAAAACAGATGGTAGACATGCAAAATTACACTCTCGATAAACTGTTGACATGTAAAAATATAAATTTTTATTCAATTAATTTGTCTCTGTGAAAGAAAAAACATAAAACACTATACTTGATAAGTCAGTACAGTATTTAAATAATCATTTAATGATTGTTGATTAAGCAGATGGTGAATGAGTTTGATTATTGACGGTTACAAATAATTTCTTTTTATATTTGTCCGCTAATGCATTTGTATTTTTATTTTTCCTTGATTATCGATAATTTATCTAGGCGGTGACATCTGTTCGAGAAATCGTGAACTACTTTTGGGTAGTTTTAATCGTTTTAATTTGCAAGAAAAATCGAAAGTTATTTTTATTTATAAATTGTAACATTTTTATGCTTTTGTTTTTAAATATCATTATTTTTTTTATAAATTATTATAATATAATAGGTAACATTAATATTTCATTTGTTTATTAAGGGCTTTGTTTTGACCTAGTAATTTAATTGACCTTGGTTGTACTTTAACAGTCGGTGGCTGTGATAAGAATACACTTGTTGATGGTTGGAATGTTTTTAATAAATCCGTGAAAAATCGGACATTACTTGGATAAAACTATTTTGTTTATTGTTTTTTAGTGTTCTTTAAATAATATTCGGTGTTATTACGGTGGTGTGTGTGTTTGTGAACATTAATTGACAATTGACTATATTAGGTTAGGTGGTACGCGGATTGAAAGCTTGCAACAGGTAAATAATCAATTTATATTGATATATAGATCTAGTTAACCAGATTTCTTTATTAACATTGTTAATGATATAAATTATTAGTACGTATATTAATAATTCGTCATATCTAATTAATACTTTCAAACATAGATAATTCGTAAAAAACTTATGTCAGATTTACAGATTTATTTTGTCATCTAACCAGTAATTTAAGCTAATATCATCCTTGTATTGTGCAATGATAAAGGTGTAATAGTAAAAAAATAATGTAAATTATAGTTATTTTAACAACATCTAATAAATATTTTCACATTTAAATAATAGTAAATAAACATGTAAAATAATAATTTATGACAGAATTTTACTGGTTACATTTTACATGGTGAGAGATGCAAGTATTTTTTTGTCCTACTAAATATCCAGGTATGTGTGTTAATCATAACACCTGTGCTGGTTTAACACAGAGACTGTAATTATTAATAAGTGAATAGGGTCTTTTTTGTACCTGATTACAGGTAATATTTTGCTATGAAAAAATGTAAATATGTATTATTGGAACATAATTCCCTGCATATGATTGCTAAAATTGAATTGGAAATTTTAAAAATAACATTAGTTTTATTGATATATTAATTGTAGTTAATTTTATAACAGATTAAAGAATGATAGTTATTGAGAAAATTGATTTAATAGTATCGTTAATTATTAGGTAATTAATATAAATTGTTGTAAGTAAAAAGATATATTTGTAAAATATGCAATTGTGTTGAAATGTACAGGTGTGTATTGCAGGTAACATATTCGAGAAGGTCGTTGAACTTTGTGTAATAAGAAATGTGGGAATTTGTACATTACTTTTATTTTATGAAAGTGGCTATTTATACATACGGTATGTATACGCAATTGGCTATTTATACATACAGTATTTTTACGTAATTGGCTATTTAGGGTAGGTTAGGTTAGTATGTTGGTTTAGGTTTTTTTTTTTAGTATGTATAAATAGCCAATTGTGTATACATACCGTATGTATAAATAGTCTCATCCTTATTTTATTCTGGGTTGTGTAAAAATAATATTTAATCCTATTTGTTTCTAAGTGGAATATAGAGCACCTATAAATTGCTTCTTATTCATTGATTTCTATTTTAACTTGATTTCATCTTTTTTATTTCTACACTTCTATACTTTTTACTAATTACTAATTAATTACTAATAAATTTAGTAAAGTTTATTTGTAATTTTGTGTTTTTAGTAATAACTAAGTTAAGAATACAGAATACAGAATACAAAAAATCATATATCATCAACGATTTTGTTAAACAGTATTAAAAATACTGATTTACAACTTTTGTTTTTGTTCTCACAACAAATTTATATTAAGGCCAGTTTACACGCTAATTACTTGGTAGCAGTGATAGATGAAATGAAAGCGTATATCTTCACAAATCTGTAACAAATATTTCATGAAAATAAACCTAACCTAAATATTTATTCATGTTATTAATCAATTATTACCGTCTAAATTTATCTTTGGAATAATTATAAAATTAAAAAAAAAAGAAATATTATTAGAAAACAATGGGACAACCCTTATTAAAATTTAATTAGTATGAGTATAATGTATGTATTATTTAACCAGAGTATAGAAAAAAATCCATATTATTAAACAGAAATTTTAATTTAGGCAGCATTGAATAATTTTTAACTAGAAAAACAAACAAAACAATTTATTTTAATCTGAACTATTGTCTCTATTTCTATCTCTGTCCGTTCTTCATAATATATATATATATATATATATATATATATGTCGTTGCTTATTGTCCCCAACTTTTGTGTTAAAATCGGTTCGGCATCCTTTAATTTAAATTGTTTTGACCCGTGTCCGGTCAGCCAATCACATGACACGGCTTGTAAACATCTGCCGAGCGATTCTCTCAGCGTGATAGTGTTTTGTTCCAGCTCGGATGCTGGGGATGCAGTTGTGTAGAGAGAGAGAGAGATGTGCTTTCTGTGTGTCTCCAAACCAAAATCGAACAGCTGGTTGCATGTCTAAGGCCGTGGTCCCACTGATCAATCGTGCACGAGCGTGCACAAGCAAGCAAAAGTTGAATCAACAAAAAATTGTTTAGGTTGTCTCACTGCGTCGAGCCCAATCAAGCGCGAGTGAATATTTTTAACCTAAGTTTTGTGTACCTAACCTATATTTTTTATTTCAACATGTCGAGTGATACAGATAGTGATGATTCTGACATACTGTTATTTTATTTTCTGAAAAAACGTAAAAGGCAACGTCAGTTCTGGGTTAGAGATTTGTTTCTTTCACGGGAAACACTTGGTGAATTGCGCATGCGCGGTGATTTGCGCATGCGTGTACTCGTCAAGCGTCAAGTAAAATTTAGGACTGGTTCTAAAATAGAACAATTTGCTCGACACTACGGCACTTCACACGATCAGTGTGACCGTCAATGCACAAATGTATTTGTTCTAAATTTGCTTGCTTGTGCACGCTTGTGCACGATTGATCAGTGGGACCGCGGCCTTAGTTGTTCGCCACTGTCTTTGATCAGTCGAATTGTGTGGCAGTAATGGGCAAAGTTTTCAAAGGGTTTTGACTGAAAAGACACGCTTGATAAAATGGGGCTGAAACTTTACAAGAGATCATGGAGAAATGACTGCTTTTATTTACTAAATTTGCGTGCAAAAGAATTGTAATTTACACCCGGTATTTTAAAGTATTTTGCAGATTAAAAATAATACTAAATGTTCTCGATAATAGTATATTATGTTACGAGTTGAAAGTGATGATTATTGTGTTGAGCCTCGATATTTGTGAACAAGGCGAAGCCGAGATCAAGCAATCTGGGCGAAACACATATATATATTCCGAGTGACATATAAGAATTTTTCTTCAAGCGTTTTAAACGAAATTAAACAGGTATAACAGTTATATATAACAGTTATAGAAATTAACAGTTATAGAAAAGTATGTACGTGTATATATTATTTATATTTGTTACGTTATTTGTAAGAATTAATTTTTCTTTGGTCGAATATACAATTACAGACAAATTTAACGATGTACATTGCAGTTTTTGCACTTCTTCACACATTTTTAATAATTAAATTCAAATACAAACGAAAATAAACAATATAATTATCAATTAACTTAATTTGTCGTAATAGCTTTTAATGTCGTTGCCAAAGCTGTCAGATTAAATACACTTGACATTGTAGTTATGTTTGGTGCTGCCATAGTTTGGTGTTGTATATAGTAATTAACTATATACATTCATACATACACAATCACGTCATGTACCAAAAGGGTGTGGCACAAACTCTTTTCATCATCCCGAAATCAGCCGCCTCCAAATATTCCTATCCAAACAAGAAACTTTCGCTTTATCCAAATTCATAATGCCTCTCATGCATGCTCTTTTATTCCTACTAATTAACTGCTGTACAATAATGCCATTATTGTACTAATAACAAAGCCCACAAGCCCACAACAAAACATGTTAACAAACTTGGCTAATATATTTACAGTTTTTGTATTTTTTTCATTTTGAAATTAAATTTCACGTTAATTTGTTTTTATGAACCATATTTGCTATAAAATTGCAAAATGCAAATGCAGATTTACAATAACTTTGTTTTAAATAATGTAAATACAAAACAAGAAAAACTTACTTGAAACATAATGAATTTAAATTAATTTTTTGGTAATAACGCCAAAACAATGACTGCTTTTCAGCATTAATAACTTAGTGAATTGTAAAATTATTTTACGCAATATATATAATTAACATTTAGCATTCAATTATTGAATTATTTACACAACTTAGATTAAATTAAAGTAATGTACATATTTCCATATTTCTTAAATTACGCAAAGTTCAATAACTTTTTCGAATATGTTACCAGCAATACACAGCTGTAAATTTAAACATAATTGCATATTTTACAAATACATCTTTATACTTACCACAATTTATATTGCTAACCTAATAATTAATGATGCTATTAAATAAATTACCTATATAACTATCATTCTTTAATTTGTTATAAAATTATCTACGATTAAATATCAATAAAACCAATAATACATAAACAAGATATGATCTTACTGTGGCGAAAATTTAAATAAAATAAAATAATTACAGCATGAAATTTAAAATTACGTTTTTTTTTACTATAATAACGTTTATTTCCTGATAAATCAATTACGTTATTTGTTGATTGCATATTTGAAAACTAGAGAAAATGAGTCACTGGAAATTGCAAATTACTTAACGATAAATTAAATTTAAAAGTAATTTTGTTCACGTTATTAATTTAGTAATTTCAATTTAAGTTTGATGAAAATTACAAATTTTGAGGAGGTTTTTTTTTTTAATTCGTTTAAGCTATTTGCAGTGTATATGAAATTTTGTAATTTTACACTGTAATCAGGAACTCGTTAGTAAAAATATAGGCTAATTAGATTTGTATTAATTAAATCGGACTTGTTTTAATTAAAGATTTTTTCGTGTTCCGAATTTTATTAGCATTTTTATATCGAATCTAAAACTTGCATTTAATTTATTTACATTCATATGCATAATGGAATTTTGTATTTGGATTTTCATTATTACTAATTCTGAATATGTATACAGGGTGTAACAGAATAACTATTCCTAATTTTAACTGAAGTATCCTGGGCTCAGAATATAAAGATTTAATGCAAATCACTGAGATAAAATGTGGCTCCTTACTGACCTACAGGGTGTTTTATATAAAAATTTAAAAACGATTTTTGCCCAGTACTTTAAAACTATTTGACGTATCCTTATCATACTTGGCAGGAAATGTAGGTACCGTACACCATACTAAATTATGTTAAATAAAAGTTTCTGGCTACTGCCAGTGGCGTACAACAGGGGCAAGTGAGAGGTTGATCCTTTCTAAATTCTACGCCACTGGCGGAATTGTCATTTTAGCACAATTTTTCGATTCTCCAATACTTGTTGTGTAAAAAACATACTCTTCTTTTGTAACGATAAAGTCACTGTTTTTCGAGATATTTAAAGTTAAACATAATCTGCACCCTTGGGATTTTTTCAAAATTTGCTCAAAAAAATCTGAAAAAATTCAGTAAAATAGAGAAAAAAAATAGCTACATAATATCTAAGTAACTTTTTCTCTAACTCATTCTGGTTTGGCTGGAAAAATTATTGAAAATTAATATTTTTTGCATTTTATTTTTTTTATTTTCAATAATTTTTACAGCCAAATCAGAATAAGTTAGAGAAAAAAGTAACTTATTTATTATGTAGCTAATTTTTTTCTCTATTTTACTGAATTTTTCCAGATTTTTTTGAGCAAGTTTTGAAAAAATCCCAAGGGTGCAGCTTATGTTTAACTTTAAATATCTCGAAAAACAGTGACTTTATCGTTACAAAGGAAGAGTATGTTTTTTACACAGCAAGTATTGGAGAATCAAAAAATTGTGCGAAAATGACAATTCCGCCAGTGGCGTAGAATTTAGGAAGGATCAACCTCTCACTTGCCCCTGTTGTACGCCACTGGCAGTAGCCAGAAATTTTTATTTAACATAATTTAGTATGGTGTACGGTACCTACATTTCCTGCCAAGTATGATAAGGATACGTCAAATAGTTTTAAAGTACTGGGCAAAAATCATTTTTAAATTTTTATATAAAACACCCTGTAGGTCAGTAAGGAGCCACATTTTATCTCAGTGATTTGCATTAAATCTTCATATTCTGAGCCCAGGATACTCCAGATAAAATTAGGAATAGTTATTCTGTTACACCCTGTATAGGGTGTAACAGAATAACTATTCTTAATTTTCAGAAATGATAGAGGGCACATAAAGAAACATTTTTTATTAATAAACTAGTGTCCGGAATTTTTTTTTTTCAGCAGTCGATTGTACATCGTTACAACTTGTGTATCGAAAATGGTGGTCGTAACGTCGAACAATTTTTATAAAGTTTAATGCGCTATTATTTCTAATAAAATATTCCTTAACTTAACTTGTTTTTGATTTTTGATTAAGATTGTTTTTAACGATATCTAGTGTATTTTGGCAACGAGAAATTTTCGGACACTAGTTTATTAATAAAAAATGTTTCGCTAAGTGCACTCTATCATTTCTGAAAATTAGGAATAGTTATTCTGTTACATCCTGTATATATATATATATATATATATATATATATATATATATATATATATATATATATATATATATATATATAGTGCGATATTTTTATCTCTGAACATATGAACTGAATTACATGTAAATTTCCTATGTTCAATTTAAAAAAAAAAACAAATCAGACGCATAGAGACATCCCTGATAGTTATGCAACCAATCTTACATAATGTGACAGTTATTTGAAAAAAAATGAATTACTTTCAACAAAATATTTAGAAAGCATTAAACTATTCGCATTATTTCAAGAAATCTGTTTAAAAATGTATAGTATTATTTATTATTATTATTATTTATAAATTTAAGTGTTCAGCAATTTACAATAAATGACCATATTCTGTTAAATATTTTATTTTTTATTCAAATAAACATTATATTACGTATGATTGGTTGCATAACTGTCAGGGATGTCTCTATGCGTCTGATATGTTTTTTTAAAAATTGAACATAGGGAATTTGTATGTAGTTCAGTTCATATGTTCAGAGATAAAAATATCGCACTGTATATATATATATCATATTGGAAATAAGATAGCAAAATTTAATCTAATTATTTTTGATAAGATAAGATATATTATATTAATCCTTGCTAATTTTTAGTAATAATTGCGCTACGCAATTTAGTATAAAATAAAAACTAAAATGTACAATAATAAAACATATTAAATATGTTGTTATTACTATTGAATAATTTTTTTAAAGTTATAGTTTCAAATAATTCTCGGTTTTCGCATTTAAATGGAACATTGATAGCAGCCATCTGTTGGTCGCAATGTAAACTGCGCATATTAATGAATTTCATTCATACAGCATACAGTTGGCAGTAACATGTGTTGCATGACTGTTGTCTACGCAATTCAACCACAACATTATTTTAATATTACTACCGATATTTATCTATTTTAACGTGATAAAACAATAAGAATGTAATGCGTGTGTGATCAGTGCTTTGGTATAACAATTGACACCGTAAAAGAATTGATAATCGATTAGTGTATGACTGTAAATGAATGAAACAATTTACACGGGAGCCATTTTGTAATTGACGTGCTGTGTTTATTTCATTGCAACTGTAAATAAACATGTAAACTGTATTTCATCCGTTTTATTGCATTAAACGGGGAATATATTTTCGGATAATATGATCATGTTATCCATGAGTAAGTAACACGAGCTTTTAACATAATATGCACAGCTGTCGCAAAATGTCTCGTATTTTTAACGGTTTTTTTTCTACGATACTTATTATAAGATATGCTTGCATACTTGCACAGTTGGCCTATTTATGCATTTGGCGCCAACTTATTCTTTATAACTGCTTTAGTTTTATTTATAACAACTTTATTATATCAGTAATATTTATAAAGCATTAGTGTATAATATAGTGACCTATTTTAATGTGTTTTTTTTTAATAATTTTAGTAGATTAAAAAAATGGCTGGTAGCGAAGGAATTGCTTTCTGGCCGGTCGTGTGTGGTACACCGACCCAGTGAAGATCCGGAACCTTCAAGTTTACCGTCTACAGTGGATATTGCAGCTTTCAGCTCGGGACCTAGTGTTGTCCTGTCACATTCACCACAAGATGATTATTGCAGTAATTCCGATTCTGAAACTGGTTCCGATTCTGAGGTTAGTTTGATTCACACACAAACACACACATGTATAATTAACAAATACAGGAGTTGTTTTTAATTTTAGAATTGAGTGAGTGATCCTTCCGCTCCGGTTCATGTAGTTATTCATCATCGGATTCCAATAGTTCGACATCGAGTCAAGTCAGTTCAGCGAGCAGCGTTCCAGCTCAATTTAGCGTAATTAGTTCGAAAACGGGTGGATTACGTTTGACAATTGCAACCGTTCGTAAAGACAAACCAGTCAAACCGGAAGATACAAATAGTATAAACAGTGTCATCAAGAATCTGGCAGTGCCCAAGCTAAGTTTGTCGGATAGTGATACGGATTCCGATTGTAGCGATTCAAGTACGGGAAATTAGTGCTCCATCAGCAATGGCGACAACGCCACGTAACAGTAAGAGTGCTGCACCGCCGAAAAAGGTGCAAAATAGTGCAGTGACTAAAGTGACGAAAATCGACAATAAAACGCATTCGAATAGTGCAACGAATAGTAAAATGGCCGTGCAAAATGATGCGAAAACTAACGCGAAAGTGCCTCCGCCGAAAACACGGGGCAGACCACCAACGCGCACAAACAAGGTAAGAGATTTTATGTTATTCATTATTAATATCTAGCGAATATATTTATTTAATTTCTTACGAGATTAATTAAAGTACGGTATGAAAATTAACATGTGAACATATACAAGGTGCTTAATAAACTACAAAAACTTCAACTATTAATTTTAGTAAAAATGTAATTTAAAAACAAATTTGCAATAGCTCAAGGATAGATGAGATTATGAAAATATTTATTTATAGTCACTAAACAGATAATAAATATGTGAGCTAGTAATATTTAATTATATAGTATTGTATTTGAATATTATATTTAAAGTAAGCAAATTTATTAAAATAGAAAATCTTTAAAGAAAGATTAATAGTTATTTTAATTAAAGAAATATTCATGTTTCAAATCTTAACCTAAAAATGTACTCTGACATTTTAGTGATTATCAAAGTTACCAACTTTGAAATAACATATAATCCAAACATACAAAAAATGATTCAATATGCAATTTTTTTATATAGTATTTTTAGAATTTAAATTTTTTTCTATTTTATGTCGTCATATTGATATTAATAAATCAAATTATTTACTTTGTGTTTTGATTACTTATTACTTTATTTATTGACATTAGTTGTACTAATTCAGTTAGAATAATTATTTCACCAAATATTAACTTGGATCCTTAGTTTAGAAATTATTTATTTCCAAGTTTTTCTATAATTTTTCCTGGTTATTGTAATCATTATATTATATTATAATTAATATTATTATTTTTGTTCGTTTTAACGTACGATTTAGAATTATAATTGTTTTTGCAATGATCGTATTTTCGTGATTCTTTTTAAATGTTTCACATCTAGTATGTATAATGAGTGAAGTCATTGATCTTTAGGTAAGAGTAAACAAAAAACTGACCATCCTAGGTACAGTTTTACAGTTGACTCTCTATTATCCGGATAAAAATTACCATTAAAGTAGACATGTTTATCGAAATGTAATTTATTTAAATTATTATTTATAATGAATGTTTTGCAAAATATGCACGGTATTATAATCGATAAATATATTTTAATGTCAAAGTGAATGTTTAACAAAATATTAAATATTACTGATCAAATAGTTTATAATCTAATACATATGAATATAAATTTTAGTGAAAGCTATATGTATTGTGATTGTGCTATTTTAATTAAATAGAATGTAAATAATACTAAATTCTATATTTTCATTTAGTAATAATTATTAAAAAAAAAAAAATAGGACATATAAATTATTTTCAAATAATTGCATTCATGAGAAGTATAATTAATTATCTTTGAAATAATTAATGTACGGATTGTTTATTTTCAATAATAATTATTAATATGTTTAAGCAATTACTTATGGTGATGAATTATTTTCCGTGTTTCTTCATGATAAACGCTTTTGTTATTGATATGAAAAAAAGAAAAAAAACTTGTAGATATTTATCTGTATACTTTTTGAGTTAAATTTTCATCGATTTTCATTAATTTTATGTTATAACTCTATTTACATCTCGTAAGTCTCTTAGATTTATGAGATAGATATTGTGTTTTTTTTTTTTCTAATAAATGCATTTCTTCTTTGACGTCCGATGAGTAGTTGGAGTGGTATGAGAGAGTGGTATGAGAGGGTGGCTTGCGTGAGCAAATGTAGTAGGAATAAAAGAGCATGTATGAGAGTGGAATTGTGGAATGTGGATGAAGCGAAAGTTGCTTGTCTCTGGATATAGGAATGTTTGGAGGCGACTGATTTCGGGATGATGAAAAGAGTTTGCGCCACACCCTTTTGGGTACATGGCGTGATTGTGTATGTATGTATGTATGTATGTATGTATGTATTTTCATTTAAATATGTTTATCTATAATATTATAAAAAAAATAAGGTGTCAGTCTGTCTGATAACTTATAACTCAAATATTAATAAATTAAAGATTTTGAAATTTGATATGTATATCGTTAGGATTTTGATTTAATTCATAGATAATAAAAAAATGATATAAATAATTTATAAACAAAATGACTGCCAGGTTAAGTATAATCTAATGGTACACAAAATAAAAAATCGATTAATTTTCAATTTTTTGCAAATTACCCAAAAACAAAACAATTGAAGATCGACTTGCATTATTTAATTTGTAAATAAACAAATGATGACTTTTTTTTTTAAATTTACTAATAATTTTTTTTATAAGTGAACATTAAAAACAGAGCATACTGTACATAGAATATAGATGTTTTGCGGCATAGTATAGATTACATATTATGAATAAAAATGTGAATGACTCTTCCAAATCTAAAATATATTTGATTATATTATATTATGTAAATTTAAAATCTTTTTTATTAATAAATTTGGCAGTTTAATTTTAGTTTTTGTTTAGGTTTAAAAGTAAATATATATATATATATATATATATATATATATATATATATATATATATATACAGAGTGTCCAAGATAACTCCGTATGCATGGGGATCTCCGGAACTGTTAGAGATACGACCTCGGTTAAAATAGATGAAAGTTGCCTCATTAGTAGGCGAGTTTAGTCATCTTTTGTTTTTTCCAAAAAATTCCGTAGGTTACTAGATATAGACAAAAATGCAAAGTTTGCTGTTTTATATTTTTGCTTATAACTCTCGTATGCAAAACGATACATTATTTTGATTTGCACTTTCTTAAGACACTTTTTTACATAAAATTTCCAGGAGTAACCAAAATTTTTTTATCATGTACCGTTTTCGAGATTTATGATGCAACTTTCATTTTTCTTATGTAACTAGTATTTCAATGTAGTGTCATTGAAAGGTTTTTTTTTCTCTTTCCAGTGATATAACATTGTCCTATTTTATTTTAAATAATAACATGGAAAATTGAAAAAAATCTATTTTGCAAAGTTATAATTTATTTTTTTAGTTGAAAACCGAGTATGCCATATCAAAACAAATGAAACATGAGAAATAGGCATTGTTTTCGTTATTATTAGATTTTTGGTTTTGCTTTTTTTCTGATTATTGTCTTAGTTAGTTAGTTTTATTGGAGTGCTTATTGAAAGAATTTTAATTTATGGAGCAGTTTGAAAATTTATAGAAGTTTGAAATGCTTTATTGTTACATTCGTTGTCAAAGTAACGCAGTATTAGCCGCGGAAATGTATTTAAATTTATATCCTTAAAGAAGCAACCCAGTGTAGGGATGTATAGGATATTAAACATGATTTTGATTGAGTACAGTATTAAATACCTAAAACTAACCTAACACAAGCTATGCTTAAGAGAACACGTATGTTCATTTAAGAAAACGGTGGTTTATTTGAACACTTAATGTAATTTTACTGTTATAGTTATTAGTTATTACGAATGTAAAATATTGCATTAGTATTTTATAAATTGATTTTTTTTTGGATTAAAATTCTATATTATTGTTTAAAATAAAGTAGGGCTCATCTTTCATTTGTTTTAACATGGTCTACTTAGTTTTTAACAAAAAAAAAAAGAATTATTACTTTACAAAATAGATTTTTTTCAATTTTCCATGCTATTATTTAAAATAAAGTAGGACTATGTTATATCACTGGAAAGCAAAAAAAAAGATCTTTTTAATGACACTACATTGAAATACTAGTTACATAAGAAAAATGAAAGTTGCATCATAAATCTCGAAAACGGTACATGATAAAAAAAATTTGGTTACTCCTGGAAATTCTGTGAAAAAAGTGTCTTAAGAAAGTGCAAACCAAAATAACGTATCATTTTGCATACGACAGTTATAAGCGAAAATATAAAACAGCAAAATTTGCATTTTTGTCTATATCTAGTAACCTAAGGAATTTTTTGGAAAAAACAAAAGATGACTAAACTCGCCTACTAATGAGGCAACTTTCATCTAATTTAACCGAGGTCGTATCTCTAACAGTTCCGGAGATCCCCATGCATACGGAGTTATCTTGGACACTCTGTATATATATATATATATATATATATATATATATATATATATATTTATGAATCGAATATTTAAATAAAAAAAATTGTAAATAAAAGAAATAAATTGAAAAAAATTTATTAATTATTTAATTTAATTATTTAAATTTCAATTCTGGTCACTACTTTAACTGTGGAATCTTTTAAATTTAAATGGTATATGCATGTTCAGAATTGCTCTATATAAATTTATTTAAATCGCCAACTTAAAGCCTCATTTAAGCTAAAGATCTTTAAATTTAATTGTGATAACCACAATAGCAGCATAAAAAAAATTATCTATTTTTTTTATTAATAAAACAACGAAAACATTAAAAAATCATCGAAAGATTTATATCTGTGTGTTTAAAAATGGAATATTTACCTGTCTTACTTATCGTTGTAATAATATAGAAAATGTAATAGTGTATCTGCGGTTTATACTAACTTTAATTAATCTTTAGTAGTGGAGTTTTAGTGTAGCGCTAATAAAACCTGTTCTTATCAGTGCGATATACGCGACATTCTCACTGGGAAGCTTTAATCAATTAAAATTCTTACATTCTCCATTTAGTGCATATTGAAAACAACAATAAAATTTATTTATTTATTTACTTTGGATATATTATTATACATACATACATACATACACAATCACGCCATGTACCCAAAGGGTGTAGCACAAACTTTTTTCATCATCCCGAAATTAGTCGCCTCCAAACATTCTCCTATCCAGCACAAGCAACTTTCGCTTCATCCACATTCATAATTCCACTCTCGTAGCATGCTCTTTTATTCCTACTACTTGGAAACTTTTGCTCACGCAAAACACTCTCAATCATACCACTCCAACTACTCATCGGACGTCCACGCAAACGTATAGTTATAGTTTCACTAAATGCATTTAATCTATAGATTTTCACATTATAAAGGGCGAATAATTTTAAATTTAATAGTACTTAAAATTAAACTGCTTTAAGTTACAGTTCTGTTTTAATATTTATTTAAAATCGACGTTTCGACGAAACTCAACGTTTGTCTTCATCAGGTAAATGATATAAATGACATTACAGTAAAATGTAGTGTAATTTATATCATTTATTCTGATGAAGACGGACGTTGAGTTTTGTCGAAACGTCGATTTTAAATGAATATTAAAACAGAACTTTCGCCAAAAGCAGTTTTATTTTAATATAAGTTCTGAATTTTTTTACTATG
This sequence comes from Clivina fossor, assembly GCA_963966155.1. NCBI lineage: Eukaryota > Metazoa > Arthropoda > Insecta > Coleoptera > Carabidae > Clivina > Clivina fossor. The sequence goes on along the minus strand of CAWYQG010000367.1, from coordinate 28,466 downwards.
TTAATAGTATACTTGTAAAATAAAGCATTCCCGTTAAAAATAACGGTTCGTTAACGAAAAATTCTGAGTTTCCGTAAGAAATCTCGTTATTATAACTATAATTTTAGGTCTGTATTCCCACCTCTTTTCTTTATGAAAAAGTGCTTTTTTTTGTTCTCTATCAAATATGAATAATTTTTCTATTTTTGATATACATATACAGGGTGTAACAGAATAACTATTCCTAATTTTAACTGGAGTATCCTGGGCTCAGAATACGAAGATTTAATGCAAATCACTGAGATAAAATGTGGCTCCTTACTGAGCTACAGGTGTTTTATATAAAAATTTTAAAACGATTTTTGCCCAGTACTTTAAAACTATTTGACGTATCCTTATCATACTTGGCAGGAAATGTAGGTACCGTACACCATACTAAATTATGTTAAATAAAAGTTTCTGGCTACTGCCAGTGGCGTACAACAGGGGCAAGTGAGAGGTTGACCCTTCCTAAATTCTACGCCACTGGCGGAATTGTTATTTTAGCACAATTTTTCGATTCTCCAATACTTGCTGTGTAAAAAACATACTCTTTCTTTGTAACGATAAAGTCACTGTTTTTCGAGATATTTAAAGTTAAACATAAGCTGCACTCTTGGGATTTTTTCAAAATTTGCTCAAAAAAATCTGAAAAACTTCAGTAAAATAGAGAAAAAAATTAGCTACATAATAACTAAGAAACTTTTTTCTCTAACTCATTCTGGTTTGGCTGGAAAAATTATTGAAAATTAATATTTTTCGCATTTAATTTTTTTTATTTTCAATAATTTTTACAGCCAAATCAGAATGAGTCAGAGAAAAAAGTTACTTATTTATTATGTAGCTAATTTTTTTCTCTATTTTACTGAATTTTTTCAGATTTTTTTGAGCAAATTTTAAAAAAATCCCAAGGGTACAGCTTATGTTTAACTTTAAATATCTCGAAAAACAGTGACTTTATCGTTACAAAGGAAGAGTATGTTTTTTACACAGAAAGTATTGGAGAATCGAAAAATTGTGCTAAAATGACAATTCCGCCAGTGGCGTAGAATTTAGGAAGGATTAACCTCTCACTTGCCCCTGTTGTACGCCACTGGCAGTAGCCAGAAACTTTTATTTAACATAATTTAGTATGGTGTACGGTACCTACATTTCCTGCCAAGTATGATAAGGATACGTCAAATAGTTTTAAAGTACTGAGCAAAAATCGTTTTTAAATTTTTATATAAAACTCCCTGTAGCTCAGTAAGGAGCCACATTTTATCTCAGTGATTTGCATTAAATCTTCATATTCTGAGCCCAGGATACTCCAGTTAAAATTAGGAATAGTTATTCTGTTACACCCTGTATATATATATATATATATATATACAGGGTGATTTATTAGTAATTGGAAATATTTTAACTGGAGTATCCTGGGCTCAGAATATGAAGATTTAACAAAAATCACTTAGATAAAATGTGGCTCCTTACTGAGCTACAGGGTGTTTTATTTAAAAATTTAAAAACGATTTTTGCCCAGTACTTTAAAACTATTTGACGTATCCTTATCATACTTGGCAGGAAGTGTAGGTACCGTACACCATACTAAATTATGTTAAATAAAAGTTTCTGGCTTCTGCCAGTGGCGTACAACAGGGGCAAGTAAGAGGTTGATCTTTCCTAAATTCTACGCCACTGGCGGAATTGTTATTTTAGCACAATTTTTCGATTCTCCAATACTTTCTGTGTAAAAAACATACTCTTCCTTCGTAACGATAAAGTCACCATTTTTCGAGATATTTAAAGTTAAACATAAGCTGCACCCTTAAAATTTTTTCAAAATTTGCTCAAAAAAATCTGAAAAAATTCAGAAAAATAGAGAAAAAAATTAGCTACATAATAAGACCGTAACTTTTTTTTTTAACTCATTCTGGTTTGGCAGGAAAAATTAATAAAAATTAATATTTTTTGCATTTTAATTTTTTATTTTCAATAATTTTTCCTGCCAAACCAGAATGAGTTAGAAAAAAAGTTACCTACTTATTATGTAGCTAATTTTTTTCTCTATTTTACTGAATTTTTTCAGATTTTTTGAGCAAATTTTGAAAAAATCCCAAGGGTGCAGCTTATGTTTAACTTTAAATATCTCGAAAAGTAGTAACTTTATCGTTACAAAGAAAGAGTGTATTTTTTACACAGAAAGTATTGGAAAATAGAAAAATTGTGCTAAAATGACAATTCCGCCAGTGGCGTAGAATTTAGGAAGGATTAATCTCTTACTTGCCCCTGTTGTACGCCACTGGCAGTAGCCAAAAACTTTTATATAACATAATTTAGTATGGTGTACGGTACCTACACTTTCTGCCAAGTATGTTAAGGATACGTCAAATAGTTTTTAAGTACTGGGCAAAAATCGTTTTTAAATTTTTAAATAAAACACCCTGTAGCTCAGTAAGGAGCCACATTTTATCTACGTGATTTGCGTGAAATCGTCATATTCTGAGCCCAGGATACTCCAGTTAAAATATTTCCAATTACTAATAAATCACCCTGTATATATATTATTAAACGTCAAAAGTAATTTCGACAAAAATCACTTTTAAAAGTTTGGTGAGAATGCGGGTCTATTTTTAACAAAATGATACAGAATATATTTGCAAGATGGTTATAATGATTATAACTTAGTCACTCGCTCGTACTTAAAAACACTTTACATATTCATTCATCGGGCGCATTGGGAATATATGTGTGTGTGATGTTTTTTGAAAATTGCCGCCATTTTAATCCAGGTGCGCATGTGCGGCGCGAACAAGTGAATTTTATTATTGTTCTGTGACAACAGTGTACTAGTGAATTTTCTATTTATTTATGTACCGTCTGGTAACAGTGATTATTTGAACTTAATAAGATCGTGGTGTTAGTGATAGTGTAAATTAGTGTTAATTGTTAAGTAAATGTTTATCTTATGCCTATATTCACAGCCAATTTGAATTGAGATTAATTATATTTGGAGATAAGATTTAAGTGTAACCATTTCACAATTTTAATTTTAAATATTTTTGAGTTTTTTCATATTTTTTTTTTATTAAAGATCTTGATACATTATTTGTTTTGATTTACAATTTACTTGCATACCCTGAAAAAAAATAATCTATATAATATTGCATAAACTGTTTGTAAAAATTAATAGATTATTTGTATAAATCAATTTTTTTTTGGAAAAACTGTAATCTATATAATTTTTACACAAACATGGATTTTTTTTCAGTGTAGACAAATTGTATAATACAGGGTGTTTGGTTATGTTAATGTGTTAATTTCTGGAAGTTAATTAAAGCATATTTACCTGCAATGTTATAAAAAGTGTCACAGTTTTTGAGATATATATGACACGTGTTAAGGAGTCACTTCCGGTATGTTTCAAAGACGTCCACACCTCCATATTTATTAGTTAAAATAAGTAAATATAATATATATATATATGGCTTTAGGGGAACTTGCTGAATAAGTTTTTCAAAAGAGGGGAAACGATATATGACTTTAAAATTTCATATAAGTATACAGATATAATAAATACGAAATCACTTCCATCACTGTTGTTATATAGGAACAATGAATGCAACTTACGGACTTCCACCAGCGTTGCCAAATATCTTAAATTAGTGCAGTTATACTTTAGTAGAAAATACAGGTTTTTATATATTCTTAATTTGTCATTAAGAAGGTACTGCTACGATCCCGGTGAGTTAAGTTTGTGCATTGTAACTGAACAAAAATTTGGTTTAGGAAATATATAAATATTGAGAAGATAAATTAATAACGAAAAAATCCATATTTAGAATTAAAAATGTTTTTTTATACAAATGAACATTATATTTTATTAAACAACTTTACTTCAACTATAATTTTTTAATAGTTAAATTTATATTATAAAAGAACTAATATATTCGCGTTAAATAAATTAAATTTTAAAATATTGAAAGCATTTAAAAGTAAATAAAATATATTTCTAATAATTATAATTATCAAGAACAAATAACTTACTTGAAAAAAATCATAAATTAGATAAAATTTATTTTACAAAAAAAATACTACAAAAATATTCTTTATTTATCTTTGAATAATTTAAATTATTAGAACACAATATGGAAAACAGTATTTTTTAAAATTAAAAATAAGCAATACTCCTATAATTTTTGGAGTTTATTATAATATTGTACAATTAAATATAATATGAAAATTAATACCTAACAAAAATTATTATTTTTTGAAAAGTATGAAAATTTGCTGTGAATATAAATATTTAAAATAAATCCCCTATTTTATCTATGTTATGGTATATTAACCTCATAAATAAGATTACTGTATCAATCAATATTTTGTTTGCAATTTATGTTTAAATGACAAAATATACAATTTTAAATTGACAATGTATGAAAATAAAAAGACAACATATTTTTATATTCAACAAAAAAAATATGTTATAAAGGGGGTAGCAGGATAAGCATAGGAAATCGGCCCCAGACGAATTTTGACTTGTCGTAGCTTTTGATCACTTAAAAACTAGTAAAAAACAAGATTCAGATGGTTTTTAAATTTCTAGTCCGTAACGATAACCTCAAAACGGTAAAAACCGGTTTTTTTTTATATAATTGTGAAAAAATTTTTTTTTCATGTAATTAACTTGTTTTAACCGAATTAGTAGTAACAGTATAATATTCTACAGACTTTAGAGTATACATACAATTATTTTCAAGAGTTTTTTTACCCGTTTTGACCGTTACAGAATTTTTTAAAACGAAAAAAAAACTTAAAATATAATATTTTTCGTATAAAAGTCGTGCTTTCTAAGGTTGTATTTGATGTAGAAAAAAGTCGCAAATACAAAATGTAGCCCTTTTCTTGGGGAACACGATTGTCTAAACCGCGATTAAATATCTTGATCCTATAAGGCGATAGATAAATAAATTTTAGTAAAGGATTGCATATACAGAATGAACCAAAAGTCCCGGAACGGTCAAATATCTCTAAAAATATATTTCCGATCAACAAAATAAAAAACACGTGTTTAATCTTTTTCAAAAAGCTATCCACTGATATTTCACCTGACCCTCTACACCCACCCCCAGGCGGGAGGGAGTCAACTTTTAAATTTTAAATAGGAACCCCTATTTTTTATTGCAGATTTGGATTCTATGGCTAAAAATACGTATTATTTGTCTAAAACATTTTTTTCTATTTATGATAGATAGCGCTGTAATTAATAGAAATATAGAAAATATAGAAATAGAAATATACAGTGTGTTGACCGCGACCCCAGAACATAGGACTTTAACATGTAATTTCAATAAATTGCGATAAACTACTTTCCCGAGTAAAATTCGTAGAAATACTTAGAATACTTTTCGATAGGGCATAATAAGTTCTATAATTTGGTTTTAGTTTTAATTTGCTAGCATGTGCCGTATGGGCTCTAGAATTTTTTTTTGATTTTTTTGTTTTTATTTTTTTTCTCAAAAACTATGAAGTGTAGTAAAATAAGCATGATATGGAAAAATGCGGAATAATGAGTACTATAAGTTAGTAAATAAACCATTATTCTAGGATGCATCGTTTAGTAGAAAAAAATTAAAAACTGAATTTTTGAAAATCTCTCAGGGAGGTGGGGGTATCATTGGGATTTTTTCAAAATAAGACTTTTTTCAAAATTTGCTGAAAACAATCTGAAAAAATTCAGTAAAATAGAGAAAAAAATTAGCTACATAATAGCTAAATAACTTTTTTCTCAAACTGGCACGAAAAATTATTGAAAATTCTAAAATGTTTTTTAGAAATTTTAATAATTATTCCGCGCTATCTATCATAAATAGAAAAAAATGTTTTAGACAAATAATACGTATTTTTAGCCATAGAATCCAAATCTGCAATAAAAAATAGGGGTTCCTATTTAAAATTTCAACGTTAACCACCCCCCCACCGCCTGGGGGTGGGTGTAGGGGGTCAGGTGGGATATCAGTGGATAGCTTTTTGAAAAAGATTAAACAGGTGTTTTTTATTTTGTTGATCGGAAATATATTTTTAGAGATATTTGACCGTTCCGGGACTTTTGGTTCATTCTGTATATGCAATCATATAATGCAAACATATTTTTTTCGTTTACTTCACTATAAAATATTTGCAATTTAGTTTTTAAAACATATATTTCATCACGTTTTTAGGATTGGATTAATAGTAGTAATTTTGAAAAGTATCCAATTAATAACAGTATTGTGGAAAAAAAATCGTATTCGAAGACAAATTTTAAATAAAAAACACCAATCAAAATTTAAATGCAGAAAATGAAAACAAAACCTTAACTGATGTTTACGAATTTGATATTTTACTAGTAAAAAAAATATACAATATTTTACTAGTAAAAAAAATATACAATATATTACTAGTAAAAAAAAATACAATATTTTACTAGTAAAAAGAAATATACAATGTTTTACTAGTAAAAAGAAATATACAATGTTTTACTAGTAAAAAGAAATATACAATGTTTTACTAGTAAAAAGAAATATACAATGTTTTACTAGTAAAAAGAAATATACAATGTTTTACTAGTAAAAAGAAATATACAATGTTTTACTAGTAAAAAGAAATAAACAATGTTTTACTAGTAAAAAGAAATATACAATATTTTACTAGTAAAAAGAAATATACAATGTTTTACTAGTAAAAAGAAATATACAATATTTTACTAGTAAAAAGAAATATACAATGTTTTACTAGTAAAAAGAAATATACAATATTTTACTAGTAAAAAGAAATATACAATGTTTTACTAGTAAAAAGAAATATACAATGTTTTACTAGTAAAAAGAAATATACAATATTTTACTAGTAAAAAGAAATATACAATGTTTTACTAGTAAAAAGAAATATACAATGTTTTACTAGTAAAAAGAAATATACAATATTTTACTAGTAAAAAAAATATACAATGTTTTACTAGTAAAAAGAAATATACAATGTTTTACTAGTAAAAAAAATATACAATGTTTTACTAGTAAAAAGAAATATACAATATTTTACTAGTAAAAAAATATACAATATTTTACTAGTAAAAAAAATATACAATGTTTTACTAGTAAAAAGAAATATACAATGTTTTACTAGTAAAAAAAATATACAATGTTTTACTAGTAAAAAGAAATATACAATATTTTACTAGTAAAAAAATATACAATGTTTTACTAGTAAAAAAAATATACAATGTTTTACTAGTAAAAAGAAATATACAATGTTTTACTAGTAAAAAGAAATATACAATATTTTACTAGTAAAAAAAATATACAATGTTTTACTAGTAAAAAGAAATATACAATGTTTTACTAGTAAAAAGAAATATACAATATTTTACTAGTAAAAAAAATATACAATGTTTTACTAGTAAAAAGAAATATACAATGTTTTACTAGTAAAAAAAATATACAATGTTTTACTAGTAAAAAGAAATATACAATGTTTTACTAGTAAAAAGAAATATACAATGTTTTACTAGTAAAAAGAAATACAATATTTTACTAGTAAAAAGAAATATACAATGTTTTACTAGTAAAAAGAAATATACAATATTTTACTAGTAAAAAGAAATATACAATGTTTTACTAGTAAAAAGAAATATACAATGTTTTACTAGTAAAAAGAAATATACAATGTTTTACTAGTAAAAAGAAATATACAATGTTTTACTAGTAAAAAAAATATACAATGTTTTACTAGTAAAAAGAAATATACAATGTTTTACTAGTAAAAAGAAATATACAATATTTTACTAGTAAAAAGAAATATACAATGTTTTACTAGTAAAAAGAAATATACAATGTTTTACTAGTAAAAAGAAATATACAATATTTTACTAGTAAAAAGAAATATACAATGTTTTACTAGTAAAAAGAAATATACAATGTTTTACTAGTAAAAAGAAATATACAATATTTTACTAGTAAAAAGAAATATACAATGTTTTACTAGTAAAAAGAAATATACAATGTTTTACTAGTAAAAAGAAATATACAATGTTTTACTAGTAAAAAGAAATATACAATGTTTTACTAGTAAAAAGAAATATACAATGTTTTACTAGTAAAAAGAAATATACAATGTTTTACTAGTAAAAAGAAATATACAATGTTTTACTAGTAAAAAGAAATATACAATGTTTTACTAGTAAAAAGAAATATACAATGTTTTACTAGTAAAAAGAAATATACAATGTTTTACTAGTAAAAAGAAATATACAATATTTTACTAGTAAAAAAAATATACAATGTTTTACTAGTAAAAAAAATATACAATGTTTTACTAGTAAAAAGAAATATACAATGTTTTACTAGTAAAAAAAAATATACAATATTTTACTAGTAAAAAGAAGTATACAATGTTTTACTAATAAAAAGAAATATACAATGTTTTACTAGTAAAAAGAAATATACAATATTTTACTAGTAAAAAGAAATATACAATGTTTTACTAGTAAAAAGAAATATACAATGTTTTACTAGTAAAAAGAAATATACAATATTTTACTAGTAAAAAAAATATACAATGTTTTACTAGTAAAAAGAAATATACAATGTTTTACTAGTAAAAAAAATATACAATGTTTTACTAGTAAAAAGAAATATACAATATTTTACTAGTAAAAAAATATACAATGTTTTACTAGTAAAAAAAATATACAATGTTTTACTAGTAAAAAGAAATATACAATGTTTTACTAGTAAAAAGAAATATACAATATTTTACTAGTAAAAAAAATATACAATGTTTTACTAGTAAAAAGAAATATACAATGTTTTACTAGTAAAAAGAAATATACAATATTTTACTAGTAAAAAGAAATATACAATGTTTTACTAGTAAAAAGAAATATACAATGTTTTACTAGTAAAAAGAAATATACAATGTTTTACTAGTAAAAAGAAATATACAATATTTTACTAGTAAAAAGAAATATACAATATTTTACTAGTAAAAAGAAATATACAATGTTTTACTAGTAAAAAAGAAATATACAATATTTTACTAGTAAAAAGAAATATACAATGTTTTACTAGTAAAAAGAAATATACAATGTTTTACTAGTAAAAAGAAATATACAATATTTTACTAGTAAAAAGAAATATACAATGTTTTACTAGTAAAAAGAAATATACAATATTTTACTAGTAAAAAGAAATATACAATGTTTTACTAGTAAAAAGAAATATACAATATTTTACTAGTAAAAAGAAATATACAATGTTTTACTAGTAAAAAGAAATATACAATGTTTTACTAGTAAAAAGAAATATACAATGTTTTACTAGTAAAAAGAAATATACAATATTTTACTAGTAAAAAGAAATATACAATGTTTTACTAGTAAAAAGAAATATACAATATTTTACTAGTAAAAAGAAATATACAATGTTTTACTAGTAAAAAGAAATATACAATGTTTTACTAGTAAAAAGAAATATACAATGTTTTACTAGTAAAAAGAAATATACAATATTTTACTAGTAAAAAGAAATATACAATGTTTTACTAGTAAAAAGAAATATACAATATTTTACTAGTAAAAAGAAATATACAATGTTTTACTAGTAAAAAGAAATATACAATGTTTTACTAGTAAAAAGAAATATACAATATTTTACTAGTAAAAAGAAATATACAATGTTTTACTAGTAAAAAGAAATATACAATGTTTTACTAGTAAAAAGAAATATACAATATTTTACTAGTAAAAAGAAATATACAATGTTTTACTAGTAAAAAGAAATATACAATATTTTACTAGTAAAAAGAAATATACAATGTTTTACTAGTAAAAAGAAATATACAATGTTTTACTAGTAAAAATAAATATACAATGTTTTACTAGTAAAAAGAAATATACAATATTTTACTAGTAAAAAGAAATATACAATGTTTTACTAGTAAAAAGAAATATACAATATTTTACTAGTAAAAAGAAATATACAATGTTTTACTAGTAAAAAGAAATATACAATGTTTTACTAGTAAAAAGAAATATACAATGTTTTACTAGTAAAAAGAAATATACAATGTTTTACTAGTAAAAAGAAATATACAATGTTTTACTAGTAAAAAGAAATATACAATGTTTTACTAGTAAAAAGAAATATACAATATTTTACTAGTAAAAAAAATATACAATGTTTTACTAGTAAAAAAAATATACAATGTTTTACTAGTAAAAAGAAATATGCAATGTTTTACTAGTAAAAAGAAATAAACAATGTTTTACTAGTAAAAAGAAATATACAATATTTTACTAGTAAAAAGAAATATACAATGTTTTACTAGTAAAAAGAAATATACAATATTTTACTAGTAAAAAAGAAATATACAATGTTTTACTAGTAAAAAGAAATATACAATGTTTTACTAGTAAAAAGTAATATACAATATTTTACTAGTAAAAAGAAATATACAATGTTTTACTAGTAAAAAGAAATATACAATGTTTTACTAGTAAAAAGAAATATACAATATTTTACTAGTAAAAAAAATATACAATGTTTTACAAGTAAAAAGAAATATACAATGTTTTACTAGTAAAAAAAATATACAATGTTTTACTAGTAAAAAGAAATATACAATGTTTTACTAGTAAAAAAAATATACAATGTTTTACTAGTAAAAAGATATATACAATATTTTACTAGTAAAAAAAATATACAATGTTTTACTAGTAAAAAAAATATACAATGTTTTACTAGTAAAAGAAATATACAATGTTTTACTAGTAAAAAGAAATATACAATATTTTACTAGTAAAAAAAATATACAATGTTTTACTAGTAAAAAGAAATATACAATGTTTTACTAGTAAAAAGAAATATACAATATTTTACTAGTAAAAAGAAATATACAATGTTTTACTAGTAAAAAGAAATATGCAATGTTTTACTAGTAAAAAGAAATATACAATGTTTTACTAGTAAATAGAAATATACAATGTTTTACTAGTAAAAAGAAATATACAATATTTTACTAGTAAAAAAAATATACAATGTTTTACTAGTAAAAAGAAATATACAATGTTTTACTAGTAAAAAAAATATACAATGTTTTACTAGTAAAAAGAAATATACAATGTTTTACTAGTAAAAAGAAATATACAATATTTTACTAGTAAAAAGAAATATACAATGTTTTACTAGTAAAAAGAAATATACAATGTTTTACTAGTAAAAAGAAATATACAATGTTTTACTAGTAAAAAGAAATATACAATATTTTACTAGTAAAAAGAAATATACAATGTTTTACTAGTAAAAAGAAATATACAATATTTTACTAGTAAAAAGAAATATACAATGTTTTACTAGTAAAAAGAAATATACAATGTTTTACTAGTAAAAAGAAATATACAATATTTTACTAGTAAAAAGAAATATACAATGTTTTACTAGTAAAAAGAAATATACAATGTTTTACTAGTAAAAAGAAATATACAATATTTTACTAGTAAAAAGAAATATACAATGTTTTACTAGTAAAAAAAAATATACAATATTTTACTAGTAAAAAGAAATATACAATGTTTTACTAGTAAAAAGAAATATACAATGTTTTACTAGTAAAAAGAAATATACAATGTTTTACTAGTAAAAAGAAATATACAATATTTTACTAGTAAAAAGAAATATACAATGTTTTACTAGTAAAAAGAAATATACAATATTTTACTAGTAAAAAGAAATATACAATGTTTTACTAGTAAAAAGAAATATACAATGTTTTACTAGTAAAAAGAAATATACAATATTTTACTAGTAAAAAGAAATATACAATGTTTTACTAGTAAAAAGAAATATACAATGTTTTACTAGTAAAAAGAAATATTCAATATTTTACTAGTAAAAAGAAATATACAATGTTTTACTAGTAAAAAGAAATATACAATATTTTACTAGTAAAAAGAAATATACAATGTTTTACTAGTAAAAAGAAATATACAATGTTTTACTAGTAAAAAGAAATATACAATGTTTTACTAGTAAATAGAAATATACAATGTTTTACTAGTAAAAAGAAATATACAATATTTTACTAGTAAAAAAAATATACAATGTTTTACTAGTAAAAAGAAATATACAATGTTTTACTAGTAAAAAAAATATACAATGTTTTACTAGTAAAAAGAAATATACAATGTTTTACTAGTAAAAAGAAATATACAATGTTTTACTAGTAAAAAGAAATATACAATATTTTACTAGTAAAAAGAAATATACAATGTTTTACTAGTAAAAAGAAATATACAATATTTTACTAGTAAAAAGAAATATACAATGTTTTACTAGTAAAAAGAAATATACAATGTTTTACTAGTAGAAAGAAATATACAATGTTTTACTAGTAAAAAGAAATATACAATATTTTACTAGTAAAAAGAAATATACAATGTTTTACTAGTAAAAAGAAATATACAATATTTTACTAGTAAAAAGAAATATACAATGTTTTACTAGTAAAAAGAAATATACAATGTTTTACTAGTAAAAAGAAATATACAATGTTTTACTAGTAAAAAGAAATATACAATGTTTTACTAGTAAAAAGAAATATACAATGTTTTACTAGTAAAAAGAAATATACAATGTTTTACTAGTAAAAAGAAATATACAATGTTTTACTAGTAAAAAGAAATATACAATGTTTTACTAGTAAAAAGAAATATACAATGTTTTACTAGTAAAAAGAAATATACAATGTTTTACTAGTAAAAAGAAATATACAATGTTTTACTAGTAAAAAGAAATATACAATATTTTACTTGTAAAAAATATATACAATGTTTTACTAGTAAAAAAAATATACAATGTTTTACTAGTAAAAAGAAATATACAATGTTTTACTAGTAAAAAGAAATATACAATATTTTACTAGTAAAAAAAAAATACAATGTTTTACTAGTAAAAAGAAATATACAATGTTTTACTAGTAAAAAGAAATATACAATATTTTACTAGTAAAAAGAAATATACAATGTTTTACTAGTAAAAAGAAATATACAATGTTTTACTAGTAAAAAGAAATATACAATGTTTTACTAGTAAAAAGAAATATACAATGTTTTACTAGTAAAAGAAATATACAATATTTTACTAGTAAAAAGAAATATACAATATTTTACTAGTAAAAAGAAATATACAATGTTTTACTAGTAAAAAGAAATATACAATATTTTACTAGTAAAAAGAAATATACAATGTTTTACTAGTAAAAAGAAATATACAATATTTTACTAGTAAAACGAAATTACAATGTTTTACTAGTAAAAAGAAATATACAATGTTTTACTAGTAAAAAGAATTATACAATATTTTACTAGTAAAAAGAAATATACAATGTTTTACTAGTAAAAAGAAATATACAATATTTTAGTAGTAAAAATAAATATACAATGTTTTACTAGTAAAAAGAAATATACAATATTTTACTAGTAAAAAGAAATATTCAATAATTTACTAGTAAAAAGAAATATACAATGTTTTACTAGTAAAAAGAAATATACAATGTTTTACTAGTAAAAAGAAATATACAATGTTTTACTAGTAAAAAGAAATATACAATATTTTACTAGTAAAAGAAATATACAATGTTTTACTAGTAAAAAGAAATATACAATGTTTTACTAGTAAAAAGAAATATGCAATGTTTTACTAGTAAAAAGAAATATACAACATTTTACTAGTAAAAAGAAATATACAATGTTTTACTAGTAAAAAGAAATATACAATATTTTACTAGTAAAAAGAAATATAAAATGTTTTACTAGTAAAAAAAATATACAATGTTTTACTAAAAAAAGAAATATACAATGTTTTACTAGTAAAAAGAAATATACAATGTTTTACTAATAAAATAAATATACAATGTTTTACTAGTAAAAAAAATATACAATGTTTTACTAGTAAAAAAAATATACAATGTTTTACTAGTAAAAAAAATATACAATGTTTTACTAGTAAAAAAAATATACAATGTTTTACTAGTAAAAAAAATATACAATGTTTTACTAGATAAAAAAAATATACATTTTACTAGTAAAAAGAAATATACAATGTTTTACTAGTAAAATGAAATATACAATGTTTTACTAGTAAAAAGAAATATACAATGTTTTACTAGTAAAAAGAAATATACAATGTTTTACTAGTAAAAAGAAATATACAATGTTTTACTAGTAAAAAGAAATATACAATATTTTACTAGTAAAAAGAAATATACAATGTTTTACTAGTAAAAAGAAATATACAATGTTTTACTAGTAAAAAGAAATATACAATATTTTACTAGTAAAAAGAAATATACAATGTTTTACTAGTAAAAAGAAATATACAATATTTTACTAGTAAAAAAAATATACAATGTTTTACTAGTAAAAAGAAATATACAATATTTTACTAGTAAAAAAAATATACAATATATTACTATTAAAAAAAATATACAATGTTTTACTAGTAAAAAAAATATACAATGTTTTACTAGTAAAAAGAAATATACAATGTTTTACTAGTAAAAAGAAATATACAATGTTTTACTAGTAAAAAGAATTATACAATATTTTACTAGTAATAATAATAATAATAATAATATATTTTAAAGTCAGAAATACAAAAAAGTACAAAAACTTGAGTGATAATACAAATATAAAGATACATAATATAATATAATAGTAATAAAAATAATATAATATTATTTGGTTAAAATATGAAATGTGCATAAAACTACGTCATACAAATAATCAATATTCAATATCTTTTATATTATCAAGAAATTCCTGAACACTATAAAATGCATTTTTAATTAAGAATTTCTTGATAATAAAAATAAACTTATTTCTATTTAGGTTACGAACCTGAACTGGAAGCACGTTGAAAAGCGCTGAGCCTACATTTACCGGCAAATTTTTAGTTATTTTTAATTTACAAATATTCAATCTAATCTTTTCTTTATTTCTTGTGTTAAACTCATGTACATTTTTATGTTTTTGTAGTTTACTTAAATTATCTATAGTATGGGTCAGACATTGCAAAATATAAATACAAGGCAGAGTAAGTATTTGTAAATTTATGAAATGTTGTCTACATGATTGGCGATATTTACTTTTTGTTAAAATTCTTATTGAAACTTTCTGCAGCTTAAAAATTCGTTCACTGTTTACAGAATTTCCCCACAAAAGACATCCGTAAAACAAATGACTCTGAATTGTAGCATAATACAATGTACGTAATGTTTCGAATGACACTACTTCCATCAGCTTACGTAACATGAAGTTTCCTATATTAATTTTACTGGCAATATGACTTATGTGATTTTTCCAGTTCAATTCACCATCGAGAAGAAAACCCAAAAATTTGGTAGCAATTTTCTCGCTGTATAGTAATTCTGTGGTTGGATTAACTATTCTATTTACACTGAAAACCATATTTTGTGTTTTATCACTATTGAGTATTAGTTTATTTGATGAAAACCATTCTGTTGCTTGGTTAGTAGTAGTACTAATAATATTATTAATATTAGCTGGTGAGGAACTACTATTTATGAAAGTAGTGTCATCCGCATACATGAAGGTGTCAGCATTATTAATGTTGCAGGGTAAATCGTTCACGTAAATTATGAAAAGTAAAGGTCCTAGAACGGAGCCTTGCGGTACTCCACATGTAATTTCTTTATAATCGGAAAATGAATTATTGAAAAATGTTGTTTGTTGACGATTAGTTAAATAGTTATCTATTAATTTCAAAGCTATACCTCTTACTCCGTAATGATCTAATTTGTGTCTTAAAATGTTGTGGTCAATGCAATCAAATGCTTTGCTCAAGTCACAAAATGTAGATGAAACATGTTCGCCTTTATTCATATTATTAGTAATGTTTTCAACTAATTTAACGGCTGCTGTTATGGTTGAACGTTTAGGTCTAAAACCAAATTGATTGCTTGAAAGGAAACTGAACTTTTCAAAATAATTTATTAATCTATTTTTAATTGCAATTTCTACTACCTTGGATAATATTGGAGTAATTGATATTGCTCTGAAATTTGAAGGATCGCTTTGATTACCCTTTTTATGAATAGGAATAACTTTTGATAGTTTTAATTTGTCAGGAAAAATACCTGTTTCAAAGCACCTATTAACTATGAATGTCAGATGTGGGGTGATTACAGAGGCAGCGCTTTTCAAAATTTTGACATTAATTCTATAAATATCTTCACAATTACTATTATGTAAATTACAAATAATGTTGAATATCTCAATTTCTGTAACAGGTGTTAAGAAGAATGAAGTACTATTAGTTAAAATTTTATTACTAAGAAAATATTTGAAGTCATGAGTACTGTTTGGTATTTACTAGTAAAAAGAAATATACAATGTTTTACTAGTAAAAAGAAATATACAATATTTTACTAGTAAACAGAAATATACAATGTTTTACTAGTAAAAAGAAATATACAATGTTTTACTAGTAAAAAGAAATATACAATGTTTTACTAGTAAAAAGAAATATACAATGTTTTACTAGTAAAAAGAAATATACAATGTTTTACTAGTAAAAAGAAATATACAATGTTTTACTAGTAAAAAGAAATATACAAAGTTTTACTAGTAAAAAGAAATATACAATGTTTTACTAGTAAAAAGAAATATACAATGTTTTACTAGTAAAAAGAAATATACAATGTTTTACTAGTAAAAAGAAATATACAATATTTTACTAGTAAAAAATATATACAATGTTTTACTAGTAAAAAAAATATACAATGTTTTACTAGTAAAAAGAAATATACAATGTTTTACTAGTAAAAAGAAATATACAATATTTTACTAGTAAAAAGAAATATACAATGTTTTACTAGTAAAAAGAAATATACAATATTTTACTAGTAAAACAAATATACAATGTTTTACTAGTAAAAAGAAATATACAATATTTTACTAGTAAAAAGAAATATACAATATTTTACTAGTAAAAAGAAATATACAATGTTTTACTAGTAAAAGGAAATATACAATATTTTACTAGTAAAAAGGAATATACAATATTTTACTAGTAAAAAGAAATATACAATGTTTTACTAGTAAAAAGAAATATACAATGTTTTACTAGTAAAAAGAAATATACAATGTTTTACTAGTAAAAAGAAATATACAATGTTTTACTAGTAAAAAGAAATATACAATATTTTACTAGTAAAAAGAAATATACAATATTTTACTAGTAAAAAGAAATATACAATGTTTTACTAGTAAAAAGAAATATACAATGTTTTACTAGTAAAACGAAATATACAATATTTTACTAGTAAAAAGAAATATACAATATTTTACTAGTAAAAAGAAATATACAATGTTTTACTAGTAAAAAGAAATATATAATATTTTACTAGTAAAAAGAAATATACAATGTTTTACTAGTAAAAAGAAATATACAATGTTTTACTAGTAAAAAGAAATATACAATATTTTACTAGTAAAAAGAAATATACAATGTTTTACTAGTAAAAAGAAATATACAATATTTTACTAGTAAAACAAATATACAATGTTTTACTAGTAAAAAGAAATATACAATATTTTACTAGTAAAAAGAAATATACAATATTTTACTAGTAAAAAGAAATATACAATGTTTTACTAGTAAAAGGAAATATACAATATTTTACTAGTAAAAAG
This sequence comes from Clivina fossor, assembly GCA_963966155.1. NCBI lineage: Eukaryota > Metazoa > Arthropoda > Insecta > Coleoptera > Carabidae > Clivina > Clivina fossor. The sequence continues at coordinate 10,720 of CAWYQG010000367.1, read as the reverse complement.
GAATATACAATATTTTACTAGTAAAAAGAAATATACAATATTTTACTAGTAAAAAAAAAATACAATGTTTTACTAGTAAAAAGAAATATACAATGTTTTACTAGTAAAAAGAAATATACAATATTTTACTAGTAAAAAGAAATATACAATGTTTTACTAGTAAAAAGAAATATACAATGTTTTACTAGTAAAAAGAAATATACAATGTTTTACTAGTAAAAAGAAATATACAATGTTTTACTAGTAAAAAGAAATATACAATATTTTACTAGTAAAAAGAAATATACAATATTTTACTAGTAAAAAGAAATATACAATGTTTTACTAGTAAAAAGAAATATACAATATTTTACTAGTAAAAAGAAATATACAATGTTTTACTAGTAAAAAGAAATATACAATATTTTACTAGTAAACAGAAATATTCAATGTTTTACTAGTAAAAAGAAATATACAATGTTTTACTAGTAAAAAGAAATATACAATGTTTTACTAGTAAAAAGAAATATACAATGTTTTACTAGTAAAAAGAAATATACAATGTTTTACTAGTAAAAAGAAATATACAATGTTTTACTAGTAAAAAGAAATATACAAAGTTTTACTAGTAAAAAGAAATATACAATGTTTTACTAGTAAAAAGAAATATACAATGTTTTACTAGTAAAAAGAAATATACAATGTTTTACTAGTAAAAAGAAATATACAATATTTTACTAGTAAAAAATATATACAATGTTTTACTAGTAAAAAAAATATACAATGTTTTACTAGTAAAAAGAAATATACAATGTTTTACTAGTAAAAAGAAATATACAATATTTTACTAGTAAAAAGAAATATACAATGTTTTACTAGTAAAAAGAAATATACAATATTTTACTAGTAAAACAAATATACAATGTTTTACTAGTAAAAAGAAATATACAATATTTTACTAGTAAAAAGAAATATACAATATTTTACTAGTAAAAAGAAATATACAATGTTTTACTAGTAAAAGGAAATATACAATATTTTACTAGTAAAAAGGAATATACAATATTTCACCAGTAAAAAGAAATATACAATGTTTTACTAGTAAAAAGAAATATACAATGTTTTACTAGTAAAAAGAAATATACAATGTTTTACTAGTAAAAAGAAATATACAATGTTTTACTAGTAAAAAGAAATATACAATATTTTACTAGTAAAAAGAAATATACAATATTTTACTAGTAAAAAGAAATATACAATGTTTTACTAGTAAAAAGAAATATACAATGTTTTACTAGTAAAACGAAATATACAATATTTTACTAGTAAAAAGAAATATACAATATTTTACTAGTAAAAAGAAATATACAATGTTTTACTAGTAAAAAGAAATATACAATGTTTTACTAGTAAAAAGGAATATACAATATTTCACCAGTAAAAAGAAATATACAATGTTTTACTAGTAAAAAGAAATATACAATGTTTTACTAGTAAAAAGAAATATACAATGTTTTACTAGTAAAAAGAAATATACAATGTTTTACTAGTAAAAAGAAATATACAATATTTTACTAGTAAAAAGAAATATACAATATTTTACTAGTAAAAAGAAATATACAATGTTTTACTAGTAAAAAGAAATATACAATGTTTTACTAGTAAAACGAAATATACAATATTTTACTAGTAAAAAGAAATATACAATATTTTACTAGTAAAAAGAAATATACAATGTTTTACTAGTAAAAAGAAATATACAATATTTTACTAGTAAAAGAAATATACAATGTTTTACTAGTAAAAAGAAATATACAATGTTTTACTAGTAAAAAGAAATATACAATATTTTACTAGTAAAAAGAAATATACAATGTTTTACTAGTAAAAGAAATATACAATATTTTACTAGTAAAACAAATATACAATGTTTTACTAGTAAAAAGAAATATACAATATTTTACTAGTAAAAAGAAATATACAATATTTTACTAGTAAAAAGAAATATACAATGTTTTACTAGTAAAAGGAAATATACAATATTTTACTAGTAAAAAGGAATATACAATATTTTACTAGTAAAAAGAAATATACAATATTTTACTAGTAAAAAAAAATACAATGTTTTACTAGTAAAAAGAAATATACAATGTTTTACTAGTAAAAAGAAATATACAATATTTTACTAGTAAAAAGAAATATACAATGTTTTACTAGTAAAAAGAAATATACAATGTTTTACTAGTAAAAAGAAATATACAATGTTTTACTAGTAAAAAGAAATATACAATGTTTTACTAGTAAAAAGAAATATACAATATTTTACTAGTAAAAAGAAATATACAATATTTTACTAGTAAAAAGAAATATACAATGTTTTACTAGTAAAAAGAAATATACAATATTTTACTAGTAAAAAGAAATATACAATGTTTTACTAGTAAAAAGAAATATACAATATTTTACTAGTAAAAAGAAATATACAATGTTTTACTAGTAAAAGAAATATACAATGTTTTACTAGTAAAAAGAATTATACAATATTTTACTAGTAAAAAGAAATATACAATGTTTTACTAGTAAAAGAAATATACAATATTTTAGTAGTAAAAAGAAATATACAATGTTTTACTAGTAAAAAGAAATATACAATATTTTACTAGTAAAAAGAAATATTCAATAATTTACTAGTAAAAAGAAATATACAATGTTTTACTAGTAAAAAGAAATATACAATATTTTACTAGTAAAAAGAAATATACAATGTTTTACTAGTAAAAAGAAATATACAATGTTTACTAGTAAAAAGAAATATACAATGTTTTACTAGTAAAAAGAAATATACAATGTTTTACTAGTAAAAAGAAATATACAATGTTTTACTAGTAAAAAGAAATATACAATATTTTACTAGTAAAAAGAAATATACAATGTTTTACTAGTAAAAAGAAATATACAATGTTTTACTAGTAAAAAGAAATATACAATATTTTACTAGTAAAAAGAAATATACAATGTTTTACTAGTAAAAAGAAATATACAATATTTTACTAGTAAAAAAAAATATACAATGTTTTACTAGTAAAAAGAAATATACAATATTTTACTAGTAAAAAAAATATACAATATATTACTATTAAAAAAAATATACAATGTTTTACTAGTAAAAAAAATATACAATGTTTTACTAGTAAACAGAAATATACAATGTTTTACTAGTAAAAAGAAATATACAATGTTTTACTAGTAAAAAGAATTATACAATATTTTACTAGTAAAAAGAAATATACAATGTTTTACTAGTAAAAAGAAATATACAATATTTTACTAGTAAACAGAAATATACAATGTTTTACTAGTAAAAAGAAATATACAATGTTTTACTAGTAAAAAGAAATATACAATGTTTTACTAGTAAAAAGAAATATACAATGTTTTACTAGTAAAAAGAAATATACAATGTTTTACTAGTAAAAAGAAATATACAATGTTTTACTAGTAAAAAGAAATATACAAAGTTTTACTAGTAAAAAGAAATATACAATGTTTTACTAGTAAAAAGAAATATACAATGTTTTACTAGTAAAAAGAAATATACAATGTTTTACTAGTAAAAAGAAATATACAATATTTTACTAGTAAAAAATATATACAATGTTTTACTAGTAAAAAAAATATACAATGTTTTACTAGTAAAAAGAAATATACAATGTTTTACTAGTAAAAAGAAATATACAATATTTTACTAGTAAAAAGAAATATACAATGTTTTACTAGTAAAAAGAAATATACAATATTTTACTAGTAAAACAAATATACAATGTTTTACTAGTAAAAAGAAATATACAATATTTTACTAGTAAAAAGAAATATACAATATTTTACTAGTAAAAAGAAATATACAATGTTTTACTAGTAAAAGGAAATATACAATATTTTACTAGTAAAAAGGAATATACAATATTTTACTAGTAAAAAGAAATATACAATGTTTTACTAGTAAAAAGAAATATACAATGTTTTACTAGTAAAAAGAAATATACAATGTTTTTACTAGTAAAAAGAAATATACAATATTTTACTAGTAAAAAGAAATATACAATATTTTACTAGTAAAAAGAAATATACAATGTTTTACTAGTAAAAAGAAATATACAATGTTTTACTAGTAAAACGAAATATACAATATTTTACTAGTAAAAAGAAATATACAATATTTTACTAGTAAAAAGAAATATACAATGTTTTACTAGTAAAAAGAAATATACAATATTTTACTAGTAAAAAGAAATATACAATGTTTTACTAGTAAAAAGAAATATACAATGTTTTACTAGTAAAAAGAAATATACAATATTTTACTAGTAAAAAGAAATATACAATGTTTTACTAGTAAAAAGAAATATACAATATTTTACTAGTAAAACAAATATACAATGTTTTACTAGTAAAAAGAAATATACAATATTTTACTAGTAAAAAGAAATATACAATATTTTACTAGTAAAAAGAAATATACAATGTTTTACTAGTAAAAGGAAATATACAATATTTTACTAGTAAAAAGGAATATACAATATTTTACTAGTAAAAAGAAATATACAATGTTTTACTAGTAAAAAGAAATATACAATGTTTTACTAGTAAAAAGAAATATACAATGTTTTACTAGTAAAAAGAAATATACAATGTTTTACTAGTAAAAAGAAATATACAATATTTTACTAGTAAAAAGAAATATACAATATTTTACTAGTAAAAAGAAATATACAATGTTTTACTAGTAAAAAGAAATATACAATGTTTTACTAGTAAAACAAAATATACAATATTTTACTAGTAAAAAGAAATATACAATATTTTACTAGTAAAAAGAAATATACAATGTTTTACTAGTAAAAAGAAATATACAATATTTTACTAGTAAAAAGAAATATACAATGTTTTACTAGTAAAAAGAAATATACAATGTTTTACTAGTAAAAAGAAATATACAATGTTTTACTAGTAAAAAGAAATATACAATGTTTTACTAGTAAAAAGAAATATACAATGTTTTACTAGTAAAAAGAAATATACAATGTTTTACTAGTAAAAAGAAATATACAATGTTTTACTAGTAAAAAGAAATATACAATGTTTTACTAGTAAAAAGAAATATACAATGTTTTACTAGTAAAAAGAAATATACAATGTTTTACTAGTAAAAAGAAATATACAATATTTTACTAGTAAAAAAAATATACAATGTTTTACTAGTAAAAAAAATATACAATGTTTTCCTAGTAAAAAGAAATATACAATGTTTTACTAGTAAAAAGAAATATACAATATTTTACTAGTAAAAAGAAATATACAATGTTTTACTAGTAAAAAGAAATATACAATATTTTACTAGTAAAAAGAAATATACAATGTTTTACTAGTAAAAAGAAATATACAATATTTTACTAGTAAAACAAATATACAATGTTTTACTAGTAAAAAGAAATATACAATATTTTACTAGTAAAAAGAAATATACAATGTTCTACTAGTAAAAGGAAATATACAATATTTTACTAGTAAAAAGGAATATACAATATTTTACTAGTAAAAAGAAATATACAATGTTTTACTAGTAAAAAGAAATATACAATGTTTTACTAGTAAAAAGAAATATACAATGTTTTATTAGTAAAAGAAATATACAATGTTTTACTAGTAAAAAGAAATATACAATGTTTTACTAGTAAAAGAAATATACAATGTTTTACTAGTAAAAAGAAATATACAATATTTTACTAGTAAAAAGAAATATACAATGTTTTACTAGTAAAAGAAATATACAATATTTTACTAGTAAAAAGAAATATACAATGTTTTACTAGTAAAAAGAAATATACAATATTTTACTAGTAAAAAGAAATATACAATGTTTTACTAGTAAAAAGAAATATACAATGTTTTACTAGTAAAAAGAAATATACAATGTTTTACTAGTAAAAAGAAATATATAATGTTTTACTAGTAAAAAGAAATATACAATGTTTTACTAGTAAAAAGAAATATACAATGTTTTACTAGTAAAAAGAAATATACAATGTTTTACTAGTAAAAGAAATATACAATGTTTTACTAGTAAAAAGAAATATACAATGTTTTACTAGTAAAAAGAAATATACAATGTTTTACTAGTAAAAAGAAATATACAATATTTTACTAGTAAAAAATATATACAATGTTTTACTAGTAAAAAAAATATACAATGTTTTACTAGTAAAAAGAAATATACAATGTTTTACTAGTAAAAAGAAATATACAATATTTTACTAGTAAAAAAAATATACAATGTTTTACTAGTAAAAAGAAATATACAATGTTTTACTAGTAAAAAGAAATATACAATATTTTACTAGTAAAAAGAAATATACAATGTTTTACTAGTAAAAAGAAATATACAATGTTTTACTAGTAAAAAGAAATATACAATGTTTTACTAGTAAAAAGAAATATACAATGTTTTACTAGTAAAAAGAAATATACAATATTTTACTAGTAAAAAGAAATATACAATATTTTACTAGTAAAAAGAAATATACAATGTTTTACTAGTAAAAAGAAATATACAATATTTTACTAGTAAAAAGAAATATACAATGTTTTACTAGTAAAAAGAAATATACAATATTTTACTAGTAAAAAGAAATATACAATGTTTTACTAGTAAAAAGAAATATACAATGTTTTACTAGTAAAAAGAAATATACAATGTTTTACTAGTAAAAAGAAATATACAATGTTTTACTAGTAAAAAGAAATATACAATGTTTTACTAGTAAAAAGAAATATACAATGTTTTACTAGTAAAAAGAAATATACAATGTTTTACTAGTAAAAAGAAATATACAATGTTTTACTAGTAAAAAGAAATATACAATGTTTTACTAGTAAAAAGAAATATACAATGTTTTACTAGTAAAAAGAAATATACAATGTTTTACTAGTAAAAAGAAATATACAATATTTTACTAGTAAAAAATATATACAATGTTTTACTAGTAAAAAAAATATACAATGTTTTACTAGTAAAAAGAAATATACAATGTTTTACTAGTAAAAAGAAATATACAATATTTTACTAGTAAAAAAAAAATACAATGTTTTACTAGTAAAAAGAAATATACAATGTTTTACTAGTAAAAAGAAATATACAATATTTTACTAGTAAAAAGAAATATACAATGTTTTACTAGTAAAAAGAAATATACAATGTTTTACTAGTAAAAGGAAATATACAATATTTTACTAGTAAAAAGGAATATACAATATTTTACTAGTAAAAAGAAATATACAATGTTTTACTAGTAAAAAGAAATATACAATGTTTTACTAGTAAAAAGAAATATACAATGTTTTACTAGTAAAAAGAAATATACAATGTTTTACTAGTAAAAAGAAATATACAATATTTTACTAGTAAAAAGAAATATACAATATTTTACTAGTAAAAAGAAATATACAATGTTTTACTAGTAAAAAGAAATATACAATGTTTTACTAGTAAAACGAAATATACAATATTTTACTAGTAAAAAGAAATATACAATGTTTTACTAGTAAAAAGAAATATACAATGTTTTACTAGTAAAAAGAAATATACAATGTTTTACTAGTAAAAAGAAATATACAATGTTTTACTAGTAAAAAGAAATATACAATGTTTTACTAGTAAAAAGAAATATACAATGTTTTACTAGTAAAAAGAAATATACAATGTTTTACTAGTAAAAAGAAATATACAATGTTTTACTAGTAAAAAGAAATATACAATGTTTTACTAGTAAAAAGAAATATACAATGTTTTACTAGTAAAAAGAAATATACAATGTTTTACTAGTAAAAAGAAATATACAATATTTTACTAGTAAAAAAAATATACAATGTTTTACTAGTAAAAAAAATATACAATGTTTTACTAGTAAAAAGAAATATACAATGTTTTACTAGTAAAAAGAAATATACAATATTTTACTAGTAAAAAGAAATATACAATGTTTTACTAGTAAAAAGAAATATACAATATTTTACTAGTAAAAAGAAATATACAATGTTTTACTAGTAAAAAGAAATATACAATATTTTACTAGTAAAAGAAATATACAATGTTTTACTAGTAAAAAGAAATATACAATATTTTACTAGTAAAAAGAAATATACAATGTTCTACTAGTAAAAAGGAAATATACAATATTTTACTAGTAAAAAGGAAATATACAATATTTTACTAGTAAAAAGAAATATACAATGTTTTACTAGTAAAAGAAATATACAATGTTTTACTAGTAAAAAGAAATATACAATATTTTACTAGTAAAAAGAAATATACAATGTTTTACTAGTAAAAAGAAATATACAATATTTTACTAGTAAAAAAAATATACAATGTTTTACTAGTAAAAAGAAATATACAATATTTTACTAGTAAAAAGAAATATACAATGTTTTACTAGTAAAAGGAAATATACAATATTTTACTAGTAAAAAGGAATATACAATATTTTACTAGTAAAAAGAAATATACAATGTTTTACTAGTAAAAAGAAATATACAATGTTTTACTAGTAAAAAGAAATATACAATGTTTTACTAGTAAAAAGAAATATACAATGTTTTACTAGTAAAAAGAAATATACAATGTTTTACTAGTAAAAAGAAATATACAATGTTTTACTAGTAAAAAGAAATATACAATATTTTACTAGTAAAAAAAAATATACAATGTTTTACTAGTAAAAAGAAATATACAATGTTTTACTAGTAAAAAGAAATATACAATGTTTTACTAGTAAAAAGAAATATACAATGTTTTACTAGTAAAAAGAAATATACAATGTTTTACTAGTAAAAAGAAATATACAATGTTTTACTAGTAAAAAGAAATATACAATATTTTACTAGTAAAAAAAATATACAATGTTTTACTAGTAAAAAGAAATATACAATGTTTTACTAGTAAAAGAAATATACAATATTTTACTAGTAAAAAAGAAATATACAATGTTTTACTAGTAAAAAGAAATATACAATGTTTTTACTAGTAAAAAGAAATATACAATGTTTTACTAGTAAAAAGAAATATACAATATTTTACTAGTAAAAAGAAATATACAATGTTTTACTAGTAAAAAGAAATATACAATATTTTACTAGTAAAAAGAAATATACAATGTTTTACTAGTAAAAAGAAATATACAATATTTTACTAGTAAAACAAATATACAATGTTTTACTAGTAAAAAGAAATATACAATATTTTACTAGTAAAAAGAAATATACAATGTTTTACTAGTAAAAGGAAATATACAATATTTTACTAGTAAAAAGGAATATACAATATTTTACTAGTAAAAAGAAATATACAATGTTTTACTAGTAAAAAGAAATATACAATGTTTTACTAGTAAAAAGAAATATACAATGTTTTACTAGTAAAAAGAAATATACAATGTTTTACTAGTAAAAAGAAATATACAATGTTTTACTAGTAAAAAGAAATATACAATGTTTTACTAGTAAAAAGAAATATACAATGTTTTACTAGTAAAAAAAATATACAATGTTTTACTAGTAGAAAGAAATATACAATGTTTTACTAGTAAAAAGAAATATACAATATTTTACTAGTAAAAAGAAATATACAATGTTTTACTAGTAAAAAGAAATATACAATGTTTTACTAGTAAAAAGAAATATACAATGTTTTACTAGTAAAAAGAAATATACAATGTTTTACTAGTAAAAAGAAATATACAATGTTTTACTAGTAAAAAGAAATATACAATGTTTTACTAGTAAAAAGAAATATACAATGTTTTACTAGTAAAAAGAAATATACAATATTTTACTAGTAAAAAGAAATATACAATGTTTTACTAGTAAAAAGAAATATACAATGTTTTACTAGTAAAAAGAAATATACAATGTTTTACTAGTAAAAAGAAATATACAATGTTTTACTAGTAAAAAGAATATACAATGTTTTACTAGTAAAAAGAAATATACAATGTTTTACTAGTAAAAAGAAATATACAATATTTTACTAGTAAAAAGAAATATACAATGTTTTACTAGTAAAAAGAAATATACAATGTTTTACTAGTAAAAAGAAATATACAATGTTTTACTAGTAAAAAGAAATATACAATGTTTTACTAGTAAAAAGAAATATACAATGTTTTACTAGTAAAAAGAAATATACAATAGTTTACTAGTAAAAAGAAATATACAATGTTTTACTAGTAAAAAGAAATATACAATGTTTTACTAGTAAAAAGAAATATACAATGTTTTACTAGTAAAAAGAAATATACAATGTTTTACTAGTAAAAAGAAATATACAATGTTTTACTAGTAAAAAGAAATATACAATGTTTTACTAGTAAAAAGAAATATACAATGTTTTACTAGTAAAAAGAAATATACAATGTTTTACTAGTAAAAAGAAATATACAATGTTTTACTAGTAAAAAGAAATATACAATGTTTTACTAGTAAAAAGAAATATACAATGTTTTACTAGTAAAAAGAAATATACAATATTTTACTAGTAAAAAATATATACAATGTTTTACTAGTAAAAAAAATATACAATGTTTTACTAGTAAAAAGAAATATACAATGTTTTACTAGTAAAAAGAAATATACAATATTTTACTAGTAAAAAAAAAATACAATGTTTTACTAGTAAAAAGAAATATAC